>JAANYP010000778.1:456196-1056196 GCA_020465985.1 Centrapalus pauciflorus
ATATATATATATATATATATATATATATATATATATCTATATATATATATATATATAATATATATATAGACTCCGGTTCATCAGCGTACCTATGAGATTCCAGCGTTACCACTATGTGAATGATCTTCAATATATTTTTTCTTGAAATTGACACGTATAATTTTAAATAAAACCACATTATAAGACTTTTTTAAAAAGGGAAAGCAGCAACATCATAAATCTTGTGAATTGTAAAAAAAAGATCAGTGACTGGTCATTCACACCATTCACATGGTGTGGAATGACCATTCACATGGCTGGACATTCATATAAATATGCCATTACGCAATTCACATAATTTTTTTAAGGACACATAAAGTGTGCATGTATGTGAAATTCCTCTATCATGTGTCTAAACATTAATTTAAACATGGTTATGAGACAACCAATTAAAAAAAGTTTTTTAAGGTTGGTTACCTTCGGGGTGCCCACTTGATTTCGACAGGTCCCTTTTGAACCTGAATCTCTATATATATATTATATATATATATATATATATCTATCTATATATCTATATCTATATATAATTATCTTATAAATATTTAAATTCAAAAATAATTTTTCCATACATTTAATATTCCCCTCTCAATGCCCTTTGCTGCACCTTGAAGATTTGTCCGATGCACAAACGTTCTCGATGGTGCCTCAATCACAACATTTCAATCGAACCCCGACTTTATATATCTCTATCTATTATATCTTATATATATATATATATATATATATATATGATAAAGGAGAACAAATTTGAACGTGGCGCTTACCACATTTTACCAAAAAAGATTAAATACAAATGATACTTTTAATATTATATAACACTAAAAATAAAAGAAAAATACAATTACTTTTTTCAAATATCTATTAAACATAAATAAATGCAACATTATATTTTTAAGATAAATAAATGAATTTTATCTAATTATCTATAAACTGTAACAAAAAAAAAAATAAAATATACATTATTATTTGAAATATAAAATAAAATAAAAGATACATACAATTACTTTTCTAATATCTATAAACATCAATTATAAATACACCTTAATTTCATCGAAAATATAATAAGAAATAAATCCGAGTAATGCTTTTCTAATAACTATATATATATATAACGATACATAAATAAAATAATTAACCAGAAAAATACTAAACATTATTATTTTTAAAATAAACACATATAAATTACAATTAATTATTTTATAATCTATCTGTATAACAACTGAATAGAAAAAATTTTATTTACGTAATACGTGGAACATAAATTAGTTACTTACTTATATATTTAAGAACGGTTAATGAAATATGTAACCCCCTCCCCGCGCACATAAATGCCACGGTCAAACTCAATACCCCAGGTGGCAACTGGCACCATCCAATACTCTATTTAAACACATGTCATAGGATAACTCGGAAATCACTTGCCAATTTAACTTCACATAATTGTCACTAACACATAATCCAATAATTCCGTAACAATCCCCAAAAGTGCTAACACAGCCACACACTTTAACATAATCCTAGCAAGGAGATACACCGTCCTCGCTCTCGCAATCCCCTATCAGCAAAACCCAGCTACTTCATCTCTTCCCTGACAACCCTGAACCCGGAAGACCGAATACGTAGCTCGAAAGGGCTCGTGAGTACTCGAGGGTTCGACTCTGCACGATCACACCCATATGACATGCACAACACAGTAATATCTCAACACATAGGTGCAACTCGCTGCACAACACAGAATATCTCAGCATTATATGGCAACTCGATGCACAACACAGAATATTCAACACGTGGGTGCAACCGATGATGCACCACACATATCTCTGCCCTCAAAAGGGGATCACTTTCCCAGCTAACAGGCCGCAACAGCATCGGGTTAGCTACTCAAAGGCACAGGAGCGACCTGGCCAATATCCACTGCTGCTAATACAGTCTCACATCTCGTGACTGGTTAGGGAACAGTCCGCTGCGCGATCCACATATCGCGGACACCTGCACTCAAACACATATAACACGTATCGGGTAGTTGGTTTAGAAGAGATATACCTGCACGTTCCAGTCACTCTCATACACATATCACATCACAACCACTAGATCCGTCTCATGCACGTATCACATATATGCGAGAATAGAAGCATACCTGCTATTCGCGTCCCTGTCTCCTTCACAATACACAATATAACACGTACACGAACTAGCTACAACATTGACTCGAAAAATCATCCCGCGGTTAGAAAAGGACTCGGGTACTCACCTGTCATCCTGCTAACCCCGAAAATCTTTGACTCGGCTCCACTCGATTACTGTCCTGAAATCGACACGGATCCCCAAACCGTTAAGCCGAAATCACTTCAAAGATACACATAACAACTTATAACCAAACTCATAACCGACCGAAACCCTGAGTGTGAAAACACTGAAACCCATCCCCAACACAACTCAATCCCACAATATCCCGAAGGAACCCAACCCAATTAACGATCGAGACTCTCTCAATTAAACCCAATCACATTTCTTTCACAGACAGGACTCCGCGCCGCGCCCCCCCAGTCATCGCGCCGCGCTCTGCCCCTTCTGCGCGTCGCGCCGCTGTCCCCTGCGCGTCGCCGCCGCGGACCTGTCGCCTTTTGGTCGCAAGCCTGCTCTTCGATAACCTGGCCGGAACCAAGGGGTTTAACCCCCCTCCACACGTAATTTTCAGCCACAGCAAAAATCACACAAAACTCTTACATAAACAAACCCATATACTTACAGAAACCAGAGTCCACATATAAATCCCACACCTATTCAAGGATTTAGCCATTAAACACCACACAAAACTCTTACCTTTGAAGTCTCAAGACACAATGACGATGAAAGGCAACTCAATTTCTGCAATTCTACACCCAAAATTCTCGCATTTGCGCAAGTTAGAAGTAGAATTTTGCTGGAGCTTCTCACACAGTTACACACCATCTCACCTCTGGGTTTTGGGAAAAAGAAAAAGGATAGGAGAAGAAAAGAAACAAAGCTCACACAATATATACGTCTTTTATCCATTTATCCGGTTTCGAACCCATCAACCCGCGGAACCCAATACTCAATTTTCACAATTAAACCCTTTTAACCCATTTAAACTCCAGACCCCAAATAATAATTAATCCATCTAATATACTTACCCGGAGAACGTAACTAGACAACCCGACACGTATTATATCCACTAATCGGGTTCTTATTGACACATGCACTTAAATAATAATAATTAATTATCCACTAAAATAAATCCACGCACATACTTCTAAAAAACGGGATGTTACAAATCCTCCCTCTTAACAAAGTTCCGTCCCCGAATCTCTCGCAAAAACTCATTCGCAATTTATACACATCTCTACGTCAAATCCCCGAAATGTGACTACTAAACTCTCAATATAATTCTCAACAACTATGTCAAATCGCCATTGAATTCTGAATATTAAATCATCAATGATACATCTCTTCACCTTGACTCTCACGCATGACAATCTCTCACATCTCTACTCGGTTTTAAACAAATCCGCTAATAGCCTCAGTTAAATCCTGTTGTAATTCCATTATCGGCAAACTGATAGATCCTCTTTCACAGACTCTTCCCGTGGCTGTCACCTCATAAGCCACTCAATCCATATATGATCTCCATCCCTCCATCTTCGCCTCTCTCATCAAATACGTGCATAGCTCTATAAGAATCATCCCCTAACACAACACCATACGATGTTTCAATCGAATCACTAACGCAAGCTTCTACACATGATTAACATCATAAGGGGATAAAAAAAAAAAAATCCACTCTCATACATTAATCCACTATCACAACAGAACTCTCAACTCTTTCCACCAAAAAAGAAAAACGTTTCTCATAAAACGCAATACATGAGATGGATAAATACTAACTCATGAATTTAACCCACTCATCGATATGATAACTCTACTATCAGAAGGATAATCCACTAGCAATCCACAACCACATTCCCACTAACTACTCATAGAACTCACATAACTCCACAAGGGTCAGTCCACGAACATAGCAACAATTTCGAACCGAAAGCCCTTCATCACCATGTTCCTCAATTCAAACACATTAACAACATAAACACACCTCAAACACGACACGCCCACATAACCCACCCATTCACAGTTATCCCCCAACTCTGCCACTGAATCTACATTATCACAGTCACCTTCGCCAATGTTCTTCCCTAACTTGATCCACTAACATGGACACAATGCCCAATCGCGAAAAACTCTACTAACCCTCATATCACCGGAATATCCCACTCTCACACACCTTACCCAGATAGAACAATCCAGTATAAATCATACACAACCCTTCACATCTTATCACTGAGCCACATAATCACAGACAAAACAGAACAGGTCACACGTAACAACACCTACACTTATCGCAGACATAACCAATGACCTTGCCCCACAATTGAACACACACTCAACGTCAAGTCAGAAAGACCGTACCCGAAACCACATCAGCCAGCATCTCGAACTTCTGCGGTCGCTGAAAGACTCGACTCCGCCACCTAGAACCATGACGACCGGATGACGCCGGCTCTGCTCTGGCCCCGCTTAGAACCTCGTATCCCCGAACCGCCTGATCTCCAACTCTGGACAGTTTCTGCACTTCTGTCCCGGCCTCCCACAACGAACGCCACAATGGCTCTGGACGCAGTAACACGCGGCAGATGCCCCACGCTGTCCGGCATCGATAAACACGGAGCAACACGTACCACTATGACGGACGGTGACATATCGGCACCCCCGATCTCCAACCGACCTGTCTCCTTTATCTCCCATTCCGAGGCCTCTGCCCTCCGCTGTCTGACTTGCTCTGTAATCTCGAACTCCGCCTTTGACTCTGACGGAGCCTGACTCTGGCCCGCCCCGGGTTCTCCACCGACCTTGCTCCTGTCTTGTCTCTGTCTCTCTATCTCTGTCCGTCTATCTCTCGACTCTGACCGACCGTCGCTCCTTGGAATCGCCTCTCGAATGATCCGATCTCTCGAGGTCCGCTCAGGATTCCTTGCATGCCGATGCCTTGAAAAAGGTGGTGGATCCTCGTTCTGCTTGGCTATCTTCCGCTCTCTGATGCGGGCCATCTCTAATGCTCTGGCGAAGGTAGGAGTCTGGCCTCCCAACGAAACTCCCTGATATCTGATCGCAATCCATCACAATTGAACCGTTATCGACCTTTCGCGCTCGGTTGGACGATGTGGTTGAGTCGCAACTGGGAGTGCTCGTTGAACGGTCCACGTACTGCTGCACCGTTCATCTCTCCCTGCCGCCAATTGCAAGAATCGACGCTTCCAATCTCTCGTCTCTCATTCTTGGGATTGTACGCAGCCGAACACAAACCCCCCTTGAACTGATCCACGTCATCGCAGATGCCGCAGAAGATGTCATCCCTGACTCTATAAGACTGCCACCACGAGACGCCCCTTTCCCTCAAACAGATAGGTCGCATACCGACCATATCTCTCGGCTCCACATGCGCAACTCTGAAGGCTTGCCTCTACTTCTCGCTCCATGCCATAGCCATCCCTGCTCACCCTCACCTCTGATGGAACTGGGGTGGGCTTCTCCCTGTCATAAAAATCCTTAACGACCCACCCCTCCACGTAGAAGATGAAGCACCAGTCTCAGACTCTGTCACCGTTGGCTGAGGACAAAGCCGGCCCCGAACTCGGACTCCCAAACTCTGGACCCCTGCTCACGCCGCTGTCTGTAATAGTTAAAACTCTTAAGACCTCAACAGGCTGATCTGCGGGAGAACTAGCGCCACTGGTTACCCGTAACGGATCCCTCCCCCGATCTACCATAATAATCTGCACAAACCGAAAATAATGAGAACCCCCACAGTAAATCACCAGCGTTCTACACTAAGCAGGTTAATTAAATCCTCTTATATTTGACACCAGAATGCTTCCCCAGGATTGAACCGTCCGAGCACACCACAATGCATCCCCTGATACTCAATACTGAAACCACAAAGCTCTGATACCATCAATGTAACACCTCCCCGAGCACATAAATGCCACGTCAACTCAATACACAGGTTTGGCAAATCTCAATACTCTATTTTTTAAACACCTGTCATAGTCCTAACTCGAAATCACTTGGCAATTTAACACTTTCACATAATTGTCACTAACACATTTAATCCACGAGATGACAACAGCCCAAAAGAGGCAACACAAAAAACAGCCAACACTGAAAAGAAGACCTAGGCTAAGCAGGACACCGTCCGCGAAGCTTCGCAGCAATTCCCCTGATAAGCAAACCCAACTATCTTCATCTCCCTCCCCCCCCACCCCCCCCCCCCCCCCCCCCCCCCCCCCCACCCCCCCCCCACCCCCCCCCCCCCCCTCCCCCCCCCCTTTCCCGACACCCTGAACACGGAAGACTCGATATACGTACCGCTCGAAAGCTCGTGAGTACTGAGGTTGACTCTGCACGGATAACACATATGACATGCACAACACATGTAATATCTCAACACATAGGGTGCAATTCGATGCACAACACAGAATTATCTCAGCTATATGTGCAATCGATGCAACAACACAGAATAGAATATCTCCAACACGTGGGTGCAACTCGAGTGACCACCCACATATCTATGCTCAAAAGGGGACCACGTTCCCCAGCTAACAGGCCGCCCACCGCAGCGGTTAGCTATCAATAGGCCACAGGAGCGACATGGCAATATCACTTCTGTATATATACAGTCTCACATCTCGTGACTGGTTAGGGACAGTCAGCCTGCGCCGATCACATATCGCGGAAACCTGCACTCAACACACTATACCACGTATCGGGTAGAAGAGATCATACCGCCACGTTCCAGTCAATCTCATACACATATCACATTCACATACCACTAGATCTCGTCTCATGCACGTTATAACATATATGCGAGAATAAGAGCATACCGCTTATTCGCCGTCCCTGTCTCATTCACAATCACAATATACACGTACACGAAATAGCTAACCAATCATGACTCGAAAAATCATCCCGCGGTTTCGAAAAGGACTCGTGTACTCCTGATCAATCCGCTCTAACCCCGAAATCCTTTGACTCGGCTCAATCGATTACTCGTCCCTGAACTCACACGGATCCCAACCTTTTAGCACGCAATCACTTCAAAAGATACACATAACAACTTATAACCCACTCATAAACCGACCCGGAAACCCTGATTGAAACCATCCCAAACAACTCAATCCACAATATCCCGAAGGAACCCAAACCACTTAACGACGCGACTATCTCATATTAAAACCCACTTTTCACCCATTCTTTCACAGACCGGAATCGCCGCCGCGCCCCCCCAGTCATCGCGCCGCGCTCGCCCCCTTCCTGCGCGTGCGCCGCGGCCCCTGCGCGTCGCGCCGCGACCTTGTCGCCTTGTCGCAAGCTTGCTCTTCGATCACCATGGCCCGACCCACGGGGTTAACCCCCCTCCACACGTAATTCAGCAGCAAAATCACACAAAACTCATACATAAACAACCCCATTAACTTACAGAAGAAACCAGTTCCACATATAATTCCACAATATCTCAAGGATTTAGCCATTATTTAAAACCACCAAATCTACCTTGAGTCTCAAGAACACAAGGAAGATGAAAGCAACTAAATTCTGCCAATTTTCTACACCCAAATCTCGAATTATTGCAGTAGAAGTAGAATTTGCTGGGCGGGCCTTTTTCTCAACAGTTACACACACTCTCACCCTCTGGGTTTTGGGAAAAAAAGAACCAGGATAAGGGAGGAAAGAAAAAGAAACAAGCTCAACAATATCTACGTTTTATCCATATCCGGTTCCGACCCATTAACCCGGACCCAATACTCCATTTTCACAATTAATTACCCTTTTAAACCGATTAACTCCACGAAACCCCAAATATATAATTAATCCACTAATATAATTAACCGGAGCCCACGTAACTCGCAAACCGACACGTATATATCCACTAATCGGTTCTTATTGGACCCACGCAATAATAATATATTAATTATCCACTTAAAATACATCCACGCAATCATCTAAAAAACGGGATGATTACAAAATATGTATTATAAGTTCCCAAAATATTTAATAAGCGATTTCGAACTTAATAAGTAAATGTAGCTGATAATATTGTACCAAATATTGCTAACTAGACTATGGGTATTTTATGCAAATTAAGCCTGTTAATATAATAACAGCAATCGGTCAAGCCACGGTTTGTTTTCTAGACCGGCAGTGGAAGCAAGGAAGTCGCAAAAACAGAGGCACCTCGCCACCGGAAATGGCTCAAGGACCCCACCACTTCAAGATACCTTACCAGCCTTCCTCTCTTCTTCATCCACCACCTATTTCTAATATTCATCTCCATCCATCGCCCCCTCACTGCTCATTTCTCCTCTCATCTCATTACCTACCATCTTACTCTTCCCGCCGCCGATGCGCTTGACTCACTAAAACCGATTCAGCAATCGTCTCGTAAACGGCGATGACAAATGGCGCCACCTGCGAATTACTCAGAGGGCAACTTGGTTCTACGATCCAAAACTGTCCACCCTACACGGTATGACGCGACCTGTTAAGGAGATTACAAAACGGGCTGGAATTGCCATCGCTGTTAATCGATCCGGTGCTGCGGAGATGCTAAGTGGCGTTGGCAGCCTAATCCACTGTGCACTTCCTCAGTTTGATCGTGTGAATGTATGTGAATTCACTACTTATCATGTCGCTATTAACATTAATCTTAAACGATGGTGTTATGAGAAAAAAATTAAAAAAAGTTTCTATTAAGGTTCGGTACCTTCGGGCTGCACTTGATTGCGAGAGCGGTACTTTTTGCAAACCTGACGTTCGATATATTATATATATATAATTATTATATACTATATATATATATATAAATTATAATATATACTAATATGTACTATTATTATATATCTTCAAGGTGAGTAGCTACCCTACTACACAGCGCACCGAACGGTATCACTCGTAAAATGATTTTTTTGAAATTTTTTCACAAAACATATTTTAATTAACATGTTACAACAGATAAATTGAATTTCACGCAAATATCGTAAACACTCTAAGTGCCCATAATCACACACACATATATGGCAAATTTGTAAGTGTGCGTCACTATTTTTTTAGGAGCTAGGAAGACTGTGAATGTATGTGAATTTTACAGTTCATCTTCTTAATGTTAATTAACACATGTTTTTATGAATAATAAATTTAAAAAAAAAGTTTTTTAAAGGGTAGCTTCTGGTTGCGCTGATAAGTAGTGGTACTCCCTCGAACCATATTCTATATATATATATATATATATATATATATATATATATATATATATGTGTGTGTGTGTGTGTGTGTGTGTGTGTGTGTGTGTGTGTGTGTCTATATATGTAAAATATTTTCAAGTATCTTCCAATGTCATTATTTCTTCAAGTATATTCACGTATGTATATAATTTATGTGTCGATAATTGATTACGTTGAAAGATATTTGAAGAAATAGTGACTTTGGAGAGGAAAAATATCGACGATATTATATTCACTTAAACACAACTAGCAAAATTACATATATAAATGTCAACAATAATATTATAAAAATTAAAATTAATAACGAAGATGAACTGTGTTTATAAAATTAATAACGAAGATGAACTATATTTATAAATAAAATAACTGTGTTTATAATGAATTAAGTATATCTATAAATAATATAATTATAAAGATAAAATAAAATAAAATAAATGTTGGACTATAAATGGGTAAATAATAAAATCATAGGGACTAAAAGCGTCTCAATGAAAAGGGTAAAAATGTCATTCTTACAAATTTAACGGTTGTGTTGTTAAGTTTAACAGACGAGGGACTAAAAAGGCACAAAATTAGCAAAATAGGGATGAAATTTGACCTTATTATGATTAAGGGACTGAATCCGGGTAAACCATCAAACCACAAGAACCAAAAATGTCATTTACTCTAAATAATATCTCTCCAAACTTTTATGTGTGTATGGGATGAAATTGTTTCAACTCTATATATATTGATCATCATCAACACAAACATCAAGACATAAAAATCACTTGACCATCTGGTCTTAAACCCCAAGAAATTAAAGGAACATGGCCGGTATCGTTTAATGATACAGTCGTCATATATATATATATATATATATATATATATATATATATATATATATATATATATATATATATATATATATATATATATATATATATATATATATATATATATATGTAGGGTCAGGTTCTATGAGGCACCTGTATACATTGTACACTTTAGGAACCTGTATGCACCGTTAGATCTTGAATTTTAATGGTTCAGATTGTAGTGGCAAAAGAGTAATTAACTTGAAAATGGGTGCACGGGTGCATAACTTCTCGCGCGCGGAAGGGCAAAATCGAAAGATGATTTAATTCAGAAAATATTCTATCCGAATCTAAACAAACATGATGCATCTTCATCCAATTTATTGGATTCGTCTTCAAACACGATTCATCTTCATCCAATTCAATTTCAAACATGATGCATTTCGACCATATTCATCATCGTCTTTGTTCCATCATTATGCATCACCAAAATCGTGATGCGTTTCGGCCATATTCATCCTCGTTTTTGTTCCATCATTATGCATCACCAAAATCGTGATGCATTTCGACATTTAATCGTGGATTTATGGGAAGTTGGTTGATCATTTTATTTAGTTTCCTAAATAAATGATAAATATTAAATTAAATTTTAGAATTTAACAATATATTATTAAGCAATACCAAAATGCCCTTAATGCACCCTTTGTAAACAAGCAATGCATTTTTGGTTCCCATTTGGTTCCCGATGCATATGGTGCCCCATAGAACCTCAATCTATATATATATATATATATATATATATATATATATATATATATATATATATATATATATATATATATATATATATATATATATATATATATATATATATATATATATATATATAGGGGTGGGTTCAATGGAGAACCTCTATGCATCGAAGAACCTTGGAGAACCACAATGCATCGCTAGAAAAACTGAAATGCATCAAGTAGAAATCGATGCATCACGCAAGAATTTGATACATCAAGTGGAAATAATGTAAAAATCGATGCATCACTCGAGAATTTGATGCATCACGTGAAAATAATGATGCATTACATGAGAATTGTGATGCATTTGTGGTGGTGCATGGTGGTTCTTCAAGGTTCTTCGATGCATGGAGGTTCTCCATTGAACCCACCTATATATATATATACACACACACACACACACATATATATATATATATATATATATATATATATATATATATATATATATATATATATATATATATATATATATATATATATATATATAGGATCATTGCAGAACCTAAATTTAGTGTAGAACTGTAAGACCAATATCGTTCATAGATTAGATTAATCTAATAGTCTTGACTCTTGATTTAAAAGAGTCAAGTTTGAAATTAATGAAAAAAAATTAGAATTAGTGCTATTTTAATTTTTTTTCAAGTGTAAAAAAGGAATAGATTAGAATTACCAAAAAGATTGACATTAGCAAAATAAATATTTTTTTCTTTAAATTAAAATAACATTAAAATGATTAAATTTAGAAATCAAAAAAATTATACCATAAAAACGAGAATTTTACACACTTTAAAACGAGTCCGGTCATGATATACTTTTTTCGAAAAAATTTACGTGTTTAATTTTTGAAAAAAAATTTTTTACCCAGATCACGATGCAATATAGCATGACAAAATCACTCAATGTCGAACGAACACTTGATATCGTATATTCAACGTCGATGAAACACTACATATACATTTAATATTAACAGAGCCAAAATAATTGTGAAAACTAGTAGTCAAAGTTGGTGGATTTAACGAGAACAGTCGTGATATATTCTTTTCGAAAAAATTTTACGTTTTTATTTTTCGTAAAAATTTTTATTTTACCCAGACGACCATTTAATATATTATATGGAGATCATTCAATGTCGAATTACAGTTTAACATATTCAACGTCGAAGTGATACTATATATCATATATGCAACACTGCATGTATATTCGATACTAAAAGGTTAAAAAATGATCAAAGTGGACAGTCAAACTTGGTGGGCTACTATTAATTCAATGTTAATTGCATAATTATCATCTTATCCTTAGTATTATATTATAATCCAATGGTTTAGATTAGTTCAATAGTTCTGCATTAATTTATGTTTCTACAATGATCTCAACCCTATATATATATATATATATATATATATATATATATATATATATATATATATATATATATATATATATATATATATATATGGTTGGGTTCCGGTAAGAACACTAATTACCGTGAGAACATGAGAACTACTCTAAAATTTGTGCACTTAATGCATATAAATTATGCATTTAATGTTAAAAATTATACGGTTATGATATATATTTTTTATTTTTCGTAAAAAAAATTTTACCCAGACCACGATGCAATATATCATGGTGAGATCATGAGATCATTCGATATCGAATGAACACTTTGATATTGTATATTTAACGTCAATACAACATTGCATATACGTTCATTACCAACAGAGGCAAAATAATAGTCACAATTAGTAGTCAAAGTTGGTGGATTTAACGAGAACGGTTATGATATATATTTTTTTATTTTTGGTAAAAATAATTTTACCCAGACCACGATGCAATATATCATGGTGAGATCATGAGATCATTCGATATCGAATGAACACTTTGATACCGTATATTTAACGTCGATGCAACACTGCATATACGTTCATTATTAACAGAGATAAATAATAGTCAAAATTAGTAGTCAAAGTTGGTGGATTTAACGAGAACGGTCATGAATATATTTTTTTGAAAAAAAATTTACGTGTTTATATTTCATAAATTTTTTTTACCCATACGACCATTCGATGTCGAATGAACACTTTGATATCGTATATTTAACATCGATGCAACACTGCATGTCCATTATATATTAAAAGAGTAAAAAAAAAGTCAAAGTAGACAGTCAAACTTGGTAGGCCGCTATTAATTCAATGTTAATTGTATAATTACCATCTTATCCCTAGTGTTATATTATAATCTAATGGTTTAGATTGGTTCTATGGTTCTGCACTAAATTAAGGTTCTGCAATGATCCCAACCATATATATATATATATATATATATATATATATATATATATATATATATATATATATATATATATATATATATAGAGAGAGAGAGAGAGAGAGAGAGAGAGAGAGAGTCGGGTTCAAAAAAGTACCTCTTGAAATCAAGTGCACCCGAAAATACCAACCTTAAAAAAACTTTTTTTTAAAATTTTTTTCTTAAAACCATGTTTAAATTAATGTTGCTCCTTTTGAAAAAAGTCTTGTAATGTTGTCTTATATATGTCTATTCAAAAAAAATATATGTGAATGATCATTCACCTTAGGGTACGCTGGGTACGCTGAAATCTTATAGGTACGCTGATGAACCTGATTCTATATATATATATATATATATATATATATATATATATATATATATATATATAATTTATATTTGTTGTTTTTATTACCTAAATTTATGGAAATATTACTGAGTTTTAATCATAAAAATTTATAAGAAAAAAACCCAATAAAAATTAAAAAGAATAAGAGAGAATAAACAAATAATCTGTCAAAAACATTTAAAAAATGCCCAAAAATCTTTGTATTTATTAAATTTGTGTTGACAACTCGTTTCATTGACTCGATCCGTCTTGAAAAGAATTTAAAAAAAATCAAACTTTTAAATTTACTATAAAAAAGTGACACCAAAACTATAATCTCTAGATCCGCCATTTGTTTCCATTGGCATATTTCTTTACATTTATCAGCACAACATTAATTTCCCATAGCGCAGTCAATCAAACAAGGACCTAGACCTGGCAATTGGAGACACGAATACACGAGTTTGTGAGAGACACGACACGAATACACGACACGAATACATCTTAAAAATTGAGATAAAACTTATTGCCATTCGTGTATTTATGTCGTGTCAAATTCGGGTCTGACACGTAAAAACGGCACGAATACACAAATGAACTTGAGCCTTATTGATAGATTCTTCCATCGCATTCACCAACACCATGCTTGCCTGCGCGCATAATGTTTCATTTCACTGATACACATAAATCTTTTAATATTATATTTAATCATATATTTATGTATTTTTATTTGATAGTTATTTTATAATATTATTTAAAGGTTACATATGGATTTAAAAGCTAATGATGACAAGTTAATTATTTGAAAATGAAAAATGATAGATAGAGTTAATTATTTATTAATGTTTATAGATTTTAGAAAATAACAAAATTTATTTTGTATTTTTAACAATTTAAAAGCTAACGGCCTCTAATGCCACATGGCATCTACCATGCTAAAAACATTCCTCCTCCGTTCCCCCTTAAAATGAATCAAATGAATCACATTCTAACAATCGTGGCAACTTGCAAGCAGGGTCGGTCCAATCATTTTCGAGGTCCCTGTGCAAAAACTTAAAATGGTCCCTATAAATATGTATGTATATTTAATATAATTAAGTAAAATTCAAGTAAAAATGATAAATTAACAACAAAAACTTATAATTATATCATGTTAAATTTACAAATTTTGCAAATCAGTAACTTTATTTAATCGTTAATAGACCTAAGTATATAATAGGTTTTTTAAGAATGAGCTCTCACGATTAATGGGCTTCGAGCGATTGGTCGTGTTGACCTTGCTCAGGGCCGGCCCTGCTTGCAAGAGAGCTGATTATCTTTTGATGACGGTGTTTTAATTAGTACTTAATAAAACCGATAATACTTTCTTTACTTTGCGAAAGAGTGTTTTGTTTAATTACTATCCCCATTAAAATGTATTATAAATAATAAACGTAACGCAGAAATAATATTCTTTAATGACAAAAGCATACAATGAAATTGCACTAAAAAATCACCCTTCTTGTATCTTAAATTTTAATCGATTAATATCGTTACTATTTTAAAATTTATAACGGCTATTTTAGTTATATCATTAATACATTATACACTACAATTATTAAATATTTTAATTTTATTTATTTTTATTCTATCTATGGCCGAAATGAATTATGTTTGATAATCATATTCTTTGCTAAATGTTGACTTTATATTATCCTTAATTTGATTTTTATTTATAAAGTTTAAGTAAAGCTTAACATTCATTACATTGGCATATCCAAAGACCAGTTATAAAAATCTTAACACAAAATCCAAACTTAAAAAACAGGTCTTGACATTTTCTATTGCAACAATCTGTATTACATTCAAAAGAACAAGTCCCCTTTGTTTCAGATCTGCAGTCATCAGTTGGATGCATCATCATCTTACTTTTGCTAAGGGAATCGTCTGTCATTGTGTTTACCAACATCAAACCTGTATTATGTTTCATTGCATTTCAATGTCAACATTACAACATATAAAAGCTACTTTACGTATTATTTAATATTTTATATATATATATATATATATATGATATACAAAATCAAGACACATATATAAGCTACTTTAGGTATTACTTTTTTATTTTATTATAAAAAAATTATTTTCTATGTCAAAATTAAAGTAAACAACTTGGTCAAATGCATTTTGATATCATTGTCAAATTAAAATTACAAGTAAACATATTTTATTGTCAAATTTTAATTGAAGTATCAGAATAGAGAAACAATGAGTGTTTAATTTTTAATTACATCTAAGAAAAAGTATACAAACAAATAAAAAGGAAAGGATAAATTATACCAGAAACAGATAGAAGAACCAAGATGATGTGAAATGTGGTCATAGCCATGAAAACAATTAAAAGAGTATATATATATATATATATATATATATATATATATATATATATATATATATATATATATATATATATATATATATTTCTGAATTGCAATTATGCGCAAATGTGCTGTGTCTCCGTATTTATAAATGATTAGAAATTCATAAAAATTGAAGTAGCAATCAATAAAACATTTATTTATTATTCTGACACTCATAAAAATTGAAGTAGCAATCAATATAACATTTATTTTTTTTGTCTTGTGTATTAGTAGGTATTTGGTGGGGTGTTCATTTTCGGATTATCCGATCATCGGATACATGAATCTTACTATCCGAATCCGTATCCGATTTTCGGATAATCCGAATTTTTAATTAAACTTAAATTTATAAAATGAATTCAAATATACAAAATACAAATCTATATAACTTTTAGTATATAAAAAAATAATTGTGTCGTAAATGAAATTATATCTTACTTTTTAAACTTAAAACAACAAAAAAAACATGTCAAAAGATAGTAAAATACATTTAAATGAGAACCAGCCAGAAAATATAGGTCTGATTTGGTCCGATTCAAGCAAAACGAGTAAATTTTACACTTTCACGAACCCGACTATATATAATAGGTTACAACTAGTAAATTTTACACTTTCAGTAAAAAAAATAATGTGAGGATCAAAATGATAAAAATAACATTACGTGACCATGCCGATAAAACCATGAAATATATTGTACTTTCAATATAATCCCTTTTTGTAATAATCGTATTCGTTAATAATCGTTGACATGAATTACTTAATTTCACTATGATTATTATAAATTTAGATAAAGTTTAACATAATCTACATCGACAAACTGTTACATTATCTTTGTTAACATCACAATATCCTCCCTTATACCACCAGTGTTTGCATTTTTTATCGCAACACTCTGCATTACAATCAGCATTACAAAGCCCAGCTGTACCCGTTGGGCAATTCTTTGTTGGATGCACCATCAGCTTACTTTTGCTAACGAGTTTTTCTATTGTATTCGCTAACGTCATGCCTACATTCACTACAAAAAAAATGTCAATTGTACACGTTATTTTTACACGCTTTTAGCATGTGCGTAAAAAAGTTTTATGTTTATTCGCACTTATAAGAATGTAAAAATTAGTTACAATTACAAGTGTGGAGTTTTTATACTCAAACATGTGTTTTAAAAAAAGTTTGCAGATATAAATGTGGACAAACTAATAATTTGTCCACGCTTAAAAGTATGAAAATTAATTTGTCACATTTAATTTGTCCGCATAAGAGGAAGCGTGACAAAATTGAGTGTGATAAATTTATTTCTACACTTTCAAGTGTGGAAAAATTTGAATTTGTCCACACATATACATGTGAACTTTTTTCTTCATGATTTTTAATGTGGTAATTAGGATGATTTAGTATATATTTTCACGCTTATTACTGCAATAATTTTAAACACATTTATAAGTGTAGAAAATTTACTAAATTTTTACACACTTTTAAAAAGCGTGTAAAAATGATGTGAACAAATGACATATTTGTTGTAGTGATTATGTTTCATTTCAACGTCTACATCCGAAGTAACTTAAGGTCTTATTTAATAATATATATTTGTAAGATGTACATTTGACATGTGATATTTCACGATTTATAAATATAAAGACGTGCATGCATGAATCTTTTTCAAAACCTGTTTTATCCAATTTTAAGAGAAAGGAATGAAACTCTTTGGATCATAGCATTTGTTTGTTTTTTATTCTTAGAAAATTGATGATTTTTTTGTTAACCTTAGTATTTATTGTATTTTCATAATAGTATAGTTTAATTATAAGACGTGTATAATCATAGGAAAAATCAGTAATTAAAAAATTCATTACAATTTATAAGTAAAATGTAAAAAAAAAAAAAAAATTTAACATGTGTGCTTATAAGTAGACCTATTTATAGTCTTTTGAATTTTAAAATTTTTAATTAAAAAAAAGAAGAAAATTCGTATATTGTTCCATTAAATTACATTAATTTTAAGTAAAAAAAATGCATAAAACTATATATGTAAATAGAAAAAAGGATACAAAAAGTTATACCAGAAACATCAAGAAGAAGGAAGATGATGAGAAATGCAGTTGTGACTTTATTTATAGCCATGAATAACATTTAATAGATTATATATTCTTGAATTGAGCACACATGATGATTGCCCATATTTATAATGGTAAGAAACAAATAAAAGTTGAAGTATCAATGAATAAGCCATTATTTGTATCCAACTACATCCATATTTACTCAATCCACATTAATTATGCATATATACATTAATTTTCTGATGAAATTACTATTCATAAATAAGTTTTTATAAGGGTTTATTACGGGAAAAAAACATGTTTTAACGGTTTTTGCATTTTCGTCCCTTAATGTTATTTTTTTTAGTTTTGTGAAATTTGACTATTAGACCCCGGTTTTAATTATGAAACCGAATTTTTAGAGACTGAAAAACCGGGTTCTAATATTCATTATTCACTAAACCAAAAGAAAAAATAAACTTGTGCACTTTTATGAAGAAATAAAAAACATAAAGCAACGAAGACACAAAAAACGTGAAAATAAGTTGGTTTATTTCATAATAAACCATTTTTTTCATAAAAAACACTATTTAGTTATAATTAATAAGAGCTTTCTAACATGCACCATTAACTATTTTCTATATCATGTATAAATAGCCTGTTTTTTTAGTTAAGTATTCTATCAAGTATTGAATAATTCATTGATAAATTTTTTTAAAGTATAATAGAACATGTGATTCATATATCAACAATAATATATATTTTTCTTACTTATGAGAATATTACATGTATGAAATTGTTATAACATCAAATTTATTTTATAGTAATTAATAAAAAATATTTATGTTTATGGTATTTTTTAAAATTATCTCTGTATGTCACCTAAGAAAATTAATATTTAATATATTATAAATTAACACCAAAATATACATTTTACATCAGCTTTTATAAAATTTATTTATTATAAATATGATTGTGAGTGTATGTCTATTTTACATGAAAACTTTTGTACTTTTTTCTAACATGAAAATATTAATATACTCAAAATACAATCAAACAAAAAACAATCCAAATCAAGAATTAAAAAGTTGTCAACATGGCATCTCTCTTCCTAGTAATAAAACAAAAACATACAAATAAAATACATAGAATACCCTTATAAAAAAGAGATCGAAAAATAACAAAACTAACTTGTTTAATTAAGAGGGTGAAGCGCAAATGCATAAATCAAGTTCGATCACATGCAATGACTTCACCCTACTTGAAACATTCGACCAGACTCAGATCTGGAACCACTTCGAAACTCAAATCATTCAAGTCATAGGCCACCACCCATGCGGCCACACTCAAGGAAACCGAATCGAAACCCAAATATAGTTGTAGAAGAAAATCAAACCTCACACTTGAATCCTTCGTCGAATGGGCTAGTAATGGTTGTACGATGGCACTGATTAGGTGACCGATGTCCGATGGTTTGTACCATAGAAACCGGGAGAGGGGGAGAGACTAGAGATAGCCAGCCTAGGGTTTCAATGGACTTTGGTGAACTTAAAATGGGACAATACAGAGACAAAGGATACACAAATTAGAGAAGCTAGTCTTTGTTTAAAAAATAAATATTATCATTTATTTATTAATTATTTATATATAAGTTTTTTAAAATTTAAAAAATAATAAACCAATCTTTTTGAACGTATTTCTTTTAAAATAAATTTCCTTAAATGATTTAGTTTGTATTCGGTATTCAGTTACCCTTTATTTTCTGTGGGAGGTACTTGGGGACAAGTTAAGACTGTGAACCTAGAGATTTTTTTGATTTAGACAATGATCATTTTTGTAAGGTATTTAAAGTTTAAGTGAAATAGTGAAAGTTAAAATTAAGATTGAAAATGTGGCACAAACTATTTTTGACTTAGATTGTCATGATCATCTTTTAAACTACGGAGTAATATGCTTTTCTACTAATTATAATAATAACATTATAATAATAACATTTACCAAAATAAATGTTACTATTCATAAGCTATTCATAGGAATAGTAAAAATAAAATACTAATATATACAACTTTGAGTAATATTTTAAAAAAAAAAAGATTTGTAGCTCAATTGATAAACATGTGGTTTGTGATGGGAGAGGTCAAGACTTCAAATCCTCAACTTCAAGAGCATTGTTATTATTATTAACTCAAATGGTTTTTTACATATTGAGTTAAAAACTAATATATTTTTATTTTAAAATATTATTTTGACATAAATTAAACTAATTTACTATTAAACATTTTATTTCCTAAATATATTTTAAGAAAATATGTCTTCTTTCTTCACGAATGCTTGAATAATAATGGTCCTGTTTTTTATATACTACCTCAAACACAATTGTACAATTATTATTATTTATATGATTTTTTTTAGTTCCTTCAAACTTCAAAGTCAATTGTATGTACATAAAACAGATAATGTGAGACAATGATTAATGTCGATGAATGACTATTATGTTCATGAGTATATGGAATTCTTTTTATAAATATTGTATAAATTATTTTTTTGATATTTAATAATAATTATGCAACTGTATTCCTATTTTTATTTTATATTGCGATCATTTTTTTCATTTGTACCAGATATTTTAAAGTAAAAAAAATTTTAAGTTACTTTATATAGAATTTTTTTCATTATTATTATTAAAAATTTACTTAATAAATTAAATTTTAATTGATGTTGGTTATTACTAAAGGAAGCTGTGATGAATAACTAATTTCGAATGGACAGAATTATATGGATGTGAAAAAGTTAAAAAAAAACAATTAAAATAGAAGATTTTGTTGATTTTTATTCATTTTCATATTTTTTTTTAATTGACATTGATATTTTTTTAATCTTTTTCAACATACTTTGGAATCGAAAATTATATTCTGATTGTGGTGGTGTGGACAATTTTGGAATCGAACGTTGTATTCAAAATCAATAACGCATCATTTTCAAAAATTGTAATATATTTAACAGAAATAACATAGCATTTTGCTTCAAATATCAAATATGTATGTTAATATGTTAGTCTTATATATTTTAATATTTTCGTATGACATTAAACCCCGCCGCGAAGCGCGGACAAATTTCCTCGTTACAATTGTTATACCAACTATTTTTGTAATAATAATATTCGTTAATTACTTTAACATGATCAATTCCTTAATTTCATTATTCTTTTATAACTTTAGATAAAGTTTAACAAAATGTACATCGACATACTGTTACATTATCTTTAGTAACATCACAATATCCTCTCTTATAAAACCAATGTTTACATTTTTGATCGCAACAATCTGTATTACAATCAGCAGTACAAAGTCCCTCTGTTCCCATTGGACAATCCTCTGTTGGATGCACCATCACCTTACTTTTGCTAACATATTCGTTTATTGTCTTTGCGAACATCATACCTGTATTATGTTTCATTTCAATGTCAATATCCATAAATAACTTTAGCTCTGTACACTTGTTGACCTGTGATATTTATGATTTATAAATTCATATCATGATTTTTTTTTTTCTATAACTATTGTATGTGATTTTGGATCAATTAATCCACAGTTCCAAACTACCATTCATATTTAAATTGGGCATATTACTATGATATTTTTCATTACAAATGAGAGTGTCATTGGTGAAACCAACCTATAAAAATTTGCTTCTCATATCATATGCTTTATAAGAGAATTATATGATATTAAGTTGTTATTTGTTTTTAAGAGGTTAATGCCTCGTTTGTTTTGACAATTCAAAATCTTTTCGTTTTAAATTTTAAAATTTAGATCTTAAGTGATTTAAGATTTTTATTACATTTCAGAATTAATATCTTAGAACTTCTGAAATTAGGTCTGCAAATTAAGAGATGAACTTCAGTCTGAAATATAAAATTAAGATCTAAAAATTTTCAATTTGAATTAAAGCAATACTTTATTTAGTTAAATATTAAATTCATTTTAATTAAATAAAAAATATTATTTAATTTAATTAATTATATATATTTATTCAGTTTACTTAATTAAAATTTAATTTATTTTAATATGTTATTTATATAAATTAAATAATTATAATAGATAAATGATTTAAAACTTCAAATTTAATCAGTAGTCATAAATTTTTAGATTTCAGACTTTAAAGCTATCTCTTAAATTTCAGACGTAATTTCAGACTTCAGAGTTTCGACTTTAAAGTCACATCTTAAATTTCAGATCTGATTTGTGACTTCAGAATTTATATTTTTAAAAAACAAACAACATATAAATGCCTGAAGTCTCGATTCATGTGTGAAATTTAATATGTGACCTTAAAGTCTGAAATCTGAAATACTAGATCAACTTTGATACTCAAGAGGTGACCTTAAACTCTGAGTCCTGAAAATTTGAAAATATTAACTAAATTGTAAGTTTTAATTAATTACATATTATATTTCATTAATATAACTAACATATTATAGTAATTTAATATTTTAATCAATTAAAGTGACTATATATTTTTAATGTAAAATAAATGAACTTATGTTTGAATTAAATTTTTTTAAATGCAACATATATATTAATAGATTTAGGTTCAAGTGAGTACCACCTATTACAAAGCACCAGAAGGTACCACTTTTAAAAAAATTTGTATTTTTTTATGAACATGTTTTAATTAACATTACACAGATGATATACAAATTTCACGTAAATTCGAACACTCTAAGTGTATGAAATCACACATCATATAAATGCAAGTTCACGTATCTGCCAAATTATGTAAGTATACGTTCACATCATTCTACAGGAGCTAGGAGATGTGAATGTATGTGAAATTTACATATGATCTTCATAATGTTAAATAAAACATGTTTATGAAAAAAAATTTAGAAAGTTTTTTTAAAGGTGGTACCTTCTGGTGCGCTGCATAATGGGTGGTACTCTCTCGAACCATATTCTATATTAATATATATTCAATTAAATTAATTTATACAAAAGATATGTAAGTTAAAATAATTTAATATTTTAGTTAATTTAATTTAATAATTTGAACTAAGGAAACTAAATTTATTATTTTATTTAGATAAAATATTGATTTAGTTTAGAAAGAAAAAGTTTCAGACCAAAATTCCAGTTTTCAGACCTAATTTCAGATGTTATAAGATTTAAGTCTGAAATGTACTATGTAGTTAACATTTAAAATTTACTTAAGTTTGAAATAAGATTTGAATTATAAGTTTTAATACAAATTAATAAGATGTGAAAATATCAAAATGAACGAGACATAAGTGGGCCAATTAATTTATTAAGCCTTTAAATTTGTTTAAGAAATAGCTAATAATTAAATAGTAAGTGGGTCCCATTAAATGATTTAAAGGTATTACGATTATATTATGTGGGATGAGATGATTTCTTGTTGATGCTAATTAATGTTGATTGTATTTTCATGATAAAATAGTTTAATAAATAAACATGACTGACCATAGAAAAAATTCATTATTAAAAATTTAATGCTCTAAAATTAGCATTTATGCTTATAAGTAAAACTATTTATAGTCTTTGGAAGTTTAAATATTTCAATAAGAAAAAAAAAATTCGTGTATTATTCTATTAAATTACATTTTAAGTTAAAAAAAATGCATAAAAGTATGTAAATAAAAAAAAAAGATACGAAGAAAAGTTATACCAGAAACATCAAGAAGAAGGAAGATGATAAGAAATGCAGTTGTCACTTTAATTATAGCCATTAATATATAACACTTAACAGATTATATAATCTTGAATTGAGAAATATGATGATTTCCCATATTTATAATGATGAGAATCACATAAAAATTAAAAGTAGCAAGCAATGAATAACCCATTTATTTGTTTCCAACTGTATCTATATTTACTCAATCCTCATTAATTAATATTGACATTTATGAAAGAAATGTACCTTATAATGGCAAAGTATGCTATGAAAGAGAATTTTGAAATCCAATTACATTTTATCTCTCACTGAATATTTTAATAATGGCAAAGTATGCTATGAAATTGAATTTTGAAATCCAATTACATTTTATCTCACTGAATTTTATAATAGGAGGTTATTTGTACACAAACACAACACATGTTTCACATAGAGAGTAATTTAATCTAAAATGACAAATTCACTCATACTTTTAGAGGTAAAAGACAAACATGATTAAAAATAAAATAGTCATTTTAGTTAAAGTTGTTGTATATGACAAAAATTTGTTGTGTATAAATCACCTCTCTATTAATAAGAGTACGTGTCTATGAATAGTTAACTAAATCGAATATGGTTTTTAAATGGTTAACGGAATATATCTATTTGAGAAATTTATGAACCTGAACCTAAACCTAAATAACGGGTTAATTTTTTTTCTTCGATTCGATTATCCGGTTAACCAATTAACAGTTTTTCAATTAAAATTAATTAATTTTAAAATTAAAAAAAGTCCACTAAGTAATTTTTAAATACTTTAGAAGTAAAAAACGAGAAAGTTAGGAATAAAGTTTAAACGGCCGAAGATATATTGTTAAAAAGTTGAATATCATCTTTAAAAAATCTAAAAAAATATATAAAAAATGTTTTGTCTTTTCATTAAATTAAGATGTAAAAATATAGTTTTAAATATTTTGGTTTATAAAATTAATGTAGCTTAAGGAAATAGTTCATATTTTATATTATTGTTGGGATAACTCTCAAAGGCTGATAATTTTAGAGTTGAAGGTAAATACTAGAGAAAGTGAAAGTAAGTAGAAGCGGTTTATCGTCGTGTTAACAGTTAAGTTGTTAACTGGTCACCCTTACTATATATTCATGGCTACATCATTTGCAAGTTCGATTCAAGTAAAAATGCATACAAACGTTGAAGAAATGAATAACCGCTTCAATGACTTTTTGGAGAAAATAATATTTTTGTAATAATAATATTCGTTAATTACTTTAACATGATCAATTCCTTAATTTCATTATTCTTTTATAACTTTAGATAAAGTTTAACAAAATGTACATCGACATAATGTTACATTATCTTTGGTAACATCACAATATCCTCTCTTATAAAACCAATGTTTACATTTTTGATCGCAACAATCTGTATTACAATCAGCATTACAAAGTCCCTCTGTTCCCATTGGACAATCCTCTGTTGGATGCACCATCACCTTACTTTTGCTAACATATTCGTTTATTGTCTTTGCGAACATCATACATGCATTATGTTTCATTTCAATGTCAATATCCATAAATAACTTTAGCTCTGTACACTTGTTGACCTGTGATATTTATGATTTATAAATTCAAAGATATCATGATTTTTTTTTCTATAACTATTGTATGTGATTTTGGATCAATTAATCCACAGTTCCAAACTACCATTCATATTTAAATTGGGCATATTACTATGATATTTTTCATTACAAATGAGAGTGTCATTGGTGAAACCAACCTATAAAAATTTGCTTCTCATATCATATGCTTTATAAGAGAATTATATGATATTAAGTTGTTATTTGTTTTTAAGAGGTTAATGCCTCGTTTGTTTTGACAATTCAAAATCTTTTCGTTTTAAATTTTAAAATTTAGATCTTAAGTGATTTAAGATTTTTATTACATTTCAGACTTAATATCTTAGAACTTCTGAAATTAGGTTTGAAAATTAAGAGATGAACTTCAGTCTGAAATATAAAATTAAGATCTAAAAATTTTCATTTTGAATTAAAGCAATACTTTAGTTAGTTAAATATTAAATTCATTTTAATTAAATAAAAAATATTATTTAATTTAATAAATTATATATATATTTATTCAGTTTACTTAATTAAAATTTAATTTATTTTAATATGTTAGTTATATAAATTAAATAATTATAATAGATAAATTCATTATTTTAACATGACTGACCATAGAAAAAATTCATTATTAAAAATTTAATGCTCTAAAATTAGCATTTATGCTTATAAGTAAACCTATTTATAGTCTTTGGAAGTTTAAATATTTCAATAAGAAAAAAAAAATTCGTGTATTATTCTATTAAATTACATTTTAAGTTAAAAAAAATGCATAAAAGTATGTAAATAAAAAAAAAAGATACGAAGAAAAGTTATACCAGAAACATCAAGAAGAAGGAAGATGATGAGAAATGCAGTTGTCACTTTAATTATAGCCATGAATATATAACACTTAACAGATTATATAATCTTGAATTGAGAAATATGATGATTTCCCATATTTATAATGATGAGAATCACATAAAAATTAAAAGTAGCAAGCAATGAATAACCCATTTATTTGTTTCCAACTGTATCTATATTTACTCAATCCTCATTAATTAATATTGACATTTATGAAAGAAATGTACCTTATAATGGCAAAGTATGCTATGAAAGAGAATTTTGAAATCCAATTACATTTTTATCTCTCACTGAATATTTTAAAAGGAGGTTATTTGTTCACAAACACAACACATGTTTCACATATAGAGTTATATAATCTAAAATGACAAATTCACTCATACTTTTAGAGGTAAAAGACAAACATGATTAGAAATAAAATAGTCATTTTAGTTAAAGTTATACAACAAAAATTTGTTGTGTACAAATCACCTCTTTTTTAATAAGAGTACATGTCTATGAATGGTTAACTAAATCGAATATGGTTTTCAAATGGTTAACGGAATATATCTATGTGAGAAATTTATGAACCTGAACCTAAACCTAAATAACGGGTTAATTTTTTTTTATTCGATTATCCAGTAAACAAATTAACACTTTTTTAATTAAAATTAATTTATTTTAATAATAAAAAATGTCCACTAAGTAATTTTTAAATACTTTAGAAGTAAAAAAAAAAAAAAGGAGAAGTTATGAATAAAATTTTAAACTACTGATGATATATATGTTGTTAAAAAGTTGAATATTACCTTTAAAAAATCTAAAAAATATAATAAATGTTTTGTCTTTTCATCAAATTAAGATGTAAAAATATAGTTTTAATTATTTTGGTTTATAAATATAATGTAGCTTAAGGAAATGGTTCATATTTTATATTATTGTTGGGAAAATTGTCAAAGGCTAGTAATTTTAGAGTCGAAAGTGAAGACTAGAGAAAGAGAAAGTAACTAGAAGTGTTGCTTGAGTTTGCTATGTGTGTTGGGGATGCATTTTGATCTCTGACTAACCAAGCTTAGGTAGTTGATCATTTTCTGGCTATAAGTACAAAGCAATTGAGAGTTTCTCATCCAAACCTTTGATAAGAAGCTTGTTTGTTGTTTGTAATTAAATACTTTTTGGTACATTTTGTTGTAATACATATTTTGTAATCAAGTTGGATAGCAATTGCGTGTTCTGTGGTTAAATATGTAAACAAAAACAAATACCTAACCTTAGCCGGCCATTAGTTACTTTGTCTTAAATAAATTTTAGTGGTTAAATATGTAAACAAAAAATAAGTAGCTAAATCGGAACAAAAAATAGTTTAGTGACTAAATCAACAAAAATATAAAATTTTGAAAAAAATCTTTAACTAAAACTTAATTTTTAGACAAAGTAACTAATGACCGGCTAAGTTAGGTTTTTGTGTTTGATGGAAGGACTTTAGTTTTGTCCACATCTACCTGATTAATATGTGATTATCGTTAGTAACTCCCATGTGAGCTATCACAGTACAGTAGAGAATATAGATGTACTTTTTTCCAATATAAAAAATCAAGAATATACCATGAAACCAAAGATGAATAGAGAAACATAACCGAATTAAACCAGTACCATATGGTTTCAATCTAACTCGGTCTTGTTTAGTGTCATTGCACACCTAGTTGTGACGGCAACAACAAAGAAGGGCTAAGATTTTCTCGTTGACAGATAGAATACATCATATCATTATTCACTAAGGGTAAGATTCTGTATGCTTCAACTTGAACTAAAATCTAAATTTACTCAAGAAGCCAAATTATAAGGGGAAAATACAAAATGTTGAAATACCTCATAAAAAATCAAAGTGTTCGAATCCAAACAAGACTCGACAAGCAACATGCCCAACTAAAATGGAAGTGTTAGTAAATGGAAGTGACATGCCTAAATTTGGCCGGGAGTGTGGCTTTTGTTCTAAAGACTTTCTAACACTACAAATTATTATGATATTCATAATCCCAACCAAACCATTCTGGTTTTGCAAAATTAGGCATCTATGATCTATCATTGTTTTATCATGTCGGACCATTCAACCATTTTTTATCAATGGTTATTTGGCCAATTACTCGAACACTTTGGTCAGTTGGTTGTATTATTTCTCGTGTACTACTACAACCAAATGACCAACTTGTCAGACAGAGCTAACACAACAAATACCATTTCCAATTGGACAATGTACTTCATACAATCAAATTGAAGGGGAAGTAAGTTTTAAATAAAAACAAAGTTCCATGCCTACAAAATTTGTAGTATTAAATACATGATATGTCATTAAGAGACAATCGCAAAGCGTTTACAGCTTCTCTAGAAAACCTACAAATATCTGATAAAATCTCATAAAGATGTTTGATACATGAAAATATATGCAATCAAGCTGCCCCAATTGCATTATTTGGATAATGCCCCAATTCTAGTCTTCATTGAGATCCTAATCAGAAAGAAAAAAAAAATAGACATATGAAAAAGAAAATCCATACTAGAAGATGAGCGAAACAACGTTGATGGTCTAGAAGCCATTAGATAATTGAAGGTCTTTGTGGGTGTACACGACTCCCTTATCACCCTCCACCACTTGCCCCTTGCCTCTTAAGACCCTGTACTCGCAGACGTCAAACTGTTAGTTATCCATATGCCAAATGGACAGATCATGATCTACATCAGATGGGCTCTGAACAATTATTATACTAATGAAACAAAAAAGATTGATCCAATCACCACAACCATTTAGATGGATGATCTGTTTGGATGCTTTTGTGATGGAAACACCGTAAAGCATTTCAATGAAACTAAAACAATGATACCATATCAAAGTTAAAGATTCAGCTTACCATCGCGTTGTTAAGAGTCCCTCTACCCCAACGGGCCCTCGTGCATGGATTTTGCTTGTACTGATTCCAACCTGTTAAAGAAAGTATCACAAAATTCCATATGTATGAAATGAGAACGAACAAACTTTGTGCTGGAAATCGATATTACAATTAAGTTACAGTTACATACCTCTGCTCCAAGCCCAAACCGTGCACCATCACAAAATCTTGTGCTTGCATTGTGAAAAACTGCAGCACTATTGAAAGCATAAAATGCATTATGAAACCAGTACACTTGTGTTAAAAATAATAATAATAAAGCATTGTCTAACTTGAGATTTCAGGTGTTCAAATTTTGAAACGATTTCAGATTGCAGAATCTACTTCATTAAACATAAAGGATTTCAACTCCGAATATTATCACTTGAGTTAACTGACAACTCATATAAAGTTCGCTTAAAGCTAGCAAGGGAAGGCGACACACCTATCTCAAAGCTTTTGTTTTCTTTTTTTGTGATTATACTTGTCAAAAAGTAACAAAAACCAGACAAAGAAAGTGTTTACTGAATTATTTATGTTTCCAGGAACTAGAAATTACTTTGCAAAATTCTGTAAATATCAGTTATATATTGTAAGCTTTTTTTTGACGTTTTCATGGTATACCTGTCAACTCGATTTAGAAAATGTTCAGCGACATTGTGATCATCTGTGACAATGCACTCAGTATGGGAACTGAAACGGAAAAAAAAAAAAAAAAGTTACCAAAAAGGTAAAAAGAGAAAGCAAAACTGAGGATGTATATTGCTTTAAACAAAGATCAGTCCTAAACAGGAATGGTATTGGAATCTTTTTATATACCTTCCATAATTGTGTATATGTTCTATGGCCTCATCAACATTGTTCACTAATTCTATAGTGCAAGCCTTCGAGTTATACTCATGATGAAATGTATTCGCCCTTGAGAAGTTAACCACGCCATTCACTCTTGGTCCCGCAAATAATGTAACACCTACAGGAGGTAAATTTACACAGTTCATTTAAGCATTCTCAAATTGGGAGTGGCTTGATGGTAGTTCACTTGGACTAGATGCTTCATGAAGCATAAGGCCTGGATTCAAATCTCAATAAACGTTATAAACTCCTAATGAACCTCGTGGACTAAATGTGCCAAATATGAGAATGATCATCATTTGAGTAGAGCAAGATAAAAGAGAGGAACTTTGTAGTCCCTGTTGTACCTTCTTGCTCAAGTTCTTTAACAAGCTCTTGCAGCCCTCCATCAGACAAGTCCTTGTGTACAAGTAGTGTTTCCTAAAAAAATCCGATACACTTACAAACATGTGGTACATGAAAACAAGCTAGTATGAACGCATGTGGGCTATAAATTTACCATAGCATTACAGGCTGCTGGATAATCAGTTTTTGCATCCAACACGATCTTCTTTGCCATCTCCAAGTTAGCGGCCTTATCAACGTATACATGGCAAATTCCATCTGCAATGGAAAGTTGCAACTTCATTGGCAAACTAATATTCAGTTATCATGATTCGTTTCATTGTGAAAGCTTCTTAACAATCAATGTGGACATATACATGGGAGATCTACCATGTAATTATCAGTGTCACGCGATACCGATAAATTTTCATATGTTATATGCAGTGATGAATCCAAAATTGAAGCCACATGCTGTTCAAATCAGTCAAGGTAGTAAAATGAACAAGTTATGTATAGTCATGACTCCTTACCAGGTTGGTTGGGTCAGGTTGCAAGTAATTTTATTTAATACAATATACCAAAAGCATCAAAAAATTTAAACTATGGTCATGACAAGTTTAAATCATTAACAATCAAACTCCCATTCACTCTTTGCTTAAAGTCTAAATTTTAGTTACATGATTTTGATTCTTTTGTTAGAAGTTAATTGCGTGAGTTTTAAATTTTAATAGTCGATTTTGACTAATGGATGGATTGGCAATTATCCATAAAAAAGAAATATGCAGTTGTCAAAGTGAAACATGTAATTATTAGGATTTACTAGTTGATTGTATTCTTTGTGTTTATTAGTTCGTTAAATTAATTAATAAGTTGTTACAGTATAGTAATTGACATGTTGAAAATTCTTAAATTGAGGACTCAGCTGGACATTCAACCAGAGGAACCTATAAGTGAAAACAATAAATACCAATGGTATTCGTATTAAAATGTTTTAGATTTGTTACTGTGTATATAATGATAAAAAGAATTAAAAATGGTGGAGTCCAATGACCCCATTGAATAAAACATAATTTCCGTGAAATTCTCGGATTATACATAATTAACACATTATTTTTATATTTTAACAAAATGACGTCGATAAGAAATCCACCTGAATATATAACCAACTTCAAATTTTATCTTACCAGAATGTCCAAGAACTGGAATTTTTGTCGAGTTCTTTATTTGTGAAACAAGTTTATTGCTGCCTCTAGGGATGACAAGATCTATCACATCATCAAGCTGTACAAAAAAAAAAATTTGTGGGGGAAAAAGAGAAGAAATATATTAGAAGATAAGAATGGAAATATATTGTATTCGATTACAAGTATGCGACATCTTCACACACCTTAAGCAAGTCCGGGATTTCCTCTCTTGATGTCAATAGTCCAATTAGTTTTGAGCCAACAGTTTCTGGGAGAGCAGAAGTGATTACCTGCAAAACGTAAAGATTTCAACAAAAGAAACTTATCGGGTTTATAACCAAGTAAATTTAGGGTTCTTTAGAAAAAATATAAAAAAACCGAGTTCAACATGAGAATGAATACCTTGTGCAGTATCGCGTTTGACCTTTTAGCTTCTTTCCCTCCTTTCAAGAGCAGACCATTCCCACTACGGATTGCCAATGAAGCTATCTGTGAATAGTTCAGAAAATTAAGGATCGATTCGTTAAGATGATAACACTAAATATCAAAAACTATTAGTGAAAATATGAAGAGCAAAAAACAAATTTAAAGCTGTGTTCCAGAACTTGGTTAAAGGAAGGAAAGGAATGGAAATAGGAGACATCTACTAAAATTTGTGTTCCATAAAATTTGCTGGAAGGAAAAGGATGGAAAGCTTCTTGATTTTAAATCGCATTGTTTCCTTCCAAATCCGGAAGAAAAGGAAAGAAACAAATTATAGACCTTTCTTTTCTCTTCTTTTCCAATCTATCCTTTGCTTTCTCTCAGATGGAACATAGGGTAAAAGAAAGTAAATGATCATCTTAAATTAGCAGAAAATATGTGAAGATCGTGTATATATTTGCGACTAGCAAAAAGGTCTATACATTGTTACCTGAACTAATGCGTCAGGTCGAGACTCAAAAACAATGAGTAGAACACCTAAAGGGCATGACTTCTTCTCTAAGATGAGCCCTTCTGCAAGCTGCACGCATTATCAGTAGGAAATGTGGGTCAACCATTGTTGAGAACAGAGCGAAAATATCAGGAAATGGAAGATGCTACACTTTGGAAATTCAATGCATTATTAAGTACTGCCATAATGTATTTTAATTTCCATATACAAATTGCAATAAGATGCAAGACATAATGTAGAAGATTTTGTATAGCATAAGGTTAATAGTGGATTAGACATCTAGTGATATTCAGGTCAGCAAGTATTAATGTTGCATAGAATTTAGTTCGACCGAAAAAATTCTCACCTCAGTTCTTTTCAAAATGCAACCAATGGGTTCTTCCATTACTGCTAGTTTACGCACCGATTCCGCAAGAGCATGGATCTGAACAAACAATGAACTTGTTACGAATATTAAGAGAACCACTTCAATACATGTTCCACTTGGATGTTCTCAATACTAGGTTCCAGGATTCCAATGCTTATAGGAAACAGAAGCAGCGCACATCGGTTCATACATCAGGATGAAGCATGAAACAACATATCCTAGTAACTAAAAATTACTGGAAATAATATACAATTACACCGAAGAAACAAGATTTCAAGAAGTAAAACGGGTGTGTACCTTGCTAGGCTTTAAAGCTAAACGAGCTACCAAAGCTTCATCATATCCTGCATCACGTGCAGCGTCAACATCAGCATTGTTCTCAAGGATGATAAACTGCTCATTTGCCTCCAATGCAGCAGCTACATCCAGCAGTATTTTTTTTCTTTCTTCGCTTGTTAGTGCCTGTAACACCCAACAAAAGGATAAAAGACAACTGATCAATCAAATCCAGAGGATAGTAATGTGCGCGTGTACACACACACACAAGTATGCAAATCATGTAAATGTGTGTTTCTGCATATACATGCTTTTGCGTATGTATTATGTGCCGACATGTATGTACTACAGCTTAAATGAACATGTCAATTGAAGCCAAATGATACATGCTAAAGGTGAGTTTGTATGTGGATGCTGCATCATTGCTTATCGATTGCTGGTATTTTGTTTTGACATATAGCAGAACCAGAAGCATAATATTTGTTAAACCTGAAGGCGTCGAGAGGCTTCACGAGCTGAAACTGCCATCTCATGTGGACCAATTTCGGTAAGTGGAATCCACATATGTGCATCTTTATGAAAGAGAGTACCCACACGCTCTCCATTTAGAACCTTTATGATATTATTAGGAGCATAGCCACTACAACGAAAATAACGATAGGAAATTCAATATAAAACAAGTAAATGAGAGAGACCAAGTACAAATATCGTAGAGGAATAGTCTTATATGCTACACTGTAGATTTAGAATAATTCACCTTGCAATGACAACAGGTGTACCGGAATAAGCCGCATTGGATGCGGCTTTCACTTTTGCATCCATTCCACCTCTTCCCATCCTTGACTTATCTCCAAAACTGATCGCCTTTTGATGTTTTTGTTTAACATATGTATGGATTAGCTTCGAGCGTGGGTCACTAGGTGGACCGCTGTAAAGGCCATCAACATCGCTCAACAACACAAGAAGATCTGCCTTCAATTCCATTGCTAGCAGAGCTGCCAAACTGTCGTTATCCCAGAAAATACCCGAGGAATCCTGTAAGACAGAAATTTCCTGAAATTAAGCATATTTATAACTGTAATATGTATGTCTACAAATGTAGGGAGTCATAAATTAGTAAATACAAATAGTATGAACAAACTAGTCATACAATGACAGTCAAATACCTCATAAGGAGCTCTCCTCGTACTGATTGCATCATTTTCATTGAAAATTGGGATGCTCCTCAGATCTAACAATGAATCCACTGTCTGACAAAGTTGCAGTCTGAAATCAGCATTCTTGAAATCATTATCAGTGACGAGGAGTTGAGATGAGGTCACATCCAACTGCAAAACAGCATTTATGTGAGCACACACCGAAAGCCCATGCATTCCTTTTTATTTTAATGCAATCAGGCTAACACATTTACCTGGCTGAATAAAGTGTCGTACAAGGCCATCAAACCATTTTGTCCAACCGCAGCACAAGCCTTTCCATCAAGTTCAACTTGTGGTTTTTGGAGATCCGCAAAACTACAGTAACAGATTGTCAAAAGCAGTAGCTAAATAACCTTTGTATTCCATAAATGTATGTATGCAATAATGGCCTTAAGAGTTGTCATGTCTAACACGCACGCTTTTAAAAGTTCAAGTTTGCAGAACAAGTTGCAGTAGTTATACCGAGAGGAAAAGGAAATTGTAGAATCTGTTCGTTATAAAACAAAACAGGACCACTCACTTTGAACCCAGAAACTTTTAGACCTGAAAGTTATTTAAAAAAAAAAAAAAAAAAAACAAGAAGCAAAAGAATGACAAAGACCTGCTGTTGATCATTTTCCTGTATTTAAGCCTTTGGCGGCCAGCTCCAACAGCTCCCGAAGTAACTAAAATGATTTCAAAGCCTCTGGAGTTCAACTTTTCAAGCTGCAAGCAAATCATTTTGGTAGATAAGTCAAATAGGCTGCATTAGATTTATGTCATAAAAGTGTCTCTAGGCAGGTCGCCAGAAATTTATGAGGAAATTTCAGTATTTAGTAAAGTAACTGAAAGAGTATATCTTTATTGCCAATTCCTTCTCTTCACGAATCATATCGACAAAGGGAAAGTATCTTTGGAGCAACTGTGCATGCTGAAGTCATATTTAATGTGAGTCACGTAAAATTCAGTAATTACTAACATCCCGATAGATAAAATATCAGAAGTGCTGTTTTTTTCCTTCACTAACACTCGATCCCGTAATCATTAGTGAGTTGACCATATATAGAATGTTTACTGTATTTGAAATTTACGCACGTGCTTAGGGAAAGACGGACGTATTACCTGTTCAAAGATAGCTCCAAGTCGCCCAACAGCTAACCTCCCGTCATCTCGGGTAACCACAGCAGTTCCCACCTACAGTCACAAATTTAAGGTTTAATGAATGGAGAAAACATGACATCTTAAACCAGAAATTCACTTTGATAAAATCTTGCTTAAAACAAAATCTGATATTATATTCATTATTGGATAGCTTTTTGTGTCAAGAACAGAGCAATTCAACGACCTTTGCTTCAAGAACATAGTAATAACCTTTTGTTTTCATATTCATAAGTATAATCACTAATTCTTTACATTAATCTCAATATTTCATATTTGGCAAACTAATCAATTCACATGTGTCAGTGTAACCTGGCATTCTCATTCATCAGTTTTCAATAGTAAAATCAGAAGATAAAACACAAGAAATGCAAGCTTCAGAATACTAAAACACAAGGACATAACCATAGCCATGGTGTTTGTAGATAGTTGCTTTATTTGACCTCCTTTTTGAAAATTACACAAACAGGAGCTACTATTATTTTCATTTATGTTTCTCATCTTTTTTGGAATGTTATGCACACTCAAATATTTGCTATTAATTTGTAATATTATACATCAACTTTTCCCCTTTCTCATCAAATATGTCAAGCATTAAAAGAAATTCTCATGATTTATTGTTTTTAAAGAGTAGGTTACATGCCCAGAAAAGAAGATGCAATCGCAGTGAATAAATAACAATAAACATTAATTAGATCCTTAAAAACTAAAAATATCAATCACAAAATTTATTAAAATTAAATATGTGGACATCATAATCTGAGACCGGGATAGACAAATAAATCGAGTTGCCAGTTTGCCACATGAATCCATTAACAGGCCAAATGAAACGGAATCTAGCGTTATCAGATATATGAATACAAACGCGATCCGAATTGTCTCTATCATGTATTCATGTGCATGGCAAGTGTTGACAAGTGTCATTCATCCAAACATCGATCAAACCTCATACAAAAGATCAAAAAAAAAAAAAAAATCTGTTTAAATTAAACTGGCGATCCGAAAAAACAGAGATGAAAAAATCGAAGTCGATCAAGCAGGATTCCAGGCGAATCCACTTAAACCACTAATAAACCCTCAAACACGAAACAACATAAATGATATCTAGAATAATAAACAAAAGAAGTTCAACGAAAATGCGAAAAAAAGATGGTAGACCTTGACGACTACACGTTTGACGTTCTTGACAAAAGCTCGAGTAGGATCCATTGCGAAATCGACCGAATGTAATAGGTTTTTGGACGATGAAACCCTCCGAAGAAGCGATGGTGAGAGAGTGAATTGGTGTTTTGAGATAGGAGAGAGGATAGAGTGTGTGTTTTGATTGGTGAAAATGGCGATAGAGAGGTATTGACTGGCGGACAAGGGTGGGGCTGCGGGAGAGGCGAGGTGAACGTGACGACAATATACGGCTCCAACAGATGGCACCTGCGGTGTGGCTTTGCGGGTGTGTATATATATATATACACCCACATCTACATAAATCATATTTTCAAAATATTTTTAAGTAAAAATATATGTATTTTATTAACTAATTTAAGATTAAAATAATCGAACGTTATACAAGTATCAAGTATTGTATTTAAGTTATAATATTTGGATCCGTTATATTTTATTTATGAAATAGAAAATAATGAAAAATATATTTGTTAAGTGAAAGGTTAATGGTGCATTTGTTTTGATTTAATTGGCTCTTAAAAACCTCTAAAGTTTTAATTTCAGATATTAATTGAAAATAGATTGTGTGTTATATTTCAGATTTAAATGAATTTCATATTTTAATTCAAAGTAGATTGTTTGTTACATTTCAAACTTAAGAGGTTAGAACGTCTGAAAACTACGTCTGAAATTAAGTTGTGGACTTCCGTCTAAAATCTTAATTTAAGAGGTTCACGTAAATTAATATTGTATTTAACTAAAATATTAAAATCAATTTAACTGATGAAAATATTTAAGGTCAGCTCTTAATTTTAGACATACCATATCTTAATTTCAGACGTGGTTTTTAGACTTCAGATTTCAGATCTAAAGTCCACTTCTTAATTTCATACGTGGTTTTCAGACTTCAGACATTTAACTCTTAAAATAAAAAACACAACTTAAACCAATCTTTCTCTAAAAACCTATATCATAAAATGTTGTTTATTTATATATACACTAGAGTAAATTATAAAATTCTTCTGTGTTTAAAATTACGAAAACGGTCTTTCAACTTTTAAAGTTACATAAACAGTTCTTCAAATCACCATTTGCTTTCAAAAATTGTCCATCAATTTCAATCCATTCAAGCAAACGGTTCGACGACCAAAAGACAAAAATTTAACATAAAATTGAAATTTTTTTCATAAAACAATTTGTTTAATATATCATTTTAAAAATTTTAGTTTCTAAAAAAATTATATTCTAACTTAGTTTTTTCTAATGCCCATTTTGACCCTCTCGCCTGTTAGGTCGGCATTGCCAACCCTAGTTGAGTGTTAAATTTTTAGAAATGAAAATTTTATTATTTTTATTGTTACAAATTTGATCCTTGTGGTTTGCAAATCGTTTTAAATAATGGTTTGTATAATTTTTTTTGAATTTTATCTATTTTCTTTATACATTTACTAACTTTTATGTTTTAAGTAACTTTTTATTTAATGTGTTTAAAGAATCTATATTCTTTTATTAATATTGGCTTTAAAATTCGTATTTTAGTTATATACATACGAATATAATGAAATTTAAGTTGTTATAATGACATATTAATTATTATTCAAACAAAAACTTTTGATTTTAAAAACAGATGAGCCATTCAGTTTTGGACATTTTCGCATTTGGATTATCGGTTTTTTGGTTTCCACTCATGAGTTTCCGATTTACATATGGTTCATTTTTTGAGTTTAAATCCAAAAAATCTTATAAAACCTAGTTTTTATTAAAATTAAACTTACTTTGATTAAAAAAAATAGTATTACTCAATAATTGAGCTATGCATGTGTGTTCTGCTTCTAAACAAATTGTAAAATCATTTAGATTTAACCTAGTTATGGTTTATATCAAAATGAGTTTTGAAAATTTTGGGAATCCTCAGAATAGTAAAAGATAGAACTATTATAGACTTAATTTCATTTGAAATCGAGTTGTCGATTGCCATATACCAACAGGTATGAGTAGAAAATTAAAGAAGAAATATTATAGCAAAGCAAACCTGAAGAGTGAGAGACTGAGAGACAAACGGTAAGGAGGTGGCTTATGGCAGTAAAAGATTCTAACACCCCTGTCAGTATAAGACTATAAGATGTAAATTTTTTGGGAATCGCCAGAATAGTATAAGACAAAACTATTATAGACTTAATTTTAAGAATCGGTCTAGGTTGATTTATTGGTTTTCTCGATTTTTCTGTTTTTTGTTTTTCCTATTTTTCGCTTCGGTTTTTACTTACCCTAGCAAACACCATAAATTAAAAAACGACCAACCAATGTGATTCGGTTTTTTGTTATGGGAAAACAACAATCAGATGGATTTTCAATTTTTCGAATTAAAAGATTGACGTGTCATTACAAACTCCATCAAAAACCCATGAATCTTGACATCAAGGGCCTAAAATACAATAAGATCAAAACCAATTCACAAATCATTAAGAAATCAAATCACAAATCTAGTAAAGTCGATACTCAAACACAAATCTAACAAAATAAAAAAAAAACATTCTTTTTTTTATTAAAAATACCCAAAATCTTTGAAATCAATATCCAATCACAAAATTACAAAATCTAGATAAAAACACATTGATATTGGTTTAAAATCCAATAATTTTTTACATTCAACATTAATCTCTGATGAAATCAAATTTAAAACAAACAACAATAATTATTCTTAGAATAACAAATCAATTTTAACATTTAAAAATATTCATAATATATAAAAACACATATAAATATAAGTGATTTATATACTTAAAGACTATTAAAAATTGGTTAATATATATTAAAAATTAGACGATTTATATACTAAAACTAATACAATTTGATAAATATAATAACTTAAAATTTAATAATGTTATTAAAAATGCAAATAAATAATAAAAGGAAATTAATAATGAAACAAAAATTATTAAATTACCATCAAGGACCATATACATAATTAATTACAAACTTGAGAGACCAAACTCAGAAGAATAAAAATATCATTTAAAGGTTTAATAGTTGACTAAATGATGATGGACCAAAAATGAAAGTAAATGTGAAGTCAGAGACCATTCATACAACTCTGAAAGTTGAAAGACCGTTTTCATAATTTTACACAAACCGTAAGGACCATTTTTGTAATTTACACTATATATATAGGGAGAATTTCATATATGGCCCTCTAAAACTTCATAATATCATATATACCCAACTCAAAAAAAGAATTTCATATATGTCCTTATAAAACTTCATAATATCATATTTACCCAATTTTAAACTTTAATATCATATATACCCTTTAAAACTTTTAAATATATCAAATATATCCAAATTATTTATTTTTCTTTTTTATTACTTTAAAACTCATAATAAATATAAATTATTAAAGAAATGATCAATCTACCCTTTTTATTTTTTAAACTTCATAATATCGTATTTACCCAATTTAAAACTTTAATATCATATATATCTGCTGAAACTTTTAAATATATCAAATATATCCAAATTATTTATTTAATCTTTTTTATTACTTTAAAACTCATAATAAACATTCACTATTTAAGGGAGAATTTCATATAATACAGTTTTAAAGTAATAAAAAAGAATAAATAAATAAATTGAATATATTTGATATATTCAAAAGTTCAACTGATATAATATATTTCATATGATGAATGTTTATTGTGAGTTTTAAAGCAACAAAAAAGAATAAATAAATAATTTGGATATATTTGATATATTTAAAAGTTTCAACGAGTATATATGATATTAAAGTTTTAAATTTGGTAAATATGATATTATGAAGTTTAAAAAATAAAAAGGGTAGATTGGTCATTTATTTAATAATGAATATTTATTATGAGTTTTAAAGTAATAAAAAAGAATAAATAAATAATTTGGATATATTTGATATATTTAAAAGTTTTAAAGGGTGTATATTATATTAAATTTTAAATTGGGTAAATATGATGTTATGAAGTTTTATAAGGACATATATGAAACTTTTTTTTGAGTCGGATGCATATGATATTATGAAGTTTTAGAAGCACATATATGAAATTCTCTAGTAACTCGTATCAATAATTTGTTTATTTTTATTTAAAGATAACATAGTTTATGTTTGATATCTAATTAACGATTATGCATGTAAATGTTTAAAAAATAATAGCTGGAAACTTAATTTAAGCATTTAAAATAGCTTTCATTTGAAGCTAGCCAACGCAATCATTAAATATACTTTTCTAGTTTATATTGATGAACACATTAATTTTGAGAATTAAAAGTCGAAGATTTGCATTTATTAAATGAAAACTTAATTTCCGTTTTAATTTTGTTAGCATTTATTTCGAGGATGGCATATGTGAACAAACTTATTTTCTCGATTCACATCGCATCTATCAATCTGTATTATTAAATAGGTAATTAATATGTGTGTAATGCTTTAATTTAATCCTTTTTGTCATTTTAAATCAAATCAAATCTATCAAATTCTAATATGATTAATTTAATAACTAATTAACTAAAATCAAACAAACTCTATTATTTTTATTATAATTATTATATTATACATATTTATACATATTTATTTTTAAAATTAACTCATGTAATATATTGGTATCAACCTACTTACTTAATATTAATAAATATATGTTATTATAATTATAAGTCTTTCACTGTTTGATGGTTTTTGTTTATATAAGGGCAATTATCATAAAATGTAATCTAAAATACAAAGTTTGACGATAAAAATAACAAGAAATTTTTGAAGCCGAGAAAGAAAGGATCATAAATTTCAATTTTAACAAAAAGAATATTAATAACCAGTTAAGAAGATAAAATCAGAATTCCATGATCCTTTCTTAGCGGATTTCAACATTTGATGATCATTTCTTAGCCTAAAATTAAATTTGATGCCATTTTCTGCAAAAATTTAATTTTATAATCATAATCAACCTAAAAAATTTCACGTTGTGTCTTTATTGTCAAAACTTCTATATTATATTACACTTATTAACAATTTGCCTTTTATATAAAGCATTTTATTTATTGGTCTTTTTTTGTTTATTAAATTCCTAGAACATATGATATTTTATGATACGCCTTTCAGTACGTCCAATCTCGGTATAAATGTCAAATAAGTTGTCACATAGGTTTTGACGTTTTGTCTTTAATGAAACAAAGCTTAGCAAAAGTACACAACAAAGTATGAGACCAAAATGGATGTCAGTACTACCATCTGAGATAATGCTGACAACCCTGGTGATTGATCGTCATATCTGCACTAGTGAACTGGCATCGCAATTCATTTGGTATGAACTGTATAAGATGGAGCACGCATACGATAATTGTGACAAGTCTCAGAATCTATAAATACGAGGTATCGTCCTCTACCACATGTATGCATGATTCTTTTTATTATTCTCTTGACATATTACTTGCTTCCTGTAACGTGTTTACTGACTTAAGCTTTAGAATGACTTCATAGAGACACTCACTATGAACCCATCAACGAAGCTCTGCCCTGTTTCTCTTAATCAAGGTTCAACATCATAACTAAGAACATGCTTTTCCAGTGGACTCATGCTCAAACAATTTCCATACTACCACTGCTCAAATATAGATTTTAAGTCGTAATTCAAATTTCATAACATGCATAATTATATTGTAATTTATGATTTCTTTAAGGACTAATTGTTAAAAATAAGAACAACTTTATATTTTTTTAGTGTTTATAGTAATAGTAATATTATTTATTTTGTCTCACTAATAGATCAACTTTTATATTTTTTTTATCATTTATAGCAAAAAGTTTAAAAAGTTGTTGCTATAAATGATAAAAAAAAAGGGTTTATTATAAAAAAAACCATCATGTTTTCAAGATTTTTGTGTTTTCGTCTCACTGTTATTTTTTTCCAGAAAAAACCTTAAGTTAAAATTTTTTATTAGTTTTGTGAAATTTGACTATTAAAACCCAATTATAATTAGTAAATCGGGTTTTACAAAAATGAAAAAACGGGTTCTGATATCCAAATTTCATTAAACCAAAAAGAAAAAATTAACTTGAAGAACTTTATGAAAAAAAATGGAGGGATAAAAACACAAAAAAAACGTGAAAACATGTTATTTTTTCATAATAAACCCTAAAAAATACAAAAACTAATGTTATATATGATACAAAATACAAAAGTTGATGTTATTAGCATGGGTGGCTTTTAAGGTGTGCGGAAGGCTTGACCGCATAGGGCCCCCAATTTCGTAGGGCCTCACAGTTATAATAAAAATGTAAGTTTAGACTAATAAAAATTTTATGTATTTGACATGTATACGTTGTGCACTTGTGCATCGGTGCGTTTAAATGGAATTCATGTCAAATTTAATTTGATTCGTATTGTTTATTTTAATTTTTCTCACTAATCAGTTTTTTTTTGTTATTCACAAACTCGACTTCACCTATTCTCAAAATGACAAATTTTTAATTTAAAATATAAGAGACTATATTGTAATCATAAGCACAGGGTCCCTAAAATTCATGAGACGGCCCTGGTTATTAGTTATGAAAATTACAGAAGTTGATGTTATTAATGATAAAAAATAATAATATTATTGTAAATAATAAAAAAATAAAAAAGGTTATTACTATTTATAGTAATTGATTTTTTTATAACGTGTAGTCGGTTTTTGTTATCAATATTCAACAACATAAAAAGCAAAACACTTCATCGTTGGATTTCTTATTTTTCTTTAGAGTAAATTACAAAAGTGGTTCTCGTGGTATGGTCGAAATTATAGATTTGGTCCCTAATCTTTAAAAATTACATAATTGGTCCTTCAAAACACTATTTTCTTTGCAGAAATGGTCCCTTTTTCTCTTAACTTTTTTTAAATGACGATTTTGCCCTTTTTCTCAATAACAATTTTAGTCCCTCAACTATGTAACTTTTTTTCAGTTTTAGTCCTTATTATTAATTTTTAGTTTTGTTTAAATTTTAAATGCTAATTTAAAAAATTAATTATTATTATTAGTTATACATTTTTATTTTATATTAACTATATTTATTCTATTTTTATTAAAAATTATCCCTTAGAATATTTTATTTATGTTTCTATATATATTCAATTTAATTATTTAAAAAATTATTTATCTTGTGTATCATTTATTATGCATTATTGTTTTTTATACGCTTTTATCTAACTATTTCATTACATTAATATACTTTGATTTAATTATATTTTTTAAAAAAATATATAAACTAAGGGTTTTATTCAGCTTCATCTAAAAATCTTTTTTTTTCAATATGTTTGTATTCAAATTCAATATTTTTTTCAGTTTCATTTTAATATTTTGTTATATTAATACGTTAACTTGAAATTTAGTATTTTTAGTGTTTTATTCATTTTGTTTTAACTATTTCGTTACCGACTACATTTTGATTTAATTATAATTTCTAATAAAAATATATAAATTTAACGTTGATTCTTTTTAGTTAAATATTTTGTTACGTTAATACATTTCGACTTAATCATTATTTTCAATAATAAATATATAAACTTAACATGTGATTCATTTTTATCTTAAATATTTTGTAACGTTAATACATTTCGAATTAAACTGTAACTTTTAAGTAAAATATATAAACTATATAAACTTAACATAAACATTTATATGTTTTGATTTAACGAGATATAACATTTTGGATTGTATACTTTTTGTTTAGTTAGATACATTTTCGTTTGTATATTTCATAACTAAATCAATCATATCAATGTAATAAAATAAGCGAATAAAAATAGAAACATATTAATGTAACAAAATAATCATAATAAAATGAATAAATCAGTAAAATGTATTACAATAAAAATATTTAAATCAAAATGAATAAAACCCCAAAATAATTAGAATAAACGATAGGTTGAGCGTCATTATACGTAACAAAATAGTTAATTAAACTGTCCCTAAGTTTATTATTTTGTCATAGAAATTATAATTAAATAAAAAATATTAAGATAATTCTATAATTAGATGCAAACATATAAAAGATAAAAATGTGTAAATATTTTTACAATTAAACGTAAGCTAAATAAAACTTTAATTAATAAATTGGAATTATAAAAGTGACGTAAATTAAATAAATATAAAGGTAAAAATAATGATAAATTTAATAATAAAATAAATAGATTTAAAAAAAATAAAAATAAAAATAATGAAAATTTTAAATTAACATTTAATATTTAAACAAAAAGTATAAATTTATGATAAGGATTAAAACTGAAAATAAATTGCATAGTTGAGGGATTAAATTTGTTATTGAGAAAAGGGCAAAACCGTAATTTAAAAAAGTTAAGAGAAAAAAGGGACAATTTTTGCAAGTAAATAATGTTTTTAGGGACTATTTATGCAATTTTTAAAGACCAGAGACCAAATCCATAATTTTGACCAAACCACGAGGATCATTTTTGTAATTTACTGTTTTCTTTATTAGTCCAATAAAAATAAAATAGCCGATTCATTCTTTTATACAGTTCGAATGGACAAGTCTTTGAATGGTTAGGACTTAGGACTTGGGACATATCAATACCACAATACGTATAGTTGTATAAACATTTAAAAAAAACCTAAAATAAAAATACAACTAATAAAACTATAAAAGTCACATCATTAACTAATTAAGTGGATGATCACGTTTGAAATTTAAAAATTATTTTTAAAATTTGAAATTTGAATCTGACATGTGACGTCTGAAATTTAAAAGATGATCTAAAAGTCAGAATTCTAAAATTTGTAGTTTTAAATTAATGCTAAATTTATATAGTGTATATAATTAATTTTTATAACTAACAATATTAAAATACTTTAATATTTAATATAATTAAATTTAATATTTATTTTAGATGTAATATTGAATTGAATTTTAAGAGGCAACATACATATTAATTTACATTAAATGAAACTAAGTATACAAAAATATAAATTAAAATATTTTAATATTTTAATTAAGTATATTAAATAAGTTATAGTTTTTAGTTAATTAAAGTGAATTTAATATTTTAATTAAAAAAATTTAGAAGGACAGAATTCAAATTTCTGACGGGAATCTACCTATTAAATTCATATTTTATTTCGGAGTTTTAAACTTTAAAGTCTGAAGTGTAACAAAAAATCTGATGTCATTTAAGATCTGAAATTTACTTAAGTCTGAAATGTAATAAACAATATTAAATAATTTAATATCTGAATTTTAAGATTTAAGATAAATTAATATATAAAAAAAATAAATTACAAAAATGGTCCTAATGGTTTGGTCCAAATTATGGATATGGTCTCTAGTCTTTAAAATTTACATAACTGTTCTCTCAAAACACTATTTACTATCAAAAATGATTTCTCTTTCTCTAAAAAAATGTTAAATGACGGTTTGCTATTTTTTCAATAACAATTTTGGTCCCTTAACGATATAATTTATTTTCAGTTTTAGTTCTTTTCAAAAAAAATAGTTTTTTTTAAATTTTAAATGTAAATTTTAAAATTAATCACTATTATTATTTATACATTTTTTTTTAAATATTTATTCTTTATTTATTAAAACTTATCTGTATTTGAATTTATTTAATTTATGTTTTATTATATATTAATTTAATTACTAAAATAATCTATCTTACGTTTCATTTGACAAAATATTTATACATTTTTATCTTTTATATGTTTTTTATCTAACTATTTTATTACATTAACATACTTTGATTTAATTATATTTTTTAAGAAAATATATAATCTAAGGTTTTTACTCTGTTTTGATTTAAAAATATTAAAACAAAGAAGACCTCAAACAAAATTTGGTCCCAATGTACTTTTGTATCATGTGACTAAGTTTTTGTTTAAAGAAAATATTTCTTTATGATATATATATATATATATATATATATATATATATATATATATATATATATATATATATATATATATATATATATATATATATATATATCACATTCTAATATTTTTAATACTGTATTTTTTTAGAGACGATGTCCAGAAGATAAAGGATGTAATTGTAACTTTTACATTTAATTTTAGTTAAATGTTAAAAAAACTAATATGTTTTCTTCATTTGTCATTTTAATCATTTAATAATATTTTTTTATCATTTTGATACTTACATTATGATTTTACTAAATTTATAAAAATGATTGGACAAATACCTCCTATAACCAGTTCAAAAAGACGAAAGAGAAAAGAGTGGTAGGCAGAGAGATCAACGGGAATGCAGAGGGAAGGGGATCTCTACATATTATCCTTAAAAACCGCCATTGCTCGCACTTCGCCTCCAATCTCCACCATCTTCGTCAGCTGCTCTCGCGCTCATGAGATATGTTAGTTGGATATCTAGTCACCGTTGTTCGTCAACCACGAACATTGTCGCTTATCAAATGTGTCACCGTCGCCACTAGACCACTAACCAGGATAGTAAACAAACCGAAAGTTCAACGAAACATTCGCTAGCCATTTGACAAAAATTCGTTTATGTTCATTCTTTATTAAATAATGAACATGAACATAACTTTTTGTTTGTTTAATTAAGTGAATGAACATTAACATAAGCTTTCTTCGAGAAAACCATATCACCATCGTTCGAATTTTAGATTTGGCTTCTTCAAGATTCGTCTTTAGATTTTAGATTTCTTCATCTTCTGAGTTTGATTTCAAATTGTTCTGTCTTAAAGGTTCATTTTAAGTTAGATATTATGTTAGGAATTTTCATTTTGTCTCTTCAGATTAGTTTATGTAGTTGTGCTTAGATTTTGATTTTCTTTCTTTAAATTAGATTTCGATTACGTTAAGATTTTGATTTCATATTAGTTTATGCTCCAAAACGTGATTGTATTTAGATTTTAATTGTGCTTAAATCTATTGTGTTCACATTTCAAATCTAGAAATCAAATGATTTTGGTGTCTATTTCAGATTGTGTTTACATAATAGATCAATTTATTGGGTTTCAGTTGTGTGTAATTTTCAAACTTTCGACAAACAGAGGTCCATCGGAGTCGTTGAGTCCAAATGTGCCATCCGAATTGTCAAAATGTCATGTTAATCTAGACAAGCGTAACCATTTTTATGATTTGAATAAAGAAAAACATGTAAGAACTAAAATAATTAAGAAAAATAATGTTGAGGTATCAAATCGGTAAACAATCATTCTTATTTTTACTAGGATAAATTACCAAGAAAGGTAACTAAAAATTTAATTTTTTCAAAAAACGGGCATTGATGACAAATTAAAAATGTAAAATTTTTAATTTTATGATCTCCTTTTTGGTTTAAAAAAAGATAATATTTTGTTTTCTTAAAATTTGAATTTCATATTTTTTATCGGTCAAAGTAGAATTTTACATAATCTTTTTTGACTTAAAAAATTCTACAATACATTTATTGTTAAATTTTATATTTTATATCACCGGTAATTTTTCCTAGATAAAACAACTTTTCATGTGATTTGGTGCAAATTTTTATAATGTGTTACATGTGGCAATTTCAGTCCATCCAAATAAACCGAAATATAAAAAATTAACATAATTTTGAATTGTTTTCAAAAAATAGTTTGTTTAATATATCATTTTTATATGAGTTAGAGACATACAAGGAGTGCCCTGTGAATTTGAGATTGTCATCCCCTTCTAATATTAATTCTGTTAGTTTGAATTGGGCATGGTCAAGTGATGTGATTGCTGAAAGTTTGAGTTCCAAAATTGCTGAATTAGAAAGTTTTCTAAGTTCAGTAGTACTATGTGATGGACAAGATGGCTGGAAGTGGGCTTGTGATAGTTCAGGTATATACTCGGTAAAGTCGCTTAGAAATCTTATTGATGGCGTCTCAGGTGAAGCAAATGTTTCTTATTGGTTCTGGAATAATTGGCTACCACCTAAAATCAATTGTTTCGTTTGGAAACTTGCTCAAAGGAGACTCCCTACCCGAAAGAATTTAGTTGACAGGGGAATAAATGTTCCTTCGGAATTATGTCCATTTTGTAATTCGGAAGAAGAGTCGGTGGATCATCTTTTCTATAGTTGTTCGATGAGTAAGAACTTATGGAAGTGGGTATTGGAATGGATTGAAGTTGAATGCAATGATCATCTTTCATTAAATCAAATTGTTGGCATGGTTTTGGAAGGAGGAAAATCGAAGTCTAGAAAAAAATTCTTTGAGGCAGTTATTGGGGGACTTCTATGGTTCATTTGGATTGCTAGAAATAATGTGGTGTTTCAGAGTTTGAGAGTCTCGGCTTCTTTGATCAAGGATGATATTCAAGCCAACTTGTTCACATGGATAAAATATAGGGGAGATTGTAAGTCTCTAAATTGGTCGTTGTGGTGTTCAAGTCCTTCTTCTCTTTTTTAATTCGTTTTTTGTAACTCTGTCTAGCATCTTGCTAGTTTTATCTATTAATAATATTTTCGTTGGTTTCTAGTCCGAGGTGATGGCATTGCCGAATCTTTGGGCTAGTTTCCTTCTGCTGTTCAAAAAAAACTAGCAAGTGCTTTCAAGTTTCAACATACATATGTAACACCAACTTTAAAAGTGTAAGTATATACCCCCCTCCCCCCACTAATAAAATATTTGCTTTCCACAAATTCAATCGTCCATGCATAAAACTTGTTGATAACATCTATCTAAATACTTAGGTTGCGTTTGGTAGAGAGAATCATAGAGAAAAGAATTAAGTATAAAATCAATAGTTTTCATACTATCAAATTTGAAAATGCAATAACCATATGGTGGTTGTAATTCTCTTTGTCTAATTTTAGTTTATACTTAATTCTCCATCATTGCTAGAGAAATGAAGGAATAAAATTTTAACATATACACTGATCCAACTTGAGAATTCATTAATATAATTATTATATGTAATTCAAGTATCCTAACTTGTAATTTGTCTAGTTGTCTTCATTTCCTTTATTTTTTATTCTCTCTATCAAACGCAACCTTTCAGCTTTATGCTTTCGACACACTGGGACTCCATGGTATAAAAAAAATTTGAGAATCATATTTGCTAAGAATATTACATCACTGTCTTGGACTCCAACCCCAGAAAGCATACTTTTGCAAATATTCAACTTTAGCTCCGAAGCATTGTTAAAAAGGTCTAGCATTGTGAATAGTGTTGCCACATTCCTTTCGACGATCTACCAAAAATATGGATTTAGGATAGTTAATAAATATATGGATTGAGACCATTGTATGATTTGTGTTTGCGTGTTGTGAGAGAACTATTTATGGATATATTAAGGATTGTTGAATTAACTTTATAATTTGAAATGAGAAGAAATGATTTGTAGTGATATATTATTTGGTTGAGTTATTCAGTAGTAAGGACTATGGGTATACCCACCCCCAAGATGAGGTGAGGGCTTCCCACCTCACTACCTCAGCATGAAGCCGATGGGAACACCGCTCCCCTCTAACGGCCTCGCTGATTTACTCCTCGGCTACCGCAGCGGCTCCTTTGTTTTTGATTTTTTATTTTTAATTAAAAAAATAGTAAACTAGGTTATCACCCATGTATTACATGGGTTAATTTTAGAAATTGATATTTATATATATGTATGATATAATAATTATATGAATAATAAAGTTTGCTTAATTTTAGTTATATAATAATTATATGAATAATAATAATTGCTTAATTTTAGTTAGTTAGTTATTAAATTTATCCATATTAGATTTACATAGATTTGATTTGCTTTAACTTTTAAAATAAAATCAGTAAATGACGTGGCAAAATGAGAGAGCGACATGTGGCAAATTAAATGAGAGCATGCCATGTGTCATTTAGTTACTCTTTTAATAGTATAGATAGATATAGAAAACTAGAAAGATTAAGATAATGGGTACTTTCAAAAGATTATAATGAAAATGATGGATGTGACACTAAAATGTCTAAAATAGTAAATTTTTGGGAGGGGTGGGTAAACCCCTCATCCTATTGGATGTCTTGATGTCATGTCAACATGTTTTAATATCGTAAAGGGTGTTTCGATTTGTGTTTGATAAAGTGTTGTAGCGTTTTGGAAACAAATAATCAGATAATAGTTGTAACAAAAAGTGTTGCCGGAAATGTAGTATTTGGTTTAGCTTCTGCTGTTTGCTATCATAATTATCAAAAAAATGTTTGGATTTACTTTTTAACTTGTAAAATAATCAAATAATAACTTATTAAGCAAATAAACTACATTTTTTATTTTATGAAAAGTGTGGCAGTATTAACTCTAAACGCAAATAATCACTTATTAACGTAAGCAATCCAAACACTTTAAACTAATGATTTGCGCTATTGTAATGTAATAAGTTGATAATAGCGTTCATAACGCAAAACCAGACAACCTTGTAATATCATATATATTTGATTATATATGTTTTTTAGAATTTTGGTATTTTTATGAAAAAACTCTGCTGCAACAATAAAATATTGTTTAAAGTAATGTATGTTTCCTTGTAATTAACCTATTTTATACCTTATTAAATATATAGTTGCATTATTTCAGTCCAAGAGAATATAATGTTTTCATAATGTATATTATTGTCTCTTAGAAAACTGTGAAAAGTTGTTTAATATTTATTAGATGTTTAATCTATTAATTATAAACTGCTTTGATTAAATTAACGATATCTTGTAAGATGAAAATAAACTTGATCTAAAACTATGATACTTTAAAAATGTATTAATTAGTATACTCTGTAGGATGTGAGAATGAAAACAAAAGTAGATGCAAAATGATTTGATTAATAAATTAATTGAATGTTATAATACTCAAGGACCGACAATATAATAAAATATATTTTTATATTTGTTTAACTGTTATTTGACTATAATTAATATATTTAGGAACAAAAATAAATAAACAAGACTTTTATTACAAAAAATAATAATATAAATATGGTTTTTATCTAAAATTCTTTACGTGAATAAATGCCCTAAAGTTGTGTTTTCTAAATTGTGTAACGATTTGGATGATTTAAAATAAGGTTAAGGTCTTACAATAGTAACCTACTTTTGAAAATGTATCGATATGGTAAATCTACATTTTTAATTGTCTATATGGTACGTGTACTTCATTTTTCTGTATCAATATGGTCATTCTACATAATAGAGTCCGGTTTTTACATACGAAACATGATCTAATGGTATGAAAAACAGTGGTCTATTACAAATATGGTCATATCGGTATGAAAAATTAAAGTACAAGTACCATGTCGACATTTAAAAAATTAAACGTAGCATATTGATAAATTTTCAAAAGTATGTTACTATTGTATGACTTTACCCATTTGAAACAAAGCATTTGTTGTCTTTTAAAAACCAAATATCCTAAAAAATTTCAATAATCAAGTGAACTTAATTATTGGCGAAACTCAGTTTTTTATATTGAAAGTCATTTTTTATGAATATTTTATCAATGGTTAATAACTTGATATTGAAAAAACCCTTCCAACTTTTATAAATTTATCGATTAAGTCACTGTACTTTTTTTTTCGAGTGTTTAAGTCCCTACTCCATAGACATTTTTGTCTTATTCAAAACAATATATTTGACCTGTTTAGCAGGTCACTAACCGGTAAACGGTACAGTGACCTAAACAAGAAAAAAGAAAGTCCAATAACCATGGCCGGCCCCAGAGGGGGGGCCGCACAGGCTACAGCCCAAGGCAACAATTCATCGAGGGACATTAATTTTGCAGTCCAATAAGTGATACATTAAGCTTTGTTTTGTTATTAAATATTCATATCTCGTGCTGGTTCGTGTTCCTTTATGTTTGTTCTTTTAACTCATAATCGAACATGAACAAATGGTAAACAATCGTTAATAGAACATAAACAAACGAAAACAAATAAACAATTATATGAAAACAAACAAACATAAATAAACAATTAAATAAATACAAACAAACGAACATAAATGAACAATTAAACAAACACAAATGAATATAAATTGAACGAACAAATTTGTTCATTTAATTAAACAAACACAAAAATTTGTTTATGTTTATTCGTTTAGCAAATGAGCAAACATAAACAAATTTCTGGTCGTACGATTCAAGAACGGTTCGTTGAACGTTCAGTTTGTTTATGGCTCTATCATATATCTTCATTATCAATGACAAAATTATAACATTGGACACAAATAATAGTGGAATTAGAAAATGTAACAAGTGATAGAAGAATATTAGTGTCAAAATACATAAGTTATAGTATAAGAAACAACGAGAAATTCATTTTATATCTCAATCAAATAATCAATGTCTAATTTTTAAACCAATCAAAATAAGAAGTGAACGTTCTTTATATGTTGAACCCAAGGACTTAATCGTGAAAATAGGTTAAGAAAGTTGGGTTTTTTTATAATAAACTATTCGAGAAACTAATTGTTTTACCTATTAAGCAAGTAGCATGCTAAAAATATATAGTTTTGAATAAGACAGACTTTGTTTTGGGGCTTAAATACTAGGGGAAAAAAATTCAGTGACTTAATCGATAATTGCGTGAAAGTCCGTAGGTTTTTTTCAATATTAACCTTTTATCAATAATAACTTTAGATCATGAATTAATGGATTGTAATAATTTTACTTTAACTAGAAATATATCTATTTATAATTAAATCAAGAAAATCTACAAATTAAAAATTAATAAAATAATTGTAAAACCTCACTTTTACAGCTAAATATCATGTGTCATTGTTTTCATGTCATCATAATAACAACATACTACAAGATAAATATAATATAACTCACCACAAAAGTCAACCAAAGCTTGACTCATGGATCATCACAAATTCACAACCAGACAAGACTTAACCCCTTCAACAACAAGTTATGTTATATACAATCAACCTAAGTTAGACGAGCACATCTAAAACCAAAAGAAACCGACACTTACTGAAGTAGTCTACTAAACAACGATCAATGCAGTTGAATTCCACCGGTGCCTCCTGTCTTCCTAGAGCTCGCCTGAGTACACGAGATGCATTAAAGTATTTGTCAACTCATTAAGCTGGCAAGTAACTCAACTACAGAACTGTGAATATTCTTTAAAACCACCCGCAACAAAGTTAGCACGTGTATACAACATAAGAAAAATAATCAACATCAACTCCACGGTCGGGAGCATCAGCCCAGACGCCTTATTGAGAGTGACTTGGGATAGCCTGGGTCAACTTAGAACCCTGAGTAGTGGTTGAGTGAAGACCTTTGGGTAGGAATGACCCAGAAGGCTCTCTGTACAACTAAACAACAATACAACTATCTTTATGATCTACAATGTGCTACCATGGACCATTGGTATATGGAGATTGACGGATGAGAATAAATAGAGGGGCATGCGCTGGGAGGTGGGGCATGAAGAGAAGGCAACACCTCTCTTGCATCTTAGGGGGTCTCTCTCAAATATCTGTTTGACTGCTATTAAATCAAAGAATTTGTTTATTTAATCACGTTTGACTATTGTTAAACTAAATAGTTAGCGGTTAAATCCAAGTATAGTCGTATTAGGTGCTCGTCTACTTTCTAGGGAGCATCCTAAGAGGGGCCCTAGACGTCCAAACCCCGCTTCCCCCTCAATGTCTTAAAGTGCTGACATCAGATCAAAAAGTATTTTGTTGAATCAATATATGTTTTTTTTTTGTCTACCCTCATGCACTCTTCCTAGCATCCAATGACACCTCCTAGAACACACGAGGAAGCAAAGAGTTTATTTATGTGATCAACAAAGAACATATATTTTTTCTACCCTCTAGATGTCCTTTCAAACGCCCCATATAACGTCCATAAAATTTTGAGAAAAAACAAGTGGTTATTTTACGCATGAATATAATAAATATAGAGAATAAGTTAGTTTAAGAGAAAACAGTCAGCATAGGTTGTAATGTTTGTTCAAATAAATAATCATAGATAAAACGTCAATAAAAAGCTAAATTGGCGTCAAATAAGAGGGTGTTTGGATTTGCGTTTGAAAAAATGCTGTAGCGTTTTGGAAACTAATAATCAGATTATAACTGTAACAAAAAGTGCTGTCAGAAATGTAGTGTTTGGTTTAGCTTATGTTGTTTGTTATCATAAATATCAAATAATCAGATTTTATAGTGTTTGGATTTGCGCTTTTACTTGTAAAATAACCATATAATCACTTATTAAGCAAATAAGCTACATTGTTTAACTTATGAAAAAGTGTGGTAAGATTAACTCTAAACGCAAATAATCACTTATTAACGTATGCAATCCAAACACTTTAAACAATTATCTGCGTTATTGTAACGTAATAAGCTAATAATCACGTTTATAACGTAAAACTAAACAATCTCTAAAAATTTAAAACACGTGGCACCTTTCGTGTTAGGTATTGAAGAAGAAAAGTTTAATCATTGTTTATATAAATTTGTATATTAAATGTGGGGAATCAATCAATCATTAATCATTAATGATAATAAAATATATAAATTGTGCCTATATCGCATCCTAGCTTTTAAATTTCCTCATACTAGTGATTCATTTCCCCGCGTCTTACCCTATCACATGTCAACTTTAAAAAAATTTAATATATTTATTGTTTTCATGTGTCCTAGACTTTAAAGGTTGCTTATTCAAATTCTCCTTCCTATCTTATCAATAATCAATAATATAATTATTATTTTTAACAACCAATTATTACAAATGTTGATTGATACGGTAACTCATCTTTTGGAGGCTAAAAATGTTGATGGAATCACTCAATGTAACATTTTATGCATTTTGTCTCTAAACTACTAATCTCTGTTTTATTGTCATGAAAAATAAACCATAAAATAATAATAAAAAGAAAGAATAAAAAGATAATAAAGTATAATAACAGTAAAAAAAACATACTATTATTATTTAATTTATTAACAATAAATTTGTTTTTTACACATTACATATCTATACCAGCAAAATTGATTCCTAACAAGTTTTAGTATGAGGGATAAGAATAAATCTTTTGAAAATTAAGAAAAAAAATATTTTGAAAAATCACTATTGCTTGTTATTATGTTAATAATTTAGGCTAATTAGATGTTGCAAGTTTTTTAATTCGGTCGAGTAACATGTGAGTAGGCATAAAAAATTGAAACATACCTTTCAAGATAACATGTAATGTAAACGACAACAAAATTGATTGAAAAAATTTATTAAGTATTAAGGCAAAATACGAAAAAAAATTCAAATGCTAACAAATTGTTTCAATCAAATAATATAATAAAAATAAGTATTTAATTAGTTATACTTTATAATGGTAATGATTACATACCATTTTATTTAATTATTTAATGTTTTCAAAATTATTATTTATTAAATCAGTTAATATGAATTTGGTGATGAAATTGATATCAATTGATATTCATGATTTATAATCGGATATCAGAATATATATATATATATATATATATATATATATATATATATATATATATATATATATATATATATATATATATATATATATATATATATATATATATATATAAAGAAAACAAAATAAATAGTGTCACATGTTATTATCTTATCGTACCAATAATTTTTTTTTGTCTTTCTTACCATCCATATTACATATTAGCACATCTTAATATCACTAATTTATTCATTATATTATTATAATATTAAAAAGAATTAACAATCAACTTAAAAGACATTTCTTTTTTTATCAAATAATTAAATTAATAGAGAAAACTTTAAAAAGAAATTAAAATATTCTACTCTTTATTTAAAAAAAAATAGTATACATAAATATATTTTTTTCATTGAAGTGATGTAAAATGTAAATTGATACATGCGCACCTAAGTTTTTATGGCTATTAATATGTAACATATATTACTTTTTATAAAACTTAATATTTATATGTTTTATTTTTTAGTTTATATACTTTATCATATGAATAAATTTAATTGAATATAACTAATATATATTTAAAGATTGATTATTAATATTTGATGTTTGAATTTTAAATCTTAAATTTAAAATTTATACTAAACACATCGAAATATTATAGGTATTCCCATTCCATTTTTATGATTTACAATGAATAATAAATATATATTTAGAAATTACAGCTTGTGATGTTTAGTACAATACTGTTTAGGAAAATAAAAAAGTGTTTAGTATTTTTTTAAATAATAATAATAAAATAAAATTTGAATATCATAATTATAATATGTTTCACTTTATTAATTTATTTTACCATCCTCTTTTCTTTTATTATTATTTTTTTCCTTATTTCTTTTAGATACAACTCATGTAATACCTAGGTTATTAAGTTAGTATTGTTGTACAAAAAATCGGGTAGCCCACAAAAAAATACAGTAACACCAAGAAACCCGAACCCGATCTTGCCATGTAACAAACTCACAAAGAGCGTTGAAGTGTAAGGGAATAATTGTGTGCTCAATATATGAGTGTCAATTTCAGTTCGTTCAAGCAAATGGGTCAAAAGGTTGACGACCAAAAGTCATAAAATTTACATAATTTTGAATTTTTTTTCAATGAACAATTTTTTTAATACACAGTTTTATAAATTTTCAGTTTTAAAAAAATTTATGTTCTATCTTAGTTTTTTTATAATGGGTCCAATTAAATGTGTGACCGGTTGGGTCAAAATTGTCACCGCTAGTTCAATATTATAAATTTACTACAAGATAAAATAAATTTATTGACCTTTTAATAATTTAAGACGGCACGTGGTTTGAGGGAATATAATTCTATTGTATGACAAACTCTTCACGTTTCAACCAATACTTACGCAACTAATCCAAATAAAATAACAATCATAATTTTAAACTTGTATCGATAATGTTACCGTATTATTAACTTTAGCGGTAATAAAATGTAAATTTAATCTATTACAAATTTTAATTATTTATAATAAAAGAATATTAACCATCTTAGACGAAGAATGGGAACAAGACATTGTTATATTTTATTGATATAAAAAAATCAAAGTGTGTTGTCAATATTAGTTACAATATAAAAATAGATTGTAGTTATTGATAATTGTCGTAACACGCGCGTTGTTATTATGGTTTAATTATGCAAATCTTATATATTTTATTATTTTGGAGCGTTAATCTAACCTTTAAATTCATAACATTTAGCAAGTCTTTCACAACACGTACTTTTTCAAATATAGATAGTATCCGTAATTATTTAAATTTTGACAAATGTGCTATATAAAACTAGTATTCTCATTCAAAAAATGTCAGTTTTTTTGGGTATGGAAATTTTGGGCTTGTTCGTCGATGTTTCAAATTTATATCAACAACCAAATTAATGTTGTTTTATTTGAACTTATTTTCAATTAAATTTGTTTTTGTTTTAAAATTGTATTTTTATGTCTTATTTCATGGTGATAAGAATGTTCTTTATTTGTTTCAAACGCTCTAATTCTTTGATTCCCTTACTGAATAGGAGTTTTTAGCTCAATCAAAACCCAATAAAAGACATCAAACAAGGGCTTAATTTATTGAAGGTCGATCTCAACTAAATTCTAATTTAAATGCTATTCAAGATTAACCTCTTTTCACTATTGCTCCAATGTTTAATCATAAAAAGCAAACATGGATGTCAATCATTTATTTGAGGGTCAAAAATGTCAAACTGACAAGTCACGAAAATGACATCATTCGTTTCCATTGGCACCCAAATCATTTTCTTTGTTCGGTATGATAAAAAAAGTTTAATACAACCGAAACATTAAGAATTGAAAATGAAAGAAAAAGTCTACATTCAATATAAAAAAGGTGTTTTGTTTGCTTTATATTAATTGTTAACCAAAAACTCTATATATCTCATCTTATTATATACGTTTGGCAAAACTAGTTGTAGCTTCGAGTTTTTAAAATGGATAGAGCTTTTGGGAGTTGAAGTTTTTTAAAAAAACTGGAGCTTTTGGTTTTATAAATGTGTTTAGTAAAATTAGCTGTAGTTTTACCTTTTAGTATTAAATTACATTAAAGGGCATTAATATAATAAATTAAAAATGGTAGTTTATAATTAATAGGAGAGTAAAAAATAATTAAGGTTGACAAAAAGCTTCAAAACTTTCAAAACGCTACATCTACTAACGTTTTATAAAAGAGTTTTTTAGAAAATGAAAGCTTTATTTTTTTCTTCCATACGTGGCTATTAATTTTTTGTAATAATTTTCAAAAATAAAAATATCTAAAAGCGCTCTTCCAAATATATTCATAATAAAACATAATCTTTTAAATCTACAATGCAACAAATAACCTCTTTTGCGACGACAAAAGTCGTCGCTAAAACCAAAAAGAGCCAATTTCTTGTAGTGCTAATTTGGTTAAGTTATATAGAAAATCATAACCAATCATTTATTCATAATTAATTATTAGTTTTATTTACGTTTTCTTTTTGAACGGCAGCTTTATTTATGTAGTTGTTAATTATCTGTCAATAGGAGTAAATATTAAATGCATATGTTTAGTTAATTTACATAGTTTATTAAATATATATATCCCATAAAAAAGCAAAACTATTTTTAGGCAAAATATATCATTCATAATATTTTATTACATCTAATATTGAATATGTTTGCTATAACAAAACCGCATTACACAAATAAATTTATAGAATTAGTATGTTTGCTATAATATTGATTTTACCTTTATAAAACATCATAATTAGCAAAATTAAAAAATGATAATGTTATTTTGCAAATAGTAATTTTTTTACTGAGAAGGGTTTCAAATTTCAATATAAAAATCTCAATTATAGTGTTTACAAAAGCAATTCATTACAAATCATCTCAACATATAAAATAATAATATCATTGGTCTTTGATCCGACCAGCTTATATTACTTGAGACGTTGAACAATTTTTTTATAAACTAATTAATTGATAATTTAACTTTGAGAGTGGAAATTATATTCGTTTATCGTTCATTAGCTAGTAAACCGCAATTCCAAAAGTGTAGATACATGTGTTTCAGAAACGATCAATATTAAATTTATTCCCAACCGATTTACACACACACACATATAATATATATATATATATATATATATATATATATATATATATATATATATATATATATATATATATATATATATATATAGAATATGGTTCGAGAGAGTACCACCCAAATGCAGCGCACCAGAAGGTACCACCTTTAAAAAAACTTTTTTAAATTTTTTTTTTTCATAAACATGTTTTAATTAACATTATGAAGATCGTATGTAAATTTCACATACATTCACATCTCCTAGCTCCTAAAAAATGATGTGAACACACACTTACATAATTTTATAGACATGTGAACATGCATTTATGTGATGTGTGTTTTCATGCACTTAAAGTGTTCGGATTTGCGTCAAATTCACATATGATCTGTGTAATGTTAATTAGAACATGTTCATGAAAAAAAATTTCAAAAAAATTACTTTTAAGGGTGGTACCTTCTGGTGCGCTGCATTAGAGGTGGTACTCACTTGAACCTAAATCTATATATATATATATATATATATATATATATATATATATATATATATATATATATAGGGGTGAGTTCAATGGAAAACCTATATGCATCGGAAAACCCGTGAACCACTTTATAGTCATTAGATGAGGTGATGCATCACACGAGAATTTGTTGCATCACGCGTGAATTTTGGTGCATCACACGGGAAATTTGGTGTATCACGCGGGAAATTTGGTGCATCACGCGGGAATTGTGATGCATTTGTGGTGGTGCATGGAGGTTTTCCAAAGTTTTCCGATGCATGTTGGTTTTCCATTGAACCCCCTCTCTCTCTCTCTCTCTATATATATATATATATATATATATATATATTATATGTGTAATATCATACTGTCCATATGTAATTGGATCTATTAAACATGTAATAGAAACAATTACACATGTGAAAGTACTATTTACTCATGTAATAGATAATATTACACATTTAATATAACTATTACACATGTAATACATATTATTAAACATGTAATACGAACTATTACACATGTAATACATCCTAACCTTGCCGAAAAACATCAAGCACGAACAACCACCAAAGATGATTAATCATCCCGAATTCCTGATCATGCCCGAAAACAAAAATCAACCTTAAGGCTTAAACAATCCATCTGTAACAATCCAAATAGTAATTGTGCTTATTTATATATATGAGTTGGAGGGTTGGAAGAGAAAATTTCTATCTTAAAACTTTTGAAATGTAAGAAACAAGGTGAAGGCTTCACAAATGCGACTGAGAAACATGGGGTTATCCAATATTCATGTGGTCGCGTTTCACGTCAGTTATATTTTCGTTAATTAATAAATATTTTGTATTAGCATAACCTAAGGAAATGGTTTAACATTGAGGAATCGGGATAGAGGGTAGAGCGACAGAAAACCCAACAGGAATTCAAACTTCGTCTCAGTTCTAAATCATAAATATCGATTCCAATGTATGATCCGTTCTTGATTAAACTAACTTTATATTATTAATCAGCCAGTGTTTCCGAATCATTGCATTCAGTTTCTCGCATCAGTCAAGTTTAAAAAACGCATATCGCAAATATTGTTTTTATCGATGAACTACGAAGTAAATTGTACGATGTAACACCAAAGAAGAAACATGTGTGTTAGTGTTACACACACATGTGTGTGCCGTGTGCGTCTATATATATGGTACCACTCTTTAAAACATGCTATTTTGAATTTTTTTCATAAAAAATGTTTTAATTAACATTATTAAAAATGATATATAAATTACATGCACATTCATACATTCTAAGTGTATGAAATCATGTATTACATAAATGTACGTTCACATACATACAAATTGATGTAATTTATGTTCACATCATTTTTAATGAGTTAGAAGATGTGAATTTATATGAAATTTACATATCATATTTATAATGTTAATTAAAACATATTTATGAAATTTATATGTCATCTATATAATCAAATAAGCACACCAAATCTTTCAATAATAACTCAAACCGAATAAATTAAAACAAAATACCAAAATTTTCATCGAAAGCCGATTGAAACCAAAAACTCTTGACATGACTGTTGATCAAGATCATATTTTGTTTGGACCAGGCCCACTGGGTTACATTTGTTGGTTTGTTGGGCTGTGCTTCCGAAATAAATACAACTTCAAACTCTATTCTAATAACGATTAACGACTCGACTATCTTTTTAACATGTCGATTATTTTTATTGGAACGAATAATTTATTGATTTTACGTGTGATTAAAATGGATCGGACCATATTGGTTTGAAATAAATTGATTACTGGAATAATTAATCTTAATTGTTAAAATTATGTAGTACTAAATTTTAAGTTACCAAATATGATTAATAGAATTATTTAAGTTTTTTAAATTATAACATATTATAATTTAGTAAAATTTAGTCTAAAGTTGTTTTGAATAAAACCTGAAAATTATGGTTTCATACTATCTCCAAAAAGAGGAGGTCAAATATTGTTATAATTAATTGGTTATAATAAACATTTTTAAGATATAATTTATTAAAATTCATTTTGTATCTTATAAATATGTAACTTTTTTCAGATTTATTTGAAATTAGGTTAATACCCATGTATTACATGAGTTAATTTTAAAAGAAATATTATAAATATGTATAATATAATAATTATAAGAATAATAAAATTTGATTAATTTTAGTTAATTAGTTATTAAATTAATCATATTAGATTTGGATAATTTGATTTGCTTTAAAATTTAAAGTAATTTTAGTAAATGAAGTGGCAAAAAGAGAGAGCGACATGTGGCATATCAAAGGAGAGCGTGACATGTGACATGTTAGGTATTTTTTTAATATTACAGATAGACAAGAGAATGACATATTGAAAAAGAAAACATGGACAATAGAATTTCACAAGAATGAAAAGAAGAATCTTTGACGAGAACTCATGAAAATAAAGTAAGACATAAAAATAAATATGTCTGATAAATCGTAGGATCCTACGATCCTACAAGTAGATTTCGATCAGGTTCGCTAGTAGGATCGATTTTAGGTAGGATCGTAAGCAAGATCGTAAGATCGTATGACGATCCGATCCTACATATGGTTAGTTTTCGTAAGCAATATCGTAGGATCGTTAGTAAGATCGTACGACGTGTATTTCAAACTTTTTATGACTTGAGAATAGATGTATGAAAATGACTTTACTTAGTATTGTCTTTAAAATTTGAATACTCTATGAAAATGACTAGCTTTCTTTGAATGAAGAATTACTTTCTTTATGAACATGATTTTTTTTATGGAAATGACTCTTTTTTGTTTATGATACAATACTGTGATATCTAATATTTAATTTCGGTAGGATCCTACGATCCCAATCCGATCCTACGATCACGATCTTGTAATGACAAAAACGATCCTAGGTAAGATCTCGATCTTGACAATCTTAATTAAACTCAAAAACCTTTTATTTTATCAGTTATGTTTTACCGATTAATCCGGTTAAAAATATATAATTTTAAACAAGATTTAAATAATTGTAATTTTTTAAAAGTTGATTGAATTTTTCGTTAATTTAAAATAATTGATTTGCAATTTAGCATTGTATAAATGAAGAAAGCGGTGGGCTTGTTCGTCGGAATATCCGGAATCAAATCCCTACAAAGCCGATTTCTTCCCGCACTCTAATAATGGCTTCCAATCGCATTTCTTCTACTTTCCTCTCACTCTCAGACGCCACATTTTCATCTCCTTTTCCCTACAATTCCTCCTTTTCACTTCCCATTAACGTATCATTATTTCTCATTATCACTTTCGCCCCCAAAATTCCCCTTTTTTTAATTTAATATACAATTTTTGTTTTGTTTTTTCTGTCAATTGTTTAATATAAACCCTAATTTTGTTGTTTACTGATTTGTTTCTACAGTTTGCATGCTCTACTAGGCGGCAGCCACACACCAGCTTGAAGGCGCAAGCTACAACTGAGAAGAAATCTCCTTTGGACAACAGGATGCTGGTAACAGAATTCGCATTTCTCGATTCTGTTAGTGTTCTTCCATTAATGGCTTCAAATTTAATCCGATTTGGGTTAATATTAATTATTATTTCTCTAGGTATTTGTGCCTCCTCATCCTTTGATCAAACACTGGATTTCAGTGCTTAGAAACGAGCAAACACCGTGTCCCATTTTTAGTAAGTAATCTAATGTTGTGTCAAATTAAATTTTGTTACTTTTTTTTGTAAACACCGTGTTACTTTTTTATTTATATTATTATTTGTAACCATCGCAATTCTGCAATTTTGTTTCTTGCATGCAATCGTATGCACATGATCTTGTTAGCATATTCAGCTGTCTAATTTGTTTATATCACTCAAATTTTCGAGAATCATGATTCATCTACTGCATAGAGTGATGGCCTGTAACTTGATGTCACATTTTTGAATACATTATCTTAATGCTATCTGCTAATGTAATCTGTATATTTATATTGTAAGTTTTTGGTGTAACTGGGACCATTTATGTTCAATTATGTTTTTATGAGTTCAGGCTAGTACTAGGGCTCGTTTTAGCTTGACTGTAAAAAACAAGTTCATGAGTGGCACTTGGGTTCCTAAATGGATGAAATTTACAATCGGGCACCTATTAATTCAAATAAAAAAAAAAACTTCAATCATTTCGATTTATTTGAAAGGGGAAATAGAGAAGGGTTGTGATTGAATTCAAACCAGATGAAGCAGGATTACAATGAACACATCGTTGGATAATTAGGTTATGACTTGAATGTTTTTCAATCAACATTGGGTTTCTATTGGAAAAAACCAACTTACTTTCACATTTTTGTCGGTTTAGTCCCTATGTCAAGTTTTTCCCACTTTAACTCCGATATTTTTTTGTCTTATTCACTTTGGTCCCTCTTACAAGAAAAAAATAATTGTCGTAGGGACCAAACCGATAAAAATGTGAAAGCACAATGTTTTTAATGCATATATGTCATTGAAAAAAATCATCATACTGGTAACATTTATATCAATTTGGTCATTTAATTGATAGTCATAAAATAAATACGACAAAAGAAGTATAGGGACTAAAATGAGAAGAAAAAAAAACTGACTGAGGGACCAACCAATAAAACTATAAAAGTATGTTGGTTTTTTTCAATATAAACCCATCAATATTTCTAAGGTTGCTTGCGTTTTCACTTTTTCATTTTCTTAGCTCTTTTTTATTTCAACCGGTCATTATCTATCGAGTACTTGAGGTCGTTTATGCAATTCAAATGCTATACGGCTTTATAATATCGGAATGGTTCTTAAGTTTAGTGATTTTATTTTCTGTACGGATGGACCATTGCAAATTACAAACTATCTATCTTGTTTTAGCTGTGTTTTAAAAGGCACACCTGAGGCTCCGTGAGGCATGAGGCACGGTGAGGCTTAAGGCCTTGCGCAACACAGGTCGTTGCAAGCGCCTCTTGGTCGTTTCATAAGTAATTCATTATATCATGTGTTAAAGTAGTACTAGGTGTTGTTTGTTTTTTAAGAGATCAAATGTCTGAAGTCTGAAATCATGTTTGAAATTTAATAGTGGTCCTAAATATTAAAGTATGAAATCTGAAATCACGTTTACAATTTAAGAGGCGACCTTAATGTCTGAAATGAGAAAATTTAAGACTCTTAATTAAATAGTAAGTTAAATTAATTATATATTATATTTAATTAGTTTATATAAAAAAATAAATTTATATAATTAATACATTAAAATTAATATTTTATATAATTACATTGAGCAATTATTTCTAAATATAAATTAACTGAACTTGTATTGAATTGAATTTAGTGTTTCATTCATATAAGATATTAGTTTATATTAATTTAATCTAATTATATATAATTTATACAAAAAAGATAAAATTAACATAATTTATATATTAAAATAATTTAATACTTTAATTAATTTAAGTAAATAATTGTTTTTAATTAATTAAATTGATTTTAATATTTTAATTAATAAAATATTAACTTAATTTAGAAAGGCAATTTCAGACTTCAGTTGGAGTCTATCTCTTAAATTTTGATACTAATTTTAGAGGTTTTAATTAAGTCTGAAATGTAACAAACGGTCTAAATCATTCAAGATCCAATTTTAAGATTTTAGACGAATTAAGATATGAAACTGTCAAAAGAAATAGGGCCTTAATATGTTATTTTATATGAAATACAAAACAAGGGCGCCTCACTGAAGTGATGGCACGCCTCGCTTACGTGATGCACATTGCGCCTCGGGCTCCAGGGTTTCGCAATGGTGTGTCTCGTGCCTTTCAAAGCCAAGGTTTTTAGTGATAATCATGTGGTGAAAGCATTTAAAGTTTCATGATATTTTTTTCATCTATTCTATTTGTTGTGTCACATACTCTATTTTTGTTTATAAGGGTTTTGATTTGTGTGTGACTTCATTTGTAGAGAATGCCATGGCTGAGTTGGGAAGGCTGCTTATGTATGAAGCATCGAGGGATTGGCTGGTATACACTATTCCTTTACTTTTTATTTACAAGAAAAACATGTATACTTTTTAGAAACTTGTATGTTTGGTCAGTTGTTGGCATAAGGACATGTTCCACAACTACAAGTAATAAGTTTTACAGTCAGTTACACTCTATAGAGAGATGTAAGTTCATAAACCCACATGATATCAAAAAATTTATATAAAGTTAACCTACCATACATGAATTTCCTTGCAAACTACGTTAGAAAAATATGCAGCACTTGGAAGAGAAAGAGAACAAGTAGATTCATGTTTTTCCATTCATATTCATATATTCTTTCTTTAGAAAAAGAGAATTGTGAATTGTAATTTGATAGCAACTTTGGTGGTTGCCTTATATTTATGTCAATATTATCTGTCATTATAATTACCATGGTAATAAACAGCAATCAAATAATGCCTGATGAAATTTGAGAAATGGCCAATTTAGCAAAGAAGTCAAAATGTATCTTTCACCTGTGTTCCACTATTTCATGTATATTTTGAGATGTCTATTTGTCTTTGTGATTTAGCTTCTGGAATACACGATAGGTTGATTCAAGTAAATTTATCGGTTTTGCAGCCTACAATTTCGGGTGAGATTCAGTCCCCACTAGGGGTTGCTACGGTCGAGTTTATTGATCCCCGAGAACCTGTGGCGGTTAGTATATTAATGCCTATCACTATGTTATAAGACTTTGTTGTGTGTGTATTCGGTCTAGCTTTTTCCCAGAAACACCCATCTTCATTCTAGGATTGTTTGTTGTTTTTCATTCCTGAATTTGAACTTCAGCCATGATTATTGGTGTATTTAATCATGTGTTTTTAGTGAACTACTAAGCCACTTTTGCAGGTTGTACCCATCCTAAGAGCTGGTCTTGCTCTTGCAGAGCATGCTTCAGCCATCTTACCAGCAACCAAGACATATCATCTAGGTAACTACAGCATGAGGTCTTAGGTTTGGTTCTTATTAGGTGCTATCAGTTTTTTTTAGGTCAACAACCATTGACCCAGAAGATCTAAAATTTCTCTGGCATGTTGAGGGTGCCACATACTATGGTCCCAATAAGAAAAAGAAAAAGGAAAAGAAATTACTGTGTTATTGCCTATGACAAAAATAAATAAGTTGATTCATTGACAATCAAAAGATTTGTTTATTCTATTGAGTAGAGTCATAACTAATAATGATGAAGTAAATCGTTAATATTCATGGTTATTCCTTTCAACAGTTTTCCCTGTTCGTAATATTATCATCTTTGTTTTTTTTTAATCAAGGGGTTAGCAGAAATGAGGAGACGCTTCAACCAACGGTATATTTGAACAAGTAAGAAATTCAAACTTTGGTTTTATACAGTCATGTGCTTCATAATTTATTACTGAACATAACATCATCATGTTTACAAGCCACTCTTTGCATACGAATCTTCCAAATGCTTTATGACATTGGTTCATTTTCTCTGAATTGCTTTTGGGATCATCCATGTGTCGCTTCTGATGATTCTTAATGTCCTTGCATAGGTTGCCCGACAAATTTCCTGAAGGAACTCGAGTGTTTGTTGTAGATCCTATGCTAGCAACAGGTAAGATTCTTTTAGAATTCTATGCCATCTCACTTTACAGTACTTGAATAGTTGAATGGTTAGTTTTGAGCAGATGTGGCAAAACAGGCGGTTGAGGTAATAGGTGAAAATGTGTCATTTTAATGGCCAAAATGGGTCAAGTTGACCCACAAACCCTTCTCTCTCTCTCTCTCTCTCTCTCTCTCTCTCTCTCTCTCTCTCTCTCTCTCTCTCTCTCTCTCAAATATTATAAATTGTGTTAAGTATGACTACAATAATAATAATTTATATATTTGAATAAACAATTTAGGAGGTGGTATACATTTACCACCTCCTAAATTGCTTTGTTCAAATGTATAAATTATTATTATTGTAATTTTTAATGCACCTTGGACATCTTCAAGACTTCAACCCTTTTGGCCCGTTTCTTATAAATCTAACATATTAAATTTTACCTATTTGACTCGATAGAGATAAATACAATCCCAAATTGAGTAATTTATAGGTGAATGGGTTATGGGTCAAAATTTTGACCTCTAGTCTTGAGCATAACTCCTGGATCATAAATATTAGAAAGTCATTCTATCCGTCTTATGAAACTTCCAGCGGTTTCCTTTTTTTGAGATTCATGAAATTTGCAACATTTCTTTTTTGGCAATTATATATATAACTTGTTCATCTTTGGCCTATGAAAAAGAAAGAATTGGCAATCATGACCTTTTTTTTTTTTCTAGAATGTCCAGTATTTTGCCATTATTGAAGGGAATTTTCAGACAATTGGTTAGGTAACCATTGAGGAGCCTATATAGATTACAAAGGCCAAAGACTTCATGCTTGAAAAGTCAAAGAATCATGCTTCAAGAACTTGAACAGACCAATCTAAGCTCCATACATGACAAGTTTATTTTTGTGTATATATTGAAATTTGCCCTATTTCATTTTCACTTCCATTTTAATGTTTTTTTGTATTTAAATAAACTTTAGGTGGAACAATAGTTACAGCTCTCGACATGATAAAGGAACGTGGAGTTGACAACCAGCAGATCAAAGTGGTAAGTAGAGAAATTTTACGAATTTTTTTCTAAGCTGTGCCGTTCACAATCATGATCCAATATCCATCACGTGTATTCAGGTATCTGCGGTGGCTTGCCCTCCAGCCCTCCAAAAGCTGAGCGAAAAGTATCCTGGGTACAGTATTACTAAAACATGATCACACATTATCTTATATCAATTGAGATTGACATGGTGTATAATTCTGCAGTCTTCAAGTATATGCTGGAATCATCGATCCAACTCTTACAAATAAAGGGTAAGTAAATTCACAAAATGAACAGACAAAGAGATCATAGGATGCTAAGTGATATGAAGCTTGTGATTTCAGGATGATCATCCCAGGACTTGGCGATGCAGGAGACCGAAGTTTTGGCACATAAAAAAAAAATAGCAGAGGACTCTTATGGTACATGTAACTTTTTTGACACAAATTTTACTGAAAAAGCTGATGCTTCCTAATGAATGTTAATTATCATGTTTGTTGATGATGGGTAAGTCCTTGTCACTGGATTCTTCTTTTCTCTGGTTTTCGTTTTTGCTTGAACCTTGTTTCTTAACCTGTTCTGATCAATGAGTGCTGGTGATCTTCCACCTTATGATTTTATTAACATAGTCTGTTGAACTAGGAAACACCGAAGCTTGGTGTGTGATTTTGAATCGGCATGAAAAAAAAAAAGAGAATTACTATTTGAGGAGGGGTATTATTTACTTCAATAATCTGGTTTGTTCATCATGGTTCCCTAATGTAATGTTCTTTTTTTTTTTTTAAGTTTAACGGAAGAAACTCCAAATGTTGTGGGTAACTGGTTCAGAAACTTTAAAGAAAACACGAGTATGACCAACCACCAACCATTTAATTGCTATATTAGCGGACTATAAAATTGGTGTTTATTTGGATTGGTGTTATTCAAACCCCTTTTATGGGTAGCATTGTCACCTATAAATTTATAGAATCAATAACAATTATTTTATTTTAATACATAAAATATATTAGAACATAAAGTGATGTGAGTTTGTAAATATATGAAAAGGTTTAAATAACATATAGACGGAGGTTTGTTTAGCCATAACCTTCAACATGCTAGGTCTTTGATACTCCTAATGGCATCATACATGTTTTCGAATCAACAAAATGCATGTGCTCAACAAATGTAGCAACGGAAGTGGAGACGAATGCAATAATGATAAATAACAAACCATCAACAGACACTATTGCATGTCAGCTCGAAAGCTCCCATTGGGTGGGTTTTGCAACTAAATGCATAACCATCCCCTTTTGTGTGTCTGCGTCCCATAGATCACTAGAAGGCAGAAGCAAGAGGACCTACCTGACATTACTATGCAATTATTTGCACCAGTTTCTGCAAGACCTTATTGTGCGACAAAAGTTCAGGACTAAGGAACATATAAATGAAATTTGGAATTGCATTTCTAAGTTTACAAGTCTTTTTAAACAATGATAGCTACACATAATTAATGACTAACATAAAAAAATGAAAGAACTATAGAACCTACATTCTCTTTCTATGTTTTTTGTTCTTTCCATTTTCATAAGGAAATTACACTAAACTCAAATCTTCACTCATTTTCATTGATAATCAACACTCTCATCACATGTTATAAAAAGCTTGTAAACCTATACAATTCCATTTTCTACAATTTCACGTATAAAACGCCACCTAAATACAAACAGCAGTGGTCAACTGCTACTATTGATTGTGCCTCTGAATTAGGCAACGTTTGTTTGGACTGCATTGCAAAAACAAACACAACCTTATAATCAACAGCAAACAGGCGGCCTGTGCTGTTTGGTCATGTCCGATTCCTATAATATTCAATGAAAGCCATCAACCGCTGCTATTGTCTATGGACCGATCATAAACCATTAAACCATATCATATGTATCTGTCAGTGTGCCTACACGTGATTCCTGTAAGTTCCCATTGGGTGAGGTTCTAGATATAGTAGTAGTGTAGAAGTAGAAGCACGGCTTGCCACTTTTTAGGTCTGTGTTTCAACTTACAAAATGACTCCAAAATCATAAAGCATACCAACTAAACAATCTAAACGGAAACCAGCCATAGAACAAAGATGCTGCCTTGATGTGTGTTTGGCATACAGTGGACGTGTATCAGTTGCAGTATCTCATGCAATGTAAGGTTCAGTAAAGACCTCACATAGTATAATCAGACAAGATACTGAAAGAATGTCAAGAGAACATTTAAAACTCCGAACCATTCAACTTTTTTGTGAACAAAATTGAAGCTATCACTTGAACTACAAGCTTCTAAAGCAAAGGTGGTGGAATATTAAAATCCCAGCAGACTTTACAAAAGATTTTCCTGTTCTAAGCTTTTCCCCTTTTTTTACCCACTGGGGGTTTAATAAGCAAACACCTTTATGTCATTTTATCAAAGATAAAAGGTCCATGCAACTTATAACCCGTTATCCACAGCATCCGCACTTCGTTGAGCAGCCCAAACTAAAAGGATTATTCAGCAACAGCAGCATCAATAGGAAGTCCAGCCTCAAAAATATAGTGAAATGTTTCTTCATAAGACGGTGTCCCTAAAAGAGAACAGATCAATAAAAACCATACATAACATCGGGGGTTGCTGATGAGCAAAAATTATTTGGGTAAAGCTACAAAAGCAAGAGTTGCCAAATCATTTCAGTAGTGTTTGTTTGTGACCTAATTTGAAAATTCAGTTACAATGACAGAGGAATCTTTTATATATATATATATAAATTATGACCATGTGAGAATATTTTATAACATATCCACTATTGTATTTTTATGTAAAAGAAGTTTCACCGTCATTTCTTTGTATTTATCAATATTTTGGTATGTTGGGCATTCGAAAAAAAATATCGAGAGATGCTAAATTATATAGAAATATTAAAAAGGAACGTTTGACACCATAGAAACATTTTGGAGTAACTTAGCTTACTAAGAAATGCAATTAAAAGTTTATATTCCAAGCAACACATGGGTAATAATGACGGCTATATTGCCTTTTCATTTTTATATCTTTGAGTTATGACGAAGGAGTGAGAAAGCTAAGAGGGAAGAGGTGGGCACTACACTTCTTATTTAGATTCCATATGCTCAAGGTTAAAGTTTTACATAACACTATGGTAGAATTTCTGGACAAATTATACTTCTTATAAATTGTAAAGCTTCCTTTTGGGCAAACTTCCCAATCTTAAATTTCATATTTGCCCACAAACATCACTGAACAGTTCCTCAAGGTTCATGCTTGTCAATATTGAAGGGTATTTAGACATTTGACTAATAATATAAACATCTATTATATTCTTAATAGAAGTTTGGTGAAAAGATATGCATATACCACTTTGCAGATCTTATAGAATACTGAATACAGAAGATGTGCATTAGGAGATCATGCGTAAATAAGTTGGGGCAAAATTAAATCATGAAGATCAGACTCAAAGGGCTAAACTAAGACACCACAACATGGCCCACAATTAAATTGTATGAAAGTTCATGAATTTAATTTACAAATCGAATAAATCAAGGAAGATGATATGCAACAACAAACTGCTAGATTCAATCTACAAGGGTGACATCTATTCGTTGCCTTCCAAGGGCCGTGATTAGTGATACAATTTTAGAAGTACCATTGTAACTCTTTGAATCATATCTTACCAGCTGGGCACATGATCATTTTTTGAGAAATGGCTCAAAATCAGATGATCATATTAACTGGAAACTTATCCAAGTACGTTAGTAGAATGGTTGATTTCTATTTATGTTCCAATGCAAAGACTATTTATGACACCCGGTAACCATTATTCCAAACACCAAATTTCTTGAGCCACAGAACCATGAAACACAAAATAATCATTCTGAACACAACAAAGTATTGAGACATAGTATTATATCTAAACCACCAATTCCCCTCAGTTGAGTGTTTGATAAACCAGAAGCACCAACTCTAAAGGCTAAATGTGTTTGGGAACAACAAAAGCATATATGCAAGCTTCAGTAAAGGTGTAGCACAGTCCAAAATATGAAATGTAAGCATACCCAAAGAACAGAAGCATGAACACATAATGGAAAATATCAGAATGCCAACACATGAGATACCAAGAGCAACAGATATATAAAACATAATGCATTCTATTGACGGGAAGTCAAAGCTAAAAGAACGAGCACGCACATGAATAGTGACTACAGTTCACTGTAATTGCGCCAAACTGCACGAAATTCCTCACGAAACGTATTCAGACGAGCTTTCAGGTTAGGGGTTCGAAAACTTGCATGTGCGATGGTAGCTGAGGAAGACATAATAGTTAGCAACCAGTGCTAGTCTACTACAGAAAGTTCATATTATTCATGGAATGCGAAGGTTGCAAGATACCAAGAAGGCCGATGCTAAATGCCCATAACAAAGTCAAGAGGCCACAAGAAACAAACCAAAGAATGAAACTCACTGTGAAAGGACAAACAGACTAAATCAGCATTCAGAAACCAAAAATTTCTCACCATAAAAAGATTACTATTGTGAGAAGGCTTTTACATACCAGCAGAGGACACCAAAACAAATGCCCAGCGAGGCCGTCCACATATATAAATTGCCCTCTTAGAGGAAGGGCGCCCACGAAGAACAGGCCTGCTAGTTACATATGAAACTAAGAGACATTACCACTATAGTTTTATAAGTGAATGAAGGCAAAGATGCTCACGTCATAGGAGGTCTCATTTTTGCAGCTAAATGTGGAGAAAACTGCCTCACAGTTCTTGTTACCTTCTCACTAAATGTGCCTGCAAAGCTGTAAACCATTTCATTATAAAATTAGAGGACATTTAACAAATCATAAGATAACCTGAAGAAAAAACCAAGTTACAGTTAAAACACCACTTGGAAAGAAGATGAATACATGTATAGCCTTTCCATTAAAGTTTTCACCTAAATCATGCTGATTCTTTTATTAACATGTAGTTACAAGCATCAAGTTGAAAGAATATCAAAAGAGCATTCTGCCTTTGTTCCAATAAAGAAACAGATGCAGTTCTGATTCCCAATCTAGGTGTTACAGATGGGTCATGAATTTGTTTCATTTGATTCCTATATTTTAAAAAGTCAAAACATTTACAAGAAATTAGGAATGTGAATGGTCTATCCCATTACTTGATTATTTTCAATTGATGCTCCATTCAATCCCAATGTCATCCCTTCATTCCAAACATTTGATTAATGTTTCTTGTTGAGCTGACTAGACATCCTAGTTATCATTAACATTTTCACCAAAAACTGTCCATTTTCTACCGACTCAATAATCTCAGTAATCTCCTTGACTACACATCCTAGTTATCATTAAACCACATAAGTCCTAATAAACGGAAAATGTAGTATTTAAAGTCGGATAATTATCTTAGTCCTACATTGGCATCGAGATTAATGTTTAAATTACCTGGGACTCCATTTCGTCTTACTTTGTTCTGCGATTCAAATGATTAAACCATGGTTGTATACATACTTTGAAACTTTTCCAGGAGAAGTCAAACTGTTTAAAAGTCCGACGACCATATTCTAGAAGATAGTAAAAGCTGGAGTAGCCACTAGCCACCCTTTAAACCAGCCTAATAAAGTCCATGTTGAAGGAGGCAATCGGTCAAAAAAAATCATCTGAATTTAATCCCTAATCAGTGTCAAGAGCAGATTTTGTAGTAGAATGGAAGCGGACACATGGATTAACATCTTATAAACTACTGCATTTTATTGTTCACACAATCACACCCATGGGTTTCTTTGAAAAATAATGTCATGCAATTTTCATAAAGATGCTTGCATGACAATCATCAATATCCACACCAGTCAATCTCAGTTATCACCATAAACATCAGCATCATTGTAACGTAGGTGAAAAGCGATGTACCTATCATTTAACAAAGCTATGGTTAGAGCAGTCGACATAGCTGCAACAATAGCAAGTGGTCTCCTAAGAAATCCCAATCCTGCACATGATAAGTTCACAATAGTACATTTTGAAGCAATCTCAAAAATAGAGCAAGCAATTGAACTTCTTATTTTCAATTGACTTACCAAGAATGAACAGAATCATGATAAAGTAATTTGTCCGGTAGCTGCAAAAAGCCTAGAGTATTAAAACTGTACGTAAATTGAAAGCTATAACCAAGAATAAATTTTACTAGGACAGACTTTACTAAATCCTACTGAAAATCAATGAGATAAGATATTTCCTGAAACATCCAACAATACTTAAATTCCTCAAATACAAATAAGCACAAGTTGTATCCCCCCACTGCCCCACAGCAGATACACCAGACAGTTTCATCAAGGGTGACTTCCCACTTTTTGTTTATGGTTGCTTGAAAGCAAGGAAATGAGAAGCATCTTATGCAAGCTTCGAAACTAACAAGTTAATAATTCAATTTACTAATCGCAAAACAATTACTCCAATAACTTGAACTCTATGCAAAACAAATACTCTAATAATTTCAAAGATCATAGCCACATAAGAATACGTTGTTTTAAGCAAAAATTTTAAAAACAATAACTCAATATACACAATAATCATCGTTGTAAGTGTCAAAACCGAACCAAACAATACTAAAACACAAAGTAAATAAAAACTTTATAAAAACCAAGGGCTTATACCACTCTACGTAAACTTCCATTAGAAGATAAAAGGGCAACGATCATTAATCTACATAGAAAATTTTCAACAGAAAAGGTTGTTATGATGGTTAGGGTTTATAACTGTTCAGAATCTCCCAAAATCCCGTTCCGATTTACATCTTAATTGTCAACAAAATAAATTAGTACAGTTAAACTGTCAGTAATTAGAAACGGTACTAGTCATAATCAAACAAACACCGAATGTAATCAAATATTGCAATTTATAGTAGAGATGAAAATAAGAACATACTAATAGAGATTACACTTAAGGCGACTGTTCCATTTGTTAGATGAACGAGGGACCGTGAATTTGGAGAAGAATTCATTGAGAGGACGAGGAGGCGATGACCAATCCACTTCCTTAAGTGCTTCGATCAGATCTTCTGTTGTTACCGTTCCCCAATCCATTTCTTTGTTTTTTTTTCTTCTTGTTCTTTGATCAATGAATCGAGCAAGCGTGATAAGAGAATCTGATCTCGAATTCAGAAAACGCAAAGATTGAACTCAAATTTCGATTTTCAAAATGTGAATTGTTACGGGGAACTACATGAAGCATTCATGAGGAAATTGAAAGAGAAATTTGACATCAGGGGCTGCATGTAACAGGCATTAACATTATTGTTGTAATAATCAATAAATTTAGTTCCTTTCGGATTTAAATTTAGCTGGATTAAATTTTAACAAGGTTTATTTTATTTAATTATTTCGGTTAAATGGATTTCAGATTTTAAGTGATTTTGTATTATTCACTGTATTTTAGATTTAAGCTATTAAAACCTTTGATGTTAAGTCTGAAAAAAGATAAATTCCCAATTGAAATATGAAATTAAGGTCTGAAATTTTTTAAATCTGAATTAAATGAACACTTTATTTTGTTAAAATATCAAATTCAATTTAATTAATTAAAAATAATTATATAACTTAATTTATTAAAAATATGTATTCAATTTAATTAATTAAAATATTAAATTATTTATGGTGTATTTAGTTAGCAAAAATTTTCATCTTACTTTTAGAAAAAAAATAATAAAAGGTTTTACTTAACAACAATTTCATAAATTTAAATTTCACTTTTCAAAATACTACTTTTCATACTTTCTTTTACTTTTCTATTAACTACACTATATCTCTTTATAATATTTTCTTTCTCTCTCTTGTTTTTCTATCACATATCGTATTTTTCTTATTTTGTAATCACAAATGTTATTTTTTTAACTAAATTCAAATTTTGCTCATTCCCAAGAAAAATTAGTCATTTAGAATGATATGACATCTTACCTAATTTTATTGGCAATGAGCAAAATTTGAATTTGATAACGTAAAGTTAAGGTACTTTGTGTTACCAATCATATTTTGTAACGTAATGCATTAAAATATTAGTAAAAAGCACAGATCACGTAAATGTGGTAACGTAAACTGTGGATATTTTGGTTAGATGGTTTTTTTTTTGTAAAACTTGATTAGTGGGTTGAATTTATTGCTATTTTAGTTTTTATTCCTTAGGTGGCGTTTGATTCACTGGAATCCGAGGAAATTAGAGGGAAAAGGAATCCATTCTAGTCGATTCATATATTTGGTTCAACTATAAAAAGAAATTGGATTCTATCAAAATTGAAATTTTTCAATGAATGAAAAAAATATATACATTTCTTTACACTATGGATGAAAGTCAATTCCTTTTAAAAACATAACGTGGCTGATTACAAAAATACCACTTACGTATAACACACTACACTACACCATATCATGTCTTACCCTACCTACCTACCCACCCATCCATACCCATCCCACCCTCCCCCATCCTATCCCATTCCACCCACCTCTACCCACTTATCCCAAACCTACCTATGCTATCCAACGTACTCTTACCTATTACCCACCAATCTAACCCCTACCCACCTACCCACCCATCATCCATCATACATTTCCCACCCACTCCACCCTACCTACGCTATCCATCCTACTCTTATCTATTACCCACCATACCTACCCCCATCCACCCACCCTGCTCTATCCATCTCATCCTATTCCTACCTTAGAGACTTATCCACCTCCACCCCACCCACTCACCCTACCCCCATCCCACCCACCCCACCCTACCTACGCTATCCAACCTACTCTTATCTATTACCTACCATACCTACCCCTCATCCACCCCATCCACCCACCCTGCTCTATCCATCTCATCCTATTCGTACCTTATAGACTTATCCACCTCCACCCCACCCACCCACTCACCCTACCCCATCCCATCCACCCACCCACCCCTACCTACGCTGTCCAACCTACTACCCACTTACCCATCCCTCATCCATCATACATTACCCACCCCACCTACCCCTACCTACCTACACTATCCAACATACTCTTACCTCCTACCCACCATACCCTATCCATGTTATTCTATTTTTACCTTAGAGACTTATCCACCTCTACTCCCCATCCATCCTATCCTACCCTACCAACGAATTATGAAATTGGATTCCAATTTCATTTTTAGTCAACCAAACATGATTTGGATTCCAATTCCAATTCATTAACAGATTCCAAATATTTTTACAACATTCTATGAACCAAACGCCACATTATATTATTGTCATAAATATTTATTTATTTATAAATATTAAATAAATAAATAGATTAACAATTTGTCATATGTTAGAACCTAGAATCCTTTTTAACTGGTAAATTCATTATTTTTATAATTTTAAAAAACAAGTTATTATTTTTATTTTTAAATAAATTAAATTTTCAATCTAATACGACTCAAAGAAAATATATAAATCCAAAATTTATGATGAATCTAACGTAAGTCAATTGTAAATTTTATCTTAATATTAATTTTAATAGATTTATATAATTTTGAGAAAATAAATATTTGTTAAATGTTACTCGTATATATAAACTAGAACCATTTGTAGATAATTATATTTATGTATTGTTAAGATGTATTAATGGGAAAACCGAATATTCGAAAGAAGGTTGTTGGGCCATCCGAAGCGGAAGATGTGATGATAGATTTACAATTCAAATCATACGGTGCAAACAGCGCACACGGCACACAATAGCTTTTCCCTTTTGCAAAGGTGAAAAAAAACCTTCCAAGTAAACAACACTCAACAATTCAACACAAAAAAGGCAGAATAATATTAAATAATAATAAAAACCCTTTTTGACCTTATCAATTACCCCCCATCTAATCTAGTCTAATCTAATCATCCAATATCATATTCATGCTAACACTAATCGTATGAGACAAAAAACTTCCAATTTCTCGTCATCATTCATTCATTCTTTCAATCAATTTCTTATTCTTTTCATCTAGATCTTCTACATGTCATTAGAAACCAGTAGCTGATCTTGTCGAGTTCAATCAACTCCAAACTAACAATTTTTAGGGTTTTTTTTTTTGCCTGTTTTAATTTGCTGGATGATGGCTCAATCTTCGTACAGAGTTCGATCGGTTGGTGACTACGTTGTTGGGAAACAGCTTGGGTCGGGTTCGTTTTCTGTGGTCTGGCATGCCAGGCATAAGGTCCATGGCACCGAAGTTGCTATCAAGGAGATTCATACGGGAAAATTGAACAAGAAGTTGGAAGAGAGCCTCATGTCAGAGATTGATATATTGAGAAATATTAATCATCCTAATATCATTCGACTGCACGACATGATCAAGGTGCTCTGTATGTTATGTTTGCTGAATTTATCTAATGAAATTGAAGTATTTTGTCTTGTCTTTGGTTGGTTGGTTGTCGTTGGGTGCGAATTTTTCTTTCATTTTTTTTTTTTAATTTCGAGGTATGATATATCAAATTTGCTACTTTGTGCAAGTCCTTCACTTCTGAGGAATATTTCGTTGACTACTTTTAACATTATCACGATCAGTACTGGAGGAGAATTGGTGTTGATTTTGCAACCAAATTTTGAATTTTTTAAACTTTACCTAATTAATATTTGTAAACTGTTTTATTGGCTTCGTGAGACTATATACATAAATTCAATATGGCTGACGCATAAAAACTTTAGATGGATAATTTATTGGGGATTGGTTAGGGAGATGAGCATATCTAAAGTTAATCAGCGTTTATGGAGTAATTTCTTCAGGTCTTGACGTTGATCTGGTGTTTGGAAATAGCACTTGTCACTTCTGATAATGATATATGTTCATACGATTGTAATGTTTGCTCAAAGCAGTATTCCACTGGAATTGGCATCCAATTTATAGAATAACTTACACAGGAGACAGGGTAGAGCGATTGGCCTTTGTGGCAATATCCTTACAGCAGTTTAAGAATGCACAGGTGATGTAAGCAAATTTTCAAGGGTAAGAAGATGTCTTAGTATTAGAGTACATGACCCTACTTCATATGAATATTTGGTGTATGTAGAGTTGTAGTAAGCATATGAATGATAATGAATCTCTTGGAGTGGCCGTTTTGGCATGAATCGTGACCAGAAGCAAATGTTGAAGCTTTTAGTAAGGTTCATGCTTGATAATTTGGTTTCGATGAAATTTTAATTAGTTGGTGATACATGGAGCTGCAAAGTAAACATCATAAGATATTTCAAGGTATTAAATGGCCTGGAAAAAGGGAATGCAATATGATTAGTTTATGTGGTGCTTTTTTTTTCTTTTTTTTTTTTGCTTTCGCTCGCTGAATCTGCTCATCTCTTCTCCCAAGGCAATGCACTCTCCCATCAAGAAATATTCTCTTAAATCATATTATCTGCTTGATTAATAATTGAAAATGAACCAAAAAGTTTCAGACTCCTAGTCACTAAAAATAATAATCCTTTGTGCTTTTTCTAAAGGGCTTTGGCGCTTTGCCCCCCATAAAAGGAGTATATGTATGGGTAGATTGGTATGGGATATGACCAGTATGATATTAAGAAGGCAGTGGTTGTTTGATTTTAAACAGAAACGAGGCTGCTTTACTCAATATGGCTTGTTCATATCCTGTGTACATGTTCCTGATGCAGCAATGCAATAAAGTGATATTCATCAAATCTAGGTCATGGAGGGAGGATTGACGGAAGATAACTGTGGGGAGATTGTAAAGAATTTGATCATTTAGGAATATAGGAGGTAGTGATCCACTAAGCTTAGATTAGATGGTTAGGGTTACTGATGTTTTAATATCTCCACCGAATTTTCCTTTATTTTGTTGATGGTTATCTTCTTAACTCTATACTAACCACTGTACTTCTAAAATGACGTTCATTAGCATCTTTGTTGGCTTCTTTAGTCCATAATTTATCTCTGCCCCTCCTGAAAATGATTTTCCTCTTCTATTATTTCATTTTAGCCAACCTGAATTGGTTAGGGATAAGATCTTGTGTAGGCTGCTGAGTTGTATTGGGTTAAATGTTCAAAATATCTTGAATTCATATTGCTAGTTTGCTAGTTATGTTTGGAGGATGGACCTGGATGACTGTTTTGGTTTATGTAACTTCTGTTGATCCTCAAGAACATAGGCCTTTTTCTTTTAGTCCATTCTGCTTTATTTCTCATCTTCATTTGGGGTCCCCGTCTCCATTTATCCTCGCATCATGGAGGCAAAATGCAAAAGGTTAAACTGAAAAATGAAATGAATGGACTAAAAAAATAGATTATAGATCCTTTCTGTTTCTTAGAACTGCTTTGATATTGTTCTTGAAGTCTCACCTGTGTGGACATAGGAACCTGGCAAGATACATCTTGTGCTTGAATACTGCAAAGGTGGTGATCTATCTATGTTTATTCAAAGGCGTCAAGGTAGAATTCCCAAATCGACGTCGGTGCACTTCATGCAGCAGTTAGGTATCCATCAGATCTTTTTCTGTTCTCCTTTTAAATTTATGGCATTTGTAAGTGATTGAATTTGATTGTTTTTTCACAGTGGCTGGTTTAAAAGTCCTCCGTGATAATCAAATTATCCATAGAGATCTAAAACCACAGGTTGGTATTAGTTCTTGCGTTTGCATCTCGTTTATGTTATAAGTCATCCTTCAACAATAGATCAGTTAGTTACTTCTACATGTGAAACTGTCAAAACATGATCACTGCATATTTTCTATTAGCTAAACTTCAAATAAGCATAACACTAAATAGAATGTTTCTTCTTGTTTATCCTTCTATGATAGTACACTGTGTGTGAAAAAGGTCCTATACTTGTATGCATCAGTATCAACTTTCCTGATCTTTCTTATATATTTCTTATGCATGCATGACGCTCTTTATTCTTTTTCACAAGACATGGCTATATATGTTGGTTCAAATTCTTTACACTGTAAAGTAGTATGTATCTTAAGCCCTAATTACCTTAAAGCTGACTTGGTTCGGTTTATTAAGAAAAATAGCAGCAGTTTATGAGTGTTATGTTAGCTTAATCACACAAACGTACACACACGATCACAAATAAAAGACACAAAGGTTTACGTGGTCGGTGGTTCGGTCTAAACTGACCTACGTCCACGGGGCAACTAGAGTTTATTTTTTCAATGATAAATAATGATTACAATTACAAGGTTTCAATATATAGAGGTAGGATTAGGCTAATAATCTATGTTGCTAGCAATGTGGGACAAATGAAAGCTAACTGGCCGGCTGCCCCTTTATCCCACCGAAGCCTACACCTCTCAACATGTTAGTATTTTAACATCACCTCTTGCAATAAATGTGTTTCATGTACTATTATAGAAGCCTATTTTTGGGGTGGTACTCTTGTGATTTGGAACTCATTTTGTTGTGTGAGTCGAACTCATCCCAACTTGTTAGAAGACTGAAGTGCTACCATAACTCAGTTTGCTTTCAGACTGTTAATACCTCTGGTAAGTTGCACCAGGAGGCCTCTATTTCTTGGGTAACTGATGGTGCAGAATTTGGAGCCTATTAATTGGATGGGTAAGAATTGCGGTGGATGGATGTGTTTTTCTTGAAATGGCAGGCTAAAAAAAGGTTGTCAAGTATTATACATTGTTTAAAAATCATATGAACATATATTGAATTGAATTTCTCCGATCTTCTACATGAGCTCCTTGTGGAACCTTTGCTATATCTAGTAAGCTTTAAAGAGATGTGCTTCTTGTCCTCCTAAAAATCATAGATAGAAAGTCTCTTACATAAGTGGGTTATCCTTCTTACCACCCTCCTCCCCTCCCCCTTCTTGAATGTTATATGGTCAACTAACCAGTCTAGCCCAATACATAGAAAAAGGAACAAGTAACATCTTATAGTATTTCAATTTCGTAACAAATGATGATTCTGATAAGCTTACTAAAATAAGTAGACATATGGATCATCTCGTGACTTGATGGTAATTTGTTGAGCCTTCTCTAAACATCATTTTTGTTAAACTGAACTTTAATAACATGTATTAGCCTTATCTATCTGATAAAAGCTAAATTGATTACGAGAAGTTCAGGACCTAACAATTAGGCTAACATATGTACATGATTAAAGTTGTTTCTATAAAATTCCTAAATGCTTGTGTCCCTGTTGGGCACATGTATGTCCTTGCAACATAGGTATATGAAGATGGTGGCCGCTGCCCTATGCACCATATGACATGGCTCTTTTTTGCATGCTCCATGATTGGGCCAAATGCTATTTGACTAACATGCTTCCAGAAACATTTTTTTAACTCATATTTAGCTATGGAGTGAGATCACAACATATTAAACTCTGTTTGCTATGGAGTGAGATCACAATAACCTGTGACAATGTTGTGGTTGGATACTATAGATGAGCAAAATTCTTCTGAAGATCTTGGAACTATCCATGGTGCTGCTTTTTAATGACATAATACATATATCTATTTGGGTAAAAAGTTCTGTTACTCAAATGTCAAAGTTTATATCTTGGCACAAAGTAAACCATTTGGAGATTTATTTTACTCTTAAATTATTGAGAGATACTTCCCTTGCATAAACATGCTTGTAGAATTGTAGAAACCTCTTTGGAGTGATTCTGTAGTTTAGTTTGCCAAAACCCTGGGCAATTGATGAAGGTTAGCCGTCTTTTTGTAGATTCTTTCCTTGTTTGTGGTAGATAAAGACAGTATCATGGTTTTCAAACTATAGGAAATTTTTCACTAAGTGGTTGTTTTGTTTGATAATTTTTCTTATGTACTAACCTTTCTGTGTGAAATCCATGGAGTTATTAACTGATATAATTCAGATTGAAAGACTTTTGTCAACGAAGCTTGCTTTGTATTTTTCTTGGTTCAATAGTAGAATTGGATAGTTTGAGAGGCAAGGATGTAATATGACTACGCGAGTATGGTGGCTTTTTGAGTAAACGAGGCAAATGCAATAAAAAATTAAGCTAACGATTTGCTTATGGGTATTCAATAAAAGTAATTATGATAAACCTTTTCAATTCTGAACTTTTCATCCTAACAATTGGATGCTTTCTTCCGGAAGTAGTCGCTTATTTGGATAACCTTTTTAGTGAATATCAATGCTTTCTATCTTGTCTTTTTTGGAGTTACAACTCATGGTCAAGTATTATGCTTTTCGGTCATAACAACCTATGCTCTTGACTGGTCAACACACCTATCTTACCTTCAGTATTTATGTTTATTAACATGTATCTCTGTTGAACAGAATCTCCTACTCTCTACAAATGAGGACAATTCGACATTGAAGATCGCGGATTTTGGATTTGCGAGGTACTGTAGTTCCAGAATTATATATGACCATGTGTCATGCCTTATAGCATAGAGATGAAAGTAACATCTTATTGTATTTGCAGGTCTTTGCAACCTAGAGGCCTTGCAGAGACCTTATGTGGCTCGCCACTTTACATGGCACCAGAAATAATGCAACTCCATAAGTATGATGCAAAGGTGCTATTTCTGTAATGCTGCAGGGGATGCTTTAGTTTAGTTTAGTTTCTCTTATCTTTATATTCCTATATTTACTTGGAAATGGAAACACAGGCAGATCTATGGAGTGTTGGTGCCATTCTATTTCAACTTGTAACTGGGAGAACACCATTCACAGGAAACAATCAAATTCAGGTGTATAGTACTTCTATTACCAATAGGTCTTTGGGTTTTAACAACACTATATACATTTCTTGGAATGATTTAGTTTAACATCTTCACCTGATATATGCTTGGCCTTGTTCTTATTTCACCTTTCATGCAGTTGCTTCAAAATATCATGAAGTCGACTGAATTGCAGTTTCCACCCGATGTAAAGGACTTGAGTCCTGAGTGCGTGGATCTATGTCGAAAATTACTGCGACAAAATCCAGGTATTTGTAATCTAGACACAAAATGGAAGATATAGAAACAAGGAACGTGTGTGTTGTGTGTGTGTCAGATGTGATACGTATTGGTTGCGTGCAATACAGGTCATGTTTAAATTCACATTGGCTTAAGAATTCTGATCCCTATTAATTCTGTATATGATGAGCAGTGGAAAGGTTGACTTTTGAGGAGTTCTTTACACACCCGTTTTTCATTCAAACAAAACCTGATGAATTGTCAAGGTAATCCAGGCTTAGGTGCCTCTTTCAGTTGTTAATACAGTTTACTGCATCAATTCTGCATATTAAAGATCACTCTGATACATGCGGAGACAGGAGACCACGAAGAACAACAGATGGGTTACCTTTTTCTAAAAGCCCAACTTTTAAGAATAAAGAAGATAATTTCCAAGAAGATAATCTACCGTTTAGTCTTGATGATGATTCTAATGGCCCAGATGGAAGCCCATCTTTTACTAGGAAGTCACCTTTGAGATCTACGTATGGGTTTTCCCTGGGTACTGAAGGTGATAGAAGAGAATCGTCAAAAGACATGGAAATTTCTTCCAGATATAGCAGTATCAGACACAAACCAGAAAGTAACGCTTTTGCACCCGGAAATCGTAGACCGTCTGAAGGAAACCTAAAAGAATCATTGAGATCAGTTGACCACAGACCAGTAAATATGCATGCCAAAGGTATGTCATTCGTATTTTTTCAAATAAGTTCTCCCTCATCGTGTTCCATGTTCTTTCACTGTTTGTTTTATATGATGATGATCTCCTCACTGTCTTGCATTGTACAGTGGTGGACTCGTTTGAGTTGATTGATCAGGAATATGTTTTAGTATCTGGCCCCCTGGGGGATGCATCTTCTTTAGCAAGTGTGTCTAAGTTGAGCGAAAAAGCTTCTAAATCGGAGAGTCCCCCTTTACCTGCTAGGGAAATTCATTCAACACCCAGTGCACCTTTGCCCATCATTGGTGGAGTAGCCAGTAAAATGCGCTGCACTGGGAGCTTTGAGAGTCAATGTTCTGCACCCTCTGGCACATCCCATGGATCGGTAGATATAATTGATGCTTCAGAACAGCCTCCGACAGACAGCATGGCAAGGATCAAGTCATTGCTAGATTGTGCTTCTGCCATATCCGAGCTGGTGAATGACAAGGTAAGTTTCTGTTTGACCATCGTATCTTACAAGTCGTTCAACTTTGGGAGAACAAGGACAATTGTGTTTGGTTACTTAATTATTTAACCTATTTGCTAAGATATTCAATATCAGCCATGGGTCATAGGGTTCAATGAATCTTTGAATAATTTTTCATTCGGATCCATAGTGCTTGGCATTTCGCTTCTAAACAGCCGGCTTGTGAAAACGCTAGAAAATGAAAGCCGGCCCTAGAGATTTATAAGCAGATCAACTTCACTTAACCAAAATGGTCTATATGTTTAAACTAAACAGGGCCCTTTATAATAGAATGGAATGGCCCAGTGATGACAATCCCATATTTACTGCCTGGTCTCATAATTCTTGAGAAAAAAAACAGTGCACAGAAAAGTAACACGTTAAGTTAAAAACCAAAACAAGAACACAGATTAGACTTGGTTCGATCCAAGAATTGTTAACGCCATGGCTGTGCTAGGATCTATTATATCATTTAGGATTAGGTGTACACATAGAGAAAAACTGAAACTGAAAATGCCCACAGAGACAGATGCCGAATTCCAGTTTCTAGGCGGCGAATAATTCATGCGGCAACATCAGTGATCAGTCTCTGCAACTTTAACAACCCTGACCACCGCCAACTCGCCACTCTCCACCAGTCACCACTTACCAGCATATATGAAATTAAACTGATACATATTGCACTACCAACTGAACAAACCTTGGATTTCTCATGTGACGTGGATAAAAAAACTAGAAAGTAAAAGTACATCAATCTAGCACAAGATACAGCAAACTAACTGTTCACTTTAAGTTGGATATCAAATCAGTTAGAGTTGAATAATTTAAGAAGTCTGATCAGATTTGAAGACTGAATTCCCAAATTTGAAACCATGCTTAGCTTTTTATATTATTTAAGGTAAGTGGAAAAGATCTTTCTAGGTTTCATCAGTTTTCTTTTGATTTGGTTGAGGGTCTTCTCCAAGGCATTTAGGCAATACCACCTGTGTGCTTGCATTGTACCTGATGAACATGTTTGCCTTTTATTGATGAGTTCATCTTCTTAACAAGTACTTCAATTCACAGTATACATGATAAAGCATAAACTAGATGCATATGCGCACGACTACCTCTCTGATTCTATACAAACTATAATTTTTTTAAATGGTGTTCTTAGTTGTGTCTACGCGTTATATTCAAGTTAATTCTCATTACTGATTGCCTTCGTTTTCTTATTCTAAAAAAGATCGAGGCGGGACACAAACTAGAAGCGTTCTCAATTCAGCTAGTGATTCTTGCAATATGGAAGCAAGCACTGGATATTTGTCACACACAGGCTGCTTCGGCTATTAAAGGAAGCCCAAGTCAAGAAACTACGACTTCAAACACAACCACCAACAGAGAACTTGATGGTTCTGATATACAAGAATGTCTGGAAACTGCCAAGTCTCCGCAGGATGTTTGCTGTCATATTGAGAGAATATTTCTTGTTGAAGTTGAGAATGCCGAGGAACTTGCCAAAGTTATAGAGCCTGGTATGCGTCTTACATCTTTCTTTACCAGGCTATATTGGAATGTTTAATTTTCTTTATAACGTGGTTTCCCATTGAACTGTTCAGCTGTTTATGATTAAAATTAACCTGTTTGTCTTTGGTATGTAAATAAACAAATAAACTACGTATAAGACGATTAATATGTCAGTATTTTATAAATTTGAAAGAAAGATTAAAGGGTTTGACTAGGCAAAATGTATGTAATTAAGCAAAAGAACTTAACATTATGCACTATGACAAGTTACTATTTGAGTGAGCATATCGTCAATTATGTTTCTTCTTTTCTTTTGTCTTCAGGAAATGTTGGGATGCCAGATGCAATGGAAACAATATTCCAGGCTGCGCTTAATTTTGGAAGACACGGGGCTGTAAGTCTTTTTTTTTTTTTTTTTTTGGCTTTGTTTAAAAGTTGTCATTTATCATCTACGTATAATGTATACAAATTGTAAAGAAAGTGATTTACCACTTATGTGAGCTAATTGTGATAGTGTGTGTGTGTGCCTTATAAGAGCAATTGGGTGTGATAGATGGTGCGGTGCCTAAATTAGAACAGAAGTAAAGATTGTTGTGTGAATCTGGCAGGTGGATGAGTACATGGGTCTTGCAGAAAACGCAGCAGAATTCTATTCTAAAGCAGTGCGGTTGTTAAGTTTTCTTCTAGTGGAAGCACCTTCGCTCATTCTTAATCCTCCATTCTCAATCACAAACTCAGATCGTTACAGGCTTAGGACGTATATCGACGTTCTTAACAACAGACAAAGCCATTCAAGATCTCAACGAATGACGCTCCTCAAGGTCGGTGATGATCAGCATTCCCCAGCTTGATGCTTTGTAAAATTCTTTATTGTACAGACCAGTATTCTTTGTGTGGACTTGGTGATCTGGGCTTGGTGGGTTGTTCATATTCAACATTTCTGTAATCTAATTAATGTAGACTCAAAACAGAAAAGTAAATTAAAGAAAATGGGACTTTAAATTAAATTCATGGTTTCAACCATCAATTATGTGTGTAAGTGGTTTATGTTTCTTTCTTTTTTGTTTTGAAGGCAAATCTCATAGAAATACTTGAATAATAATCCAATAACTTTATTAAAAGCCTAATAATTTAAACATTAAAACTCATCCAAGTGGAAATTCTAACAAAATGTCCCTTGAAGTTTGTAGAAGAAAAACTGGAGTATCTCAAATGGAGAATCCTAAATCTCATTTATTAAGTCATCCAAATGGGTGTAGGTTACATACTTACATATCGGCATTATTTCATTCAAGTTTTTTTTCATAATGAAATGCAAATCTATACTATCACGGATTTATTTTGCTTATACTATCCTATGAGATCAAGTAAGTTATGTATCGTCACAATGCTTATTCAATAATTCTTTTAATGAAAGTCTCTCAAATGAGACTTGAACCCATAATCAGTTGACTGGATAAACACTTTGATATCGTTAAGTCAAAATAAAAGAAGATTTATACCTTTATAGTGAATAAGCATACAATTAGGTAATTGTTACATGTACACTTCATTCTCGTAATTTGTACAAATCATACATTTCATTCACATGTTTTTCTTTGTTACACGGGACCCAACAATTAAAACTAATCCTCGTCTCACGTTAAAAAGGGGTGCCTGATTAGCATAAAATTATTGGACTTTTAAATTTGATTCAAGTAACTATTGTGATCCTCATAATAACTCGTTGGCCAATTGAGTGGCTACCAAGTACCAAGAAATCTATAAATTTTAGTAAAAGAAATAAATAGTTATTTACTTGTCACTTAACTAGGTATTATTTGTCACTTATGACGTTGACATGGGTAATATACTTTTAATTAATAAAATTCAATATATAAATACTAATAAGTGAGTTGATTTAAATTTAAATTAAATCATATAAAATCTAACAACATCTAACAATCCAATAATTAAATGGAAGTTTAAAAGAATTGTAGAAAAATAGAAAGATAATAAGTCATGGTTAATATAATAATGTATACATCATTCTTGTACATATGTTTAAAAAAGTATTCATGCTTTTGCTTTCTGTTTATATAATTAATTTATTACAAATATCTACATAATATGTGTATAAATAAAATAGTGAAGTAATATAGGATTAATAGACCCAACTTTTGTAATAATATAAATACTTAATAACTAGTTTACTAGGTTATATATCCATGTATTATATGGGTTGAATTTTAAAAAAAAAAAAAATTAAGAACTAATATTTATAAACCCACATAAAATAATTATAAAAATTTTGAGCTTATTAGATTTTAGTTAATTATATATTAGATTAGTTAGATTCGATTATAAATAGATTGAATTGGATTAAATTTAGTAATGAGACATGGCAGATTAAAATTTTGACACGTGGCGAATTGAATGAGGAGTCGACACGTGTCAAATTAGTTAGTCATTTAATAGTATTTATAGATACTTAATAACTAGTTTACTAGGTTATATATCCATGTATTATATGAGTTGAATTTTTTTTAAAAAAAAAAATTAAGAACTAATATTTATAAACCCACATAAAATAATTATAAAAATTTTGAGCTTATTAGATTTTAGTTAATTATATATTAGATTAGTTAGATTCGATTATAAATAGATTGAATTGGATTAAATTTAGTAATGAGACATGGCAGATTAAAATTTTGACACGTGGCGAATTGAATGAGGAGTCGACACGTGTCAAATTAGTTAGTCATTTAATAGTATTTATTATAGCTTTACCTGTGTGTTATGGAAATTTTAACAAATTGTAGCTCATATAATTTAATAAACAAAACGATAGAAGTATGAATATACTTTTTCTAAAAAATATTACAATAATTATATATATTATTATTATTAATCCTGACTTGTTAGTTATGTGTGTGTGTGTTAAACTTTATTATAACTACTTAATATTTGAAATACTAGATTTTGTTTAACTGGATTTGATATCAATTAAGATCAAATCACTTATTAATATCTATAGATTGAATTTTAAAAATTAAAAACAACTTACACATGTCACTTATTTATATTGTCTTGTTAGGCAAGTTCAATATTTTACTTCTTTTTAGGTTAACCCGTGATTTATTATTACATGTTAATTTAGTAATTGTTGTTTAACAAAAAAAAAAACTTCGTTTAAATTCTTTTGACGAGAAGGATGAAAATATTGTTGTGAAGATTGTTGGTTTTGTATAAATTATCGTGAAGATTGTGGGTTTTATGAAAATGATTGTGAAGATTGTGAGTTTTGTGGAATGGGTGATGAAGAATGGTTTTTTGAAATGATGGTTAAAAATATGGTAAGTATGGAATTGATTGAGAACGATTCGGTTGAAAGTTTTGTTGTTGTAGTAGAAGGAATGGAGAAGTAATGAGAGGATCGGTATTACTACGTCGACAGCTCGAGACAGGTTATTTGCCAGTATTTTGACTCATTTTTATGGAACGATTTTGGAAAGAAAGAGTGGTGTGTGTCGAGAGATTTTGGAGAGAAAGATTGGAAAAGTGGTGTGTGTTGGAAAGAAATAATGATGTATGTATTTATATTTTATAGAGAGGAAAAGGAAACAAAAAAATAAAAATAAAAAATGTATGTATATAAAAAACGATAATGTTACCGTAAAAGAAAAAAAAAGCAATAGCCGTTGGTGGGGAAGGAAGACCAAGACGAGCAAGGCCGAGGGCGGGGTGTAGTCGTCGGCCTCTGGATGATGTGGCAAAAGCCGCCTAGCTGACGACTAGTGGTGGCAATCTTGAACTAACGGGTCGAACAGTTAAATGGATCCATTGTAAAAAACTAAGATAGAACATAATTTTTTAAAAATAGAAATTTATAAAACGGTGTATAAAAAAAATCGTTCTTTGAAAAATTTTTCAAAACTGTGTAAAATTTATGACTTTTGGCCGTCAACCCGTTTGACCCATTTGCTTGCATGGGCTCAAATTGTCACCCTTACTGACGCCCTTTCGATACCGTGCGGCGTGCAGTCTAAAGGTGTAAACCTTTGTTTGATTTTATATTTTTCTATCTAGTTAAAATACCAAACGTTAAAAAAAAAAATAAAGACACTACGGAACCATCCATTTTAAAAATTATTAAAAAAAAAAACCTAAATCATTATACATATGAAACCCTAACACATAATAAAACCAAAAGTGCACATAAGTTGGTGCAATGATATAATACAAAGTGGTTGTTGGGTTATTGCAAATGAGCCATCCGAAATTAAATTTATAAATTGGTTGCAAATCCACATGCATACATATATTTGGATTTTGGGCATGTGACGAGGGAGCAAATGGATATCCTAAGATTCCAATCAACCCAACACAACCAAAACCTGCTCTGCTGCCACTAAATACAAACAAACCCATTTTCTTTTTCTTTTTCGTTTTTCCTTTTAATTTCCTTCCAATTTTACTGGTTATAAGAAACACACAATTGGTCCTTGACTCGTTGGACATGTTACTTTTTTTAATTAAGGAGTTGTTCTTTTCGTTGTGATAAGTATTTATAACTCACTTTCGCTTATTCGGTAAGTGAAAATAATGAATAAGTGTGTTCTTTTCAAATAAGTAATAAATATGTATTTTCACTTATGTGATACTTATTCGGTTAGTCAACAACTTGCTACTTATGTCTAGCCAGTCATTCCAAATAACACGCTCTAAATTCTAAAAGTATATAATTATATATGTGACTTGATTTAGTAAGTTATTAACTAGTAAATAGTATATGGATTTAAACAGTCGAAAAGAAAGTATAATGATTTAATCGTGAAAATAAAAAATTATTATTGTTTTTTTTTCCAACAATAAACCATTCAATGAAATAAACATTTTATTGGTTTAATAGGTTGCAAGTCAAAAATAGATAATTTCAAAATAAGATAAATTTGTCCGGATTTAAATAGTCAAAAAAGATCTAGACTTACTCACAAAAAATATAAGGTTTTTTTTTTTTTCAATATCATCCCTTAAAATTTATTAAAAATAATAGTAGTAAACTTTTACATTGGACGTTATTCTCATATATTGTTGGACCCCTCTTATGCATCCATCTTGGTGATCTTTTAAAAAATTAAACTAATTAAGGTAGAATAATCTTTTAATGATTACATCAAAATGTAAATAACAACCATTTAGACCCGTTAACCATATAAACATAAACTCATCAACGACGTAGAGTCTTTAAAATAATTTTCTTTTGTAATTTATTATTTCATAATTATAGTTTACTTTTGTTCATAATTTATTTAAAATTGTATTGAGTTGAAATATTAGGGATAACCATCTCAATAAAGACGAATATTTTATTTAGTTTAATTTTAATTAATACATAAATTTGAATAATAAACATGTTAATCGCCTTATATAATTATTGATTAATAATATACAATTTCTATTACATTTTTTTTTTGAAACAACAGATGTTAGTGGCTATATATTAGCACCATTGTTAGACACTTTAAGAATGGGGACCAAACTTCTCACCTCCACCTAAGGAGAAACGCCAATAACAAGGCTCGAATTCGAGACCTCAATCAAGAAGAACACCTCCCACTTTGGTGGTGGCCACTTGCTCCATGTCAAATGGTTAATTTATCTTACATGTTATTTTATTCTAACCTATTAAAATATACATATGGATGATATGAATATAATATTAAAACCGGGCACATGGTAAATGAAGGCCAGCTGGCATAAATGCCCCCCTTTAACAGTGACAAGGTACTCTCCTAGACCTGTAATTGAGCACGTGTCGTAAATTTATCTTTTAGTGTCACCACCCCGACCCACAAACCATTTGCTCCATTTCTTCTGGTTAATTACGTTAAAAGGTAATCTCTATCACAGTTTTTTCAATTTAAGTAGTATACTAAATCTTTTTTCTAATTAAGGTAACATATTTCAAAATCAAGTCAATTAAGGTAACCATATCGGATTGTAAGGTAAATATTACTGACGTGACAGTTTCTTGCCAGTCAACATTTTTTTTTTACAGAATTGACATTTAAGTGTTATATGATGTGCACTATTTTGTGCAATTTAAAAGTTTTTTTGATAATACCTTGCTATTTTGAGCAAATTTAAAAATAATTAAGCAATGTTAGAAATTAAAAAACTGATAACTGGATAAGAAAATTGTCATGTCAATAATTTTTACCTTTCAATCCAATACGGTTACCTTGATTGACTTGATTTAGAAAGTATGTTACCTCAAATAGAAAAAATTTAATATGCTATGCAAATTGAAAAAATAATGCCAATATATTACGTTTTAACGTAATTAACCCTTTCTTTTTCTCTCCTCACTCTATATAACCCAACCATTTACAAAATTAATGTTTGATACCTTAAATTATAAATAATTAGCTTGCTTAACCTGCGCGTTGTAGCGGGATCATAAATTATATTTTTATAAATATATTACTTTAAAACAATAAAATAGCATTAGTCGTTTACCTGCCGGCCAGTTAGAATGAAGATAAATAATAAAACTTTTGTCATTTTAAAATAGCTTGAGATGAAATACAATTTTATGTTAAAACGTAGATAAAAGAAAAGTGATCACAATGATATATTTGAATTTTTATAAAATATAATACATTAAACGTTTTTATAGAATAACAAAACAATTATATATTACATATAAAATAAAATTTTTAGGCAGTTGCATGCCTGCCTAACGAAAATCGTTCCGACGATGATAAATTTTATATTTGAATGTAGACAAAAGTAATGCGATCGTAGTGATATACTCAAATTTTAATAGAATACATTATATCAAAAGTTATCACAGAAGAATAGAAATGTTATATAATATATATAAAGTAATAAAATAAGTCAGCTGTTTACCTGCCTGCTTGAGCTGCCTGGCAGCTTGCTTTATTGGTTCCGACGATTATAAATTTTACATCAGAATGTAGACAAAAACAATGCGATCGTAATGGTATATTCAAATTTTAATAAAATACAATGTATCAAAAGTTATCATAGGAAAACAAAAATGTTATATAATATATATAAAATAATAAAATAAGTCAGTTGCTTACCTGCTTCAGCTGCCTGGTAACCTGCTTTACTGTTCATTGAACAGTATCAGAAGTTCATTCATAGTATATACTATTAATGTAATAGTTCAAGTTTATAAATTTTTATCATGTAATAAATATGTTGATTTTTTCAAGTACATAGAGAATTAAGTTTAATATAATTTGTATTGTTTTCAGTTTTTTATTAACATGAAAAGAATAAAAATATATTTTTTTTGAGATTTTAATTATGTGCCCTTAACTAAAAATGCTTATAAACCTTTATGATTCAATTCTTTACAATTTTGCATATCAAACATACCATTAACGATAACGTTGAACATGAAACATATTCAAAGGCGTATGTTTGTTTCTCATGAATTAACATATTATGATTTACAGTATTTTGAAACCCAAAAAATCATCTTGAAAAACCAATGAAAGTTAATCGAACTGGTTATTTTTAATAATTTTTAGTTTGGTTGATTAAACTGGAAAAAACTTTTGATTTCAATTTCGATTATGGTTCACAATTTTGGAGACTGACAGTTAATCAAATATTCAAAAAAATGTTTTTTATAAATTTTAGCTTTTAGGCAATATTATTATTTGTTATAAAAATAATGTAAATTTTAAATTCACTAATAAATTTACATTAATTTTTATAACCCAAAAAAAAAAAAGAAGCAAGACTATATTTTTACGTTTGAATTGGATAATACAAGACACGAATACAAGTTGTGTCAATAATAAAAGATTAAGATTGACAAGTCACGATTGATATTTGTTTATTAGTATTTATAAATTGTTGATATTTTTATTCATTAATAAGAAAATAGTTAATTAGTTACCCGGGTAATCACACTCAAACATATAGAGTTGACTATCAATTGACCAATTATTTTGGTTTAAGTTTATTTTCACAAAATTCTTAATTTGATATGTTTGCTTTAACATCCGAAACTTATTATCAATTCTATTAACAATCCTTGCTATCAGTTTATAATTTTATTGCTCATATCAATTTTCATAGCATATTATTGCTTTTCTAATATTAATATCATCGCTCTATTGATTTTTCAGGCATTAACCACAGGTTTCATTCAATTTCTCCACTACTTCAAATGCTTTTTAAGCATTAATCAATTAATGTGCGTTGCACGTATTTTTAATATTTCCTCATGCATCGCTGGTGAATGTAGATAAAGGAGTATGGCAGAGGATTTATCCTCGGGAATTCAACGTCTCTCAAGTTTATGGTTTGCCAAACATTATTTCGCTCTTAAAATCAAGGGAGAATTTCATATATGTCCCTGTAAAACTGCATAATATCATATATACCCGAGTCAAAAAAAGAATTTCATATATATCCTCCTAAAACTTCATAATATCATATTTACCCAATTTGAAATTTTAATATTATATATACCCTTTAAAACTTTTAAATATATCAAATATATCCAAATTATTTATTTATTCTTTTTTATTACTTTAAAACTCATATTAAATATTCATTAATAAAGAAATGACCAATCTACCCTTTGATATATTTGATATATTTAAAAGTTTAAAAGGGTATATACGATATTAAAGTTTTCAATTGGGTAAATACGATATTATGAAGTTTAAAAAATAAAAAGGGTAGATTGGTCATTTCTTTATTAATGAATATTTAATATGAGTTTTAAAGTAATAAAAAAAATAAATAAATAATTTGGATATATTTGATATATTTAAAAGTTTTAAAGGATATATATGATATTAAAGTTTTAAATTGGGTAAATATGATATTATGAAGTTTTAGGAGGGTATATATGAAATTCTTTTTTTGACTCGGGTATATATGATATTATGCAGTTTTATAGGGATATATATGAAATTCTCCCTAAAATCAATTGGGAGAAGTTGTTGTTAAATTCGTTGGATGTTCCTTTTTAGTTCTGTTTTGTTGTATCATTGTGGGTGGATTTGTTTGGAGGTCTTGATCTCCTATCTTGGAGAATTTTCCTTGTATTATTGCAAGCCGATTTTGCTTTGTGTTAATTAAATTTACCTTTTGAAGAAAGTATTCTAAACTTGAATATATGATATGTTAGCATGTATTTTTAAATACAAGTAGTTTTATAAAGATACAAAAATGTTTTTCTTTACCTAGAAACTAACTATAAAAAATGGAAGAAAAAAATAAATTCGTTTGGTAAACATGCCTTTAAAATTTTACAAAACCATTTGTATTGTTACTCAAAATTTATAGGTGGAAAACAATTTGAAGAGAAAATAAGAGAAAGGAATGGAAAATGGGAAGATGACAATGAAGAATGGATAACAAAGATTCAATCTTTTGTTGTTTCTGTTTTTCTTATCCTTTTTAAGAGGAATGAAATTAATTTTAATTTGAATATGTTTAAATCCATAGCCAAATTACAATAATCTGTTTTCTTAAATCTTCATTTCTTATTCTCACACCACTCTTCAACTTTTATGTGAAACTTCACTTGTGAATTTATAGTATATAGTAGTTCATTGGTTGATGTATAATGATATTTAAAACTAGCTAAGGGTATAAGTTATATAAACTGCTAGGAATTTAAGTTCATTATAAATAGCTAAAAACGATAACTTCTCTTAATCATAGATTTGATGAATTTATACACCATTTTATTCATTGTTTTTTTGTAATCTCAATTTTTAAATATATACTACAAGCAATTTTCAACTTTTAAAATTCAGTTTGTGAACCAAACACTCATTTCGATTTTAAGCAAGTTTCACTGTTTTGTAATGATAATCGGAAAGACCACTTATTATAGTAATTGAAAACATGTTTTCAATGATTTTACATTACATGGAAATTAAGTTAATTAACTCTATGAGTTAATTGAAATTGAAATGTAAATAATCTATAAACACTATTAAATGAGTAATTATTTAGTCAAACGTTGACCTCTCATTTATTTTGTCACGTGTCAAAAACATTAATTAGTCACGTGTTATTACTAAAATTAATTTTGAATTAAAATCAAATCCAATTCAGTATATTAAAATCAAATCTAACTAATCTAATATATATAATTAACCGAAATCTAATAGATTTAATATTTTTATAATTATTTCTTATGTTTTTATAAATACTTATTTTTAATTTTTTATAAATTCAACCATGTAGTAAAATAGGTTATATAAGTTAAACAATTTCTTTTGGCTATTGTTATATGTACACCCCCTTTTATTAATTTTTACTAATCATACACCATCTAATTCACATGATTTTTGTTAATGACGTAATACTCAATGATTAAAAGTTAATCTCTACACGTATTAATAAGGGGTGTGTGATTAGCAATTAAAGAGTCGTGCGTATAGAATTGCTTTCCATTCTTACGTAGACCACACCAAACAAAAACACAATCTTTATTTTCTCATATATTCTATTATATATATCTTACATCTCAAGAAAAGAATGAGCATTGAGTAACGTTATATATAAAACAAATCCCCCATCTCATTCAACTTCAAGAGGCATATAACCAACTTCAAGAAAAACAAATCATTCTTTCATTCCATCTCTCTCTCTCTCTCTCGTCACCATCACCATGACTAAAATCGACGCCCTCCGTCGAGTATTCCTCCCTTGTTTCACCCCCACCGCCACCATTCCCGACGACCGAACAGCCACTACCAAGAAACGCCTCAGCGCCTCCCTCCGCGACGACATCCACCCATCAACACATCTCGATGACCAACAAGACCAAGATTCCGACCACTCCCCTTTCGTACACTCCTCCTACAACCCCAACGCCCCACCACGATCCTCCAAAACAATGGTCATCGGAACCATTTTCGGCCACCGCCGAGGGCATGTCTGGTTCGCCGTCCAACACGACCGTCTCAAAACAAGACCTTCCCTTCTTCTCGAACTTTCCATTCCGACACAGTCACTGGTTCAAGAAATGCGTCATGGGCTCGTCCGGTTAGCCCTGGAATGCCACAGTTCGCCGGAATCTGATCTGGGATCATGTCCGCTTCGGTCAGTTCCCATCTGGACCATGTTTTGTAACGGCAGGAAAATGGGGTTCGCCGTCCGGAAAAAGGCGACTGAACCGATCCGTGTGATGTTGAAATCTATCCAATCCACGACAGTGGGTGCTGGGGTGATTCCATCTTTTGGGTTTGACTCGAGCGTTGACTCGGTGGCTGAACTGATATACATGAGAGCCAGCTATGAATGCATTGTGGGCGGATCGGATTCAGAATCTTTTCATCTGATTAACCCGGATGGGTGTTTGGGTCAAGAACTAAGCATATTCTTGATGAGGTCTCGGTGACCGACCATTTTTGAGTTCTATCTACATTCCACTTTCTAAAAATGGGTTATTTCTAGTCTTTTCTTGATTAATTATATTTTTGTTAATTGTAGTTGGGGAAAATAGGGTTTAGAAATTAGGGAGTAGCAAGAAAGTGTAATTTTGTATGGTAGATTTTGTTGTTAAATGCCCTTTTAACATGACTTGATTTAAATGAGAACAAAATCTCGTTGTCTCTAGGTTCTACTCTATCTCAAAAAAAAAAAAAAAAGGTTGTATATTTTATTTGTTCCTAGTTTTTTTTTTTAATTCGGTTAAAAAAATGCATTTTAAAAGATAAAGGAAATTATATAAATAATTAGTTAATTATACGGACATTTTTTTTCTAATATAAGTTCCATATTTCATTTAATACGTACATGCATATATATAATGTGGTTCATGTGAGTACCAAAAAAATGCGGAGTACTGTAAACACACGGGCTTCGGATGTAAACATTCTGCGAAAAAATGTTTTTTTTTTCATATTTATTTAGATACAATAATATAAGGTTATTTGTATAAAATTACACACATTCTCACTTTCTAGCATCTTAAAACTCATGTGAACGTGAAAATTTTATTTGAACATGTTTAGTGTGAACATACGTTCACAAGAGTGCAATTCATGTGACCATGCACGTTTCACATAGTTTTAGTGTGTTTTTATGTGTGATTTTTTACAAGTTATATTGTATTATTAATTTAAACATGATTATTAAAAATTTTTAATTAATAAATGATTTTAAGCGCGAGGTACCTTCAATACTCTGCAAAACTAATAGTACTCACTTCAAGTGCGCGCTCTCTATATACACACACAGAATCACACATATACATACTTATTTTCTAAGGTTCGCCTGTTAAAACTTTCTTCTTAATGATTCTATTTTCTAGTTCCTTTTAAGTTTTAAGATCCTTTTTTGCTAATTTGAATAAAAAGGTTGTACATACCCTTTTCATTTTTTGCGCTTTCTACTTATGTCACATCACATATATTAATTAATTAATTAATCATTAATGCACACCATCACATCATAATGGTATATCTTTAGAACTCCCTAGGCCGGTAAATTGCAAAACTTAACCATAGGGAAACCTTGATCTTACAACAATCTTCCCCCTTACAAGGGATTAAAGGGGAATGTGATTTGTGTTTGTTTAATCCTAAGCAAGAACATACGTAGAGGGTAGAGGGAGGATGTAAAACATACCACCTCACTTAGGACCGTTATTGTGAAAAAAAAAAAATTAATGTTATTAATGATATAAGTGAATTTTTAAGGCCATTTATGTAGCACAAATACTTTGTACACTCTTTAGTTTGGTTTTACGGATCTATTATTTTATAGAGTAGAAGTTATGGATATGAACCCTAATTTTGTAATTCATATTTGTTTCTATCAGACGCTGCACACTACGGCTATGTTTGGTAGAGAGCTTTTAGAAGCTTTTATTTTGAATAAACTCTACTAAAAAATAAAAGCTTTGTTTGGAAGGATAAATAGAACTTTTATTTTCTCAAGAATAAACTCTTTTATAAAAAGCTAGTAGAAGTAGTTTTTGAAAAACTCCGGAGCTTTTAGTCAATTTTTTACCCTTTTATTAATCATAAACTACCACCTTTAATTAATATTAATGCCCTTTTACGTAATTTAATACTAAAAACTACAGCTACAACTACTTTTACCAAACACATTTATAAAACTAAAAGCTCCAACTCTTTTAAAAAGTTTCAGCTCTCAAAAGCTTCAGCTACTAAAAGCTCTACCTTTTTAAAAACACAAAGCTACAACTAGTTTTGCCAAACATACCCTACATGTATTACATTACATATTACTTAGTTAATTACTTTATTTGTTTAAAAGTTTAATTTCTTAGGCTGTGTTTTTTTAAGGGAGAATTTAATATATATTATTGTAAACTTTAAATATTACGTATATATTCGTGCAAAAGTTTAAATATCGTTCTTGTGATCCTTCCATCCTCATCAATTGAACTTCTACTCCGATATATCCAGTTGTTGTAGATATTGACACTTTATCCGATCAATTACCTTTTGCAATTTTACGAGGGAAGGAGGTGGCAGACTGGAGGAGAAACGTGGTGCTCGATGAAATGGAAAACGATAGCGTCTCGCCTCAACTCAGTGACTTGTGCTCGAGAGCGTGAGAGGAGACCAGAAAGGAAAGTGCGGCAAGTACAGAAGATTGCAAGTATGGGAACTATGGTGTTTTGTTTTTCTTTTAAGGGTTTTCATATTTTTCTTTGTCTTATTGGTTTAAAGGATTAGATGAGAAAGCACAATCTCTAATTACTTTTATTATTATTATACTTTTTTATTTTAATTTTATTTATCTAAAGTAATTTGTTATAATATATAAACAATTTAACTTAAATTTGAATTAATAATTTTCAGATATATTATTTTATAAATTAACTTTTTTTTAATAAAATCTAGCATATAAATGAAACAGACTTATTGATTCAGTATTTAGTGTTCAGTACCAGTTACTTATTCATCAGCGTTGCAATAAGTTTTCAAATGGTTGTTACTAAAAGGCAATGCTTGGAAGATTTTTTGATATAAAGAAGAAAGTGAGAAGAAAATAAGGATGGAATTGAAAAAGAGGAAAGTTGGAAATTGTTGGGGGTTGATATTGAAAAGACAAGAGGGGTAGATTAGATTCTTGAGGTTTGGGGAAAAAGGTGTGTTGGGTTGGGGACACATTCGGTCAAAGATTCTTAAATTCTCTCCTTTGCTTTTTAAGTCAAGTCTCTTGTTTTCCTTTTCAGATTTCCCAACCCCTCCTTACCATTTTATCTCTCAATAATCAATATCATTCATTATTCCTCTCTCTTTCTCATTCTCATTCATTTAAATAGTTATTTTAAATAAAAACAAATTTGAACTTTGAAGGGTACTTTTTTCCCTAATATTAATTTAGCAACATAATTGTTGTTACCCTAATATCCAACATTAAGTTAGATTAATCCATGAGAACTAGACTTAGAGGGTGTTTGGATTTGCGTTTGAAAAAATGTTGTAGCGTTTTGGAAACTAATAATCAGATAATAGCTGTAACAAAAAGTGTTGCAGGAAATGTAGTGTTTGGTTTAGCTTCTGCTGTTTGGTATCATAATTATCAAATAATCAGTTTTTAAAGTGTTTGGATTTGCGTTTTTACTTGTAAAATGACCAAATAATCACTTATGAAGCAAATAAGTTACAATTTTTAGCTTATGAAAAAGTGTGGTAAGATTAACGCTAAACGCAAATAATCACTTATTAACGTATGCAATCCAAACACTTTAAACTAATTATTTGCGTTATTGTAACGTAATAAGCTGATAATCTGGTTCATAACGCAAAACCAAACACCCTCTTAATCAAGGCTTAAACTTGTTCTATTTTCGTTGACTATTATTAGGTACAACTTTTCGGACAAGAAAAAAGACATACATAACTTTAAATCATTGATGATAAATTTTGTATTTTTTTTTTAGTAAGATAACGTTTTAAACATATTGGAATAGAAAATTAATTCTCAAAAAAATATATATAATGATTTTATTGTTTTGGAATATGTGAGAAAGGCTTTTGTGTGTCAGCAAAGTGTAGGGTTAAAAAAAGCAAAAGTGGGTTCCTTGAAGAAGTATCAACGTCATAGGGGCTTTTGGGATTCATGATTCACCATTTTGGCTTCTTTCCAACCAAAACTCTTCTTCCTTCATTTTCAATTTTTCATGTTATATACATATACATAGATACATACTTCCTTCATTTTCAACTCTACTTCCTTGAAGAAGTATCAACGTTTAAAACCTATTAGAATAGGAAATTAATTCTCATAAGTGTTGCGAATAATTAAATAAGTGTAAAAGAAGTGTAAATAGTCAAATAATTATTGTGAATGATAAAGTAAATACTGTGAATGATTAAATAATTCTTGTGAATGATTAAATAAGTGTTCTGAATGATCAATTAAATAATGTGAATGATCAAATAAGTGTTGTGAATTATCAAATAAGTGTTGAAGAACTGCGAATGATCAAATAAGTGTTGTGAATGATCAGTTAAGTAATGTGAATGATCAATTAACTAATGTGAATGATTATTTAAGTAATCTGAATGATCAATTAACTAATGTGAATGGTTGCTGTAATTACGAAAATACCATTGCCTATGTGGCGTACGTTGGATACGCGGGATTTTTCTTGGTACGCAGAGAAATTTTATTCTATATACACACACACATATATATATATATATATATATATATATATATATATATATATATATATATATATATATATATATAAACCAGTACAATTATTCATTATATATACTTTTATATATATATATATATATATATATATATATGTGTGTGTGTGTGTGTGTGTGTGTGTGTGTATCTAATTAAAAATATTATGTGTTTATAAATTAATTAAAATATATTAATAATAAGTAAAGGTTATACAAACAACATTAAATAAGTAAAAAAGTAAACACAATATAATATTAATAAAATCATTTTACATAACAATTTATTTATTGTAATAAAATATATAAACTTTATGTTTTATGTAAAATGAAAATTTAAAATTATATCAATAAATTGCATATAAATTAAAAAAAAAAATATTTTCACAACTGTTAAAAAAGTAACTAGTATTGAATAACAATTATGACAAATAACAATACTATTTTTATGTTTTTTAAAAAATAATATTTAATATTTATATGTTTTAATTTTAAGTCTGCGTATAACCAATTATTTATTTATTTATTCACGTAATACATGAGTTTATAAACTAGTAATACATATATGTGTGTGTGCGCGCACACACACGCGCGTGTGTATATATAAAAGTATCGTATTGTATATAAACTAAAATATATAAAAAATACAAAAAGTTAAAAAAATAATAAAAATAGCTATAATTTATATCAATTTATAAAGTTAAAAATAATAGTTAATGCAGATAATAATAGTATTATTATATTATTTTAAATGATTAATAATTTTGTGTTTTTATTTTTACTTAAATACATTTTCTATAATACTTTTTATTAAAAATATTATAAGCTTGTTAGAATTTAACATTAGTTTTTGATACTTTCTAACATAAAACAGCTAAATAATAAATTAAATCATGATGAGTTTTGTCCAAACACTAGAAAAATAATTCTTATGATTCTTATTTGTAAATTGTAATGGCAACACATGCCAAAACACCTTAAAGGGCTTTTATTGGGCCTAGATTCATAAGATTATAAGGGACGGGTATGGTATCGGGTACTCGGGTTGGGATTCAAATATTGTTAAAAGAGTAACGTCACAATTTTAAACGAGCAGCGCCCGTCGTCAATTGCACGCAACGTTTTAGGGTTTTTCAAGGGTTTCTTCCCCATTTGACTCTGAAAACCTATATGAAACAAAATAGCAGTTCGAGTAAATCCTCGGCGAAATTAAATTTTATATTCGAGTTTTTTCAATTTTGAGCCTTACCAATTTTCATTGCACAAATTGTTGTGTATGGAAGCACGGGTGGGGATGTCTAGTCATGGGGGGGTTGTGGACGGCAGTACGGCGGTCAAGTTTTTGCATAAGCAGCAGACCGTGACGGTGGCGGCGGCTCCTTCTCCACGTCACCAACACCACCAACAGTCTACGGAGATTGGCACGGTACCGCAGCTACTAGCCGGAGGTATTGCTGGCGCTTTTAGCAAAACGTGCACGGCTCCACTCGCACGCCTTACTATTCTCTTTCAGGTACTCCCATCGCTTGATAATTTTAATTCTTGTCAATTTACGATATTTGTATCTTAAGTTGAAATGAATCTTTGAAATTTTGATGGATTCACGAACCGGTATGTTAATTTGTGGGTTTAAGCTTCCAAGTCTTTGAGGTTCATGATCAGGGTAATCAAAAGAGTGTAGAACATCTATGGTTTTTTTTGTGCATCCATCTTCTAATCAACGTCTTTCAAATTCTACCTTCTGGTCTAGAATTTAGACTGCTGTTGAGTGCACATATGTATAAGTTTAAGGACGTATTTTGTCTGACACACATCACACGGAACCATAAATTTACATTCACTTACAAAGTTGTTGATTCATCATTCATACGGTCATACCAATTTTAATGGGGTTAATGCTGTCTAAAGCGTGTGGACCCAGAGTTAAATTTTCAAAGAGAAAGAAGGAACCCGAAGGGAACCGAAAAAACTTGCGTCAAATTTTCATTTTAAAATTTGAAGGAGGGAAAGAAGGGAAGAAAAAGAAAGGTTCATAGATTTTTTTTCCCGAAACTTTACTTCCGATTTTGAGGAATAATAGTAAGAAAACGATGAACACTAGCTTTCTTTTCCTCTGGGAAACACAAGTAATAGTAATTTTTTTCTCTTTGAATCTTAATATATATATTGGTGGTCACATATGTATTGAATGTTTTAGGTGCAAGGTATGCATTCTGAGGGGGCATTGTTGAGCAGACCTTGTATATGGAAAGAAGCTTTGCGTATTGCTAATGAAGAGGGTTTTAGAGCCTTTTGGAAAGGAAACCTAGTTACTATTGCCCATCGCCTTCCTTATACGGCAGCTAACTTTTATGCATATGAGCAGTACAAAAAAGTAAGTTACTTTTAGTGTTATGTCTAATATTGTGTTCTGTTGTTCTGATGGTGCTATTAAGGCAGTCTTTATTAGAAGCTTGACACGCAGGTGCAACTTCTAACTTGTTTTCTTATCAATTGCAGTTGTTAAAGTCAATTCCAAGTATAGGAAATAACAGCGACCGTGCAGGTGCAGATGCTTGTGTGCACTTCGTAGGCGGTGGAATGTCTGGAATAACAGCTGCCATGGCCACATATCCTTTGGATCTTGTCAGGACACGTCTTGCAGCACAGGTGTAAAAGGAGTACCTTAGTTTTCCTTGTTACTACTTTTTTTTTGGTTGTCATATTATATTGTGGTTCAAGTTTATAGAATATATCCTGTTATTCACATCTTTTGATTTGTATCGGTGTTCTGAAAAGCGTTAGGCGGAGCTAGGCTGTGGAGTGTGGACAGAGTGTCTAGCGGTTAATTGGATTATTGATCGTATGCATTAGGCAGTCCACTTTTATTTGTAAAGTACAGTGTCATATGACATAGCGTTTAGTCTTGCCTATTTGGTTTTTTGTAGCATTATTACATATATAAATTAATTAAAAAAGTATATTCAAGTCCTTTAATCCTTTCCCAACTTTCATTTCTATACCAAACTTCTCTATAGATATTGCAGACGGTCAAACAAATATTTAATATGTTTAGATTTACAAAAGAATAGGATATTGAGTATTAAAATTTATGTATAATAATAAGAAAATTAAAGGAGGTTATTTGTCACCCCTAAAGTTGTTCATAAGTAGATTTTCATATGCTGGAACGGCAGTGGGGATGTAGTTGCTTTTTATCTCTTCCTGTTGTTTACATATAATTATTTGGCACAATACTTTTGGTTCTCCAACGTCAACTTCAAATCGGAATCGCATGACAAAATGGGAACTCACAAGATGTAACGGGAGCTCAGAAGATGAAATTAGAACTTGGAACTGGCAAAGCTGGAAGCAGTTGCGCAGGTAAGTTCAACCTATATAAGATAAGCCACTTACTTTTCCAATTTAGCCATAATCGCAGCAACATGCCCCTCGCCTCTGCCTATGGCCGCGTAATCCATTTTTAGAACACTGGGTCTTTTCTGGTCTTGTTAATGTGTTTGTTCTTGAAGGCTCTTGTATGTATGCAAGGTTCTTGCTTCTTTTGCTTATTAAAGTAATAAATTTGGATGTGTGGTGGTAAACTTACATTATACTTGCGTTTTATTGACAACACCATGTCCAGTTTCTTAGCTGTAACGTGCTAATGCGCTGGTAGGCGAAAGGCTCTTTGAAACCTCAAACTGTAATATGGTTGAAATGTAGGTTTTTAGAAATGTGCTTTGGAGGTTTTAGGAAGAACAGATCTGCAAAATTTAACACGAGAGATTACTTTATTAGCATCCCTGTAACTCTGCTTCATTTTTATGTCCTTATATCCATAATGAATGGTATTTATTAACTTTTAGTTTATCTATGCAACTGCTTCTACTAGTCAGACGTGGTGTTGCATGGGATCTTTGAGGCATTATATGCATGCATAGAATTATTAAGTTCGACTATACTCCCCACCCTAAAATATTCACTTGAAAAGGAGGTAGTTTCTAGCTTCTTTTGAGCTTTAATCGGAGGGTATATCTTGAATTATGTATTCACCAACAGTTTCAGCCAGCATCTTGTGTATTAATACGAGGACTACCATCTTACCTTTGTGTAATTTTTATTCCAGAGAAGCACAATATACTATCAGGGAATCTCGCATGCGCTCCGTACTATTTGCAGAGATGAGGGTTTTGTTGGCTTGTATAAAGGGCTTGGAGCAACCTTATTGGTAATTTGTCTTACTTTACTACTATGAAAATTTTCTGCAGAACATTACTTACAAGTAGTTCCATTTTTATTCATGCAGGGTGTTGGACCTAGTATTGCAATTAGCTTTTCTGTGTATGAAACCTTGCGGTCTTACTGGAAAACTCATAGGTATACTCTCTTATTATCATCAACCGAGAGATCATATGCTTTTTTTGCAACTCTGTTAAAATACGGTACTGCTATGCTTAGGCCGGATGATTCCACTGTCATGGTCAGTCTCACTTGTGGCAGTCTTTCTGGCATTGCTTCTTCAACAGGTGAGATTCTCTAGCAGTAACTATGAGTGCTCTCTAAGGCACCCACTCCCATCACTTTCTTTAATTAAAATCATGTAATATTCATGTACGTTTGTTGGGTTCTTTAGGTAGCAATAACTATTAGTATTTATGTGAAATACCCCTCAATAATCATGTGGTTCACAATAACCGTGTTTTGTATTTATAGCTAAAATGCTAATATGTAATTAGATTGTAATTTCGCTAAAGGGAAATGTTGCATATGTTCAGAGTTCACATGCAATTTAACATGTTACTTTAAACTTCATGTGGTATCTGTCTTTTTAGCAACATTCCCACTGGATCTTGTGAGAAGGAGAAAACAGTTGGAAGGAGTGGGTGGACGGGCCCGTGTTTACAATACAGGATTACTTGGGACATTTGGACACATCGTGCGCTCCGAAGGCTTTCGTGGTCTATATAGAGGTATTCTTCCAGAATACTACAAAGTTGTCCCTGGTGTCGGAATCGTTTTCATGACATATGAGTCCCTGAAGAAGCTTCTATCAGACACACCTTTCTAGGTGAAATCTTTTTAACATTTATTCTAATTCTATGTTATTAACACCACGTCTGTACCTGTGACTCTGAGTCTTCAATTGTCTTCGCTCATGACACGAAGACGAATCAAAATTTTGGTTAAGACACATCGGGAAAAGTCTATGCGTTTTGTTGACACAGGCAGGCTATGTTGCCATTTCTGCTCTTGTTAAAATTTTTCTGTGTATATATAGATTTGGAAATGCTCGGGTCTAGATTCCGAAGCACTGTTTTGTTTCGAATTGGTTGTAGAACTGAAATCTAAAAATTTTGGTAGTAATTATTGTCTTTGTTGAAATCTAAGTGTCACTGCATCCTCACCAAACAGTCCAAGATATGATATGAAATTAAAAACGACAAGCTACTTAATCACCAACTTCACAAATCTCGGAAAGTACAATCGAGCGAGCCAAGTTTGATTTGAGCTTGACTATGGAATCTTTGATTTGAGCTTGACTATGGAAACCCGAAACTTGTCTCGAGGAAGAGAATTTGTAAAATAAATATGTAGCCATATATAGACTGTTGGGTTCGTTTGTTTATGTGATAAAATTATGTATGTATAAATTCTAGATAAATGTATATTTGTGCAGTTAGGAGGGTGTTTGGTTCACAGAATCTGATGGAATTGAAATGAAAATTTCATCGTGCTTTTTTGACAGTAAAAAGGAATGAAATGAAATTTTTTTTTTAATTAAAAAAACACCACTTTTGAAGGAATATATTTTTCTTGGGTTACTGCCAGGCAATCCTATACGGACACCCTCTCGATTGCTAATCATACACCTTCTTAATGTGAGGAGATTAATTTTTAATTATTGAGTCACACCTTATTAACAAAAATCATGTGAGTAAAGGGTGTGTGATTAGTAAAAATTAAGAAAAATGGGGTGTACATATAGTAATGCCCGTTAGTGCCATGGAATATAAATTCCATTCCAAAGATTTTGACAGTTTTAAAACCAAACCCTAGATTTCATTTTCACTGGCTTTCATTTCTATTCCGACAGATTTCATTCATTCCAGAATTCAATTCCTTGATAGATTCAATTCCAGGAATAAACATTCTGCGAACCAAACGTCGCTTTGTGGATTGGTTTGAGTTAATTATATAGACTGAAACATGAATGCTGCTATCTTCTTTTTCCAGAAGGAAAGCCAGGTAAATATCATCCATCATTTGCATTTATAAAATCATAGGATTACAACAAAAGGTTTCTAATAAATGGATAATACAAAATCATCCCAAACTATATAGATTTTTACTGCCCCCTATTACTACGGCCACTGCCATTTTATTTAGTTCTACGTATATCTATATATCAACCCCTTGCCCCATTCCCATTGCCATTGCCCTCCTCACCTTTGTAGCAATCGGCTACGGCTACCGTGGCCGTGCTCACTTTCTGCACATTCTTGTATGAGTATCGGCTTGCCACGTACACATAAACGCACAAATTCGATGCGGTGATGATAGCCAATAACAAGTAGAAGTAGTCCAGACGACTACCGTTCAAATCCTTCCCAAACCAACTATTTCCCGAAACTTTCCTCGTCACATGATCCACGATTGTGATCAAGAAACTACTCAAGAAATTTCCAGCCCCAATCACACTTAGGTAGAACGCGATTCCTATGCTTCTCATTGAGTCGGGAACTTGATCGTAGAAGTATTCTTGAAGCCCGACCAAAGTGAACCCATCCGCGACTCCTATGATTACAAACTGCGGTGCTAACCAAAAAATGCTCATGCTGGCTGAGCTGTGTAGAGGATCGTTTTCCATGATGGTTAGCCGTTTCTTTTCAACGCTGGCAGCCACGATCATTGACGTGATGGAAAACAGCATGCCGATTCCTATTCTTTGGAGGATATTAATCCCTCTTTCGGTTCCTGTTACTCGTCTTAGCAGAGGGACTAGGATGCGGTCGTAGATTGTTACTAAAAAGATCACTCCCAAGGCTGCTAAAGCATAGATTGAGGCCGGTGGGAGGACGAAGTCATGGGTGATTTCACGGTTTAGTAACGAGCCTTGTTTGATGAAGAATGTCATCGACTGCGCAACACAAATACCGAATGGTAGCGAAGTGAGCCAAATCGGGATCATGTTCAAGAGTAGCTTCACTTCCTCTACCCTTGTTACAGTCGATAATCTCCATCGATCGTGTTGCTTCTTGTCCGTGAAATCATCTTCTTCGATAATTGCCGCTTTATCAAGAAACCTGTAAATGGGAAAACCATTATTTCCAAAGGTTAATTCTTACAATAGCAACCTACTATTGAAAATGTATCGATATGGTACGTCTACTTTTTTAATTGTCTATATGGTACGTGTACTTCATTTTTTTGTATCGATATGGTCATTCTACATAATAGAGCCTGGTTTTTACATACGAAACAGGGTTCTAATGGTATGAAAAACAGGGGTCTATTACAAATATGGTCATATCGGTATGAAAAATTGAAGCACAGGTACCATGTCGACATTTAAAAAAGTAGACGTACCATATTGATAAATTTTCAAGAGTAGGTTACCATTGTATGGCTTTACCCCTATGTCCAATCCATTACTTGAACTCGAACACTTAACACGAACTAGAGTACAATAAATTTGCTTACTTGAAGGTTTTTGTGTGGCAAAGAAGCCTTTCTTGGACCTTTTCTGGTTTAGCAACCTCATGCAAGTCATTAGGGTTAGAAGGGTAAGGCAGATGTCTCTTAGAAAATGCTGCAACACATACTTGCACCATGGCCGTCAACGGGCTTCCAGGCTTTCGATATCGATAGAAAGGCCTGCCGATGATGACGATCACCAAAGAACAAGCCATTGCCGCGGTGAGAATCATATCCGCTTGACCCCAACCTACGTGGTCTTGAACGTAAACAATAACCGTCACACCGAGCAATAGCCCGGCACAAAGGGCTGCGTTCCACCAGTTGAAGAACGACATCTTCTTCCTGCGTTCATCTGGATGATCATCATCGAATTGATCCGCTCCAAAGCTTTCTAGAGAAGGTTTGTGGCCACCGGTTCCCACAGATACCAAGTATATCGCAACAAAGAACACGACTTCGTGGATCTTTCGAGGCCCTAGACAAGGTTCATGGCTCGCACAAGGTTTTAAGCTCGGAACCATGCTAGACATCGTTAAGAGAATCAAACCCTGTAGTCAATAATAATCAAAACCTACTTTAGAAATGCTAAACTTGAAAAAGAGTACATTATTAATTAAGCGATAACCGAACCGTTAGTTACCATCAGATAAATAAACGACGATAAAAGAACGGTGGGAAATCGTCCCAAGTAACCATCGGCAAGAACCCCTCCAACGAGCGGCATGAGAGTAGTCACACCAGTCCATTGATTCGCAGTTTTCGCCGATGTCTTTATATCTTGATGAATAACTTTAGTAAGGTATATGATCAAACTTGTTGCAATTCCAAAGTAACTCAATCTTTCCGCAAATTCGATTGCTGCAAACAAAATAAGTTAAGTTGATGGATATTGAAACCAACCATTATGTTTCTGTAGTTAATAAATATTTAAAATTTGGGCTAATATTGAAAATCCCTATAAAGTTTTTTCATTTTAACGATTAAGTCCTTAAACTTTTGATCCGATTATTTAATTCCTTAAACTATTTTTGTATTATTCAAAAATATATATTTTTAATCGGCTACCGGATGAGTAGGTAAAAGTAAAACATAACCAATACAACAAAAGTTCAGAGACTTAATCGCTAAAACATGTAAAGATAATGAGGGTTTTTCCAATGTTAACCAGATGAGAAAACCAATATTACTTGTTTGGTTAACGGTCAAACAAGTTAAATATAGAGTTTTTAATAAGACAAAAAAATTTAGGGACTTAATCACAAAACTGATAAACGTTTACAGGGTTCTTTTCAATATTAACCCTTAAGATTTTACATATAAATATTTTTATATGATAGAAATATAGAATAAAACATCTTTTGGTTAATTGGTGTGTTACTTGTACTTGATATAGAGAGCTATGCTAGGCCATGCATTTGCCAATCAAAATCCAACTTTAGCCTTTTTGACCTTGCTTTTTGAGGTGCAATTGTGGCCTTCCTTTTTGGGGGTCTAACAGTGAAATATGAATTTAAATTTTCATTTTTATATGCTTATAATTATAATTTTACCCCTAATATTAGATATAGATAATTAAAATAAAATGATTTATAAACTTCCCATGTAAAAAACCTTGAAGATGCATGTTACTAAAACTTACATCATATTGGAGTTGGAATTAAGAAAACAACATGATTCGTTCTTAAGCAACTAAAGCAGGAAAAAGTGTAATTACTGATAATGAACAAGGACGCTTTCCAAGCACCAGTAGAAGCTCGAAGGGGCGTTCGGCCTTTATGATCGAACGATGAATCGTAAACCCATTTTTGTTCATCGATTTCTACTTGTTGACCTTTTTCGAGATGCTCCATAAATGTATCTCACTTGCAAAGTTTGTTTTTTAAGATTGGAGAATATTGGGTTGGAGAAGAAGATGTGTGTGTTTTTTATGGGAAGCTTTTGTGTTGTTTATATAGTGACAGATTCTGCTTTATCTCCACCTTATTTTTAGTGGGTTTATTTTGTAATTTAAATCTTTCATTTCAAGCTAATTGCTGATTACAATTATCAAAATTAATAACCCCATTTTACTTTTATATATACCACTAGCTGATATGTATATAAAATTTATTCTTACTTATGTTAATGCCAAAAAGATATATAACAGTTACACTATTATATGCAGGGCCGTTCCTATCGTTTTTGAGGCCCAGGGGCAAAAAACTTATAAAGAGCTTCTAAATATGTATGTATATAAAACAGTTCAAGATTAAAGAAAACAACCATGTAAATATGTATGTAAATATCACAATAAAACAACTAGCAAAACAAGCAACTACTAGTATTAGACTAAGTATCAGATGAAAATTTTATGGGTCCTATTGGCTGTGGGCCGTGGGGCGATAACCCAGGTTGCACCCCGATGGGCCGGCCCTGATTATATGTTGTTATCAACATAAATAATAATAATAAAGCTTAATTACATTTCAAGTGTTATTATTGACATGTGTTACACTAACTTTTTTGCTTAATAAACAAAAAACGATACAATTAACTTAATGATACAAGTGTATTATAATTATATTTTATTAAATGGGAAATCTTTTATACTAAAATTTAATTAAAAACACAAATAAATCAATTTAATGGTATCTGAATTGGAAAGTAGTCAACCTTTTCTTTTATCCTAATTATGAGGCCTTTAAATGGCCGACTCTCAAAGTACAAACATTTATAATTCTATCATGTATAATTTGTGGTCAATTTAAAAGGAAAGCGAATTCGTTATACACAACAATCTTATACAAATGACTGATCTATAACTAATTTAGTGGATAATATGCAAAGATGCTAAAAAAAAATACGTAAATCTATTTACCTGGTGTTATGATTATTGAAATACAATTTTTTTTGTAAAATTCTGGTTTATGTAATACATAACATTGTTGACGAAGTATGTCGTTTGACACCCACATTCTTAAAAGGGTCAATTACTGTAACATCCCGAATTTGAGCCTGGTACGTGGATTTAATTTATTGGCTCTTTATTTTATCATTATTGCGTTGGTCCAATTAAATTCCGTTTCGTGGATTCAACGTGTCGAGATTGAGTGATACGTGTCTCCGAGCTAATAATTAGTGGATTAATTATCTCCTTGAGATCGTGGATTTAATTGGGTCCTAATGATATAAATTGTGAAAAAGTGATATCGGGTCCGGGTTAGTGGGTTCGGAACCGGATATGGATATGTACGTATATATGTATTGAGCCCCTCTTTTCTTCTTCTTCCTTATCCAATTGAGACAAAAAGAACCTAAAGGTGTGTGTATTTTGGGTGTAAAGCTCCAGCAAGAAGAATCAAAGCCTAGCTGCAATTGAGTGCTAAATCTTGATCTCCTTCACCCATCCTTGTGTTCTTGAAGTCTTGAGGTATGAATTTATGATTTTGGGTAGCTAGCTTTTGAGATATGTATGGATTAGATGTGGAATTGGTTCTGTGAGTATATGGGTCGTATATGCTTGAGTTTTGTGTGTTTTCCCTGCTGAAATTAAGTGTGGAGGGGTTAAACCCCTTGGTTCGGCCATGGTTATCGAAGAGCAAGCTTGAGACCAGGCGGCTGGTCGCGGCGCGACGCGCAGGGGGCCGCGGCGCGACGCGCAGAGGAAATTGGGCGCGGCGCGAGGTGCAGGGGCTTAGCGGCGCGAGCCGCGGCCTGCTGGGGAAATCCGGTTTGATTCATTTGGGGAGGTTTGGGGTGGTTAGTGTGTCGATTTCCTTCGGGATATTGTTGAATTGAATTGTTTGGGATTTTGAGTCTCGTTGGGGGTCTCGTAAAAGAGTTTCGGGAATCGGTTATCCATTCGGGAATATGTTTCGGGTTTAAATTGATTGCGATAGTTATGTTTGATTTGAGTTGTGTGGCTATTGAGCTTGCGTTAATATGTGGAGTCCGTGGTGTTTACAGGTTCTAGCCGATCACGTGCCGAGCCGCATTAGAGTTTCGGATTTCCAAGCGAGTTTTGGGTAATCGGTGAGTACTCGAGTTCTTTTACAAATCGCGCGTAGTCTTTTACGAGTCAGTTATGTGATGTGATATGTGTATATGAGACAGAGATACGGCGCAGGTATGAGTTTCTCTACCCTATACGTGCTATATGTGTTTGAATTGCAGGTATCCGCGATATGTGATCGCGCAGGCTGACTGTCCATAACCAGTCACGAGTTATGAGGCTGTATATATACGGCAGTGATATTGCCAGGTCGCTCCTGTGCCTATTGAGTAGCTAACCGCTGCTGTGTGCGGCCTGTTAGCTGGGGAACGTGGTCCCCTTTTGAGCAGAGATATGTGTTATGCATCGAGTTGCATATGTGTGATGAGATATATGTGTTGTGTGTGCTATGTGTGTTTACCTGCAGTGTCTAACCCTCGCGTACTCACGAGCTGTTCAGCTTATGTTTTCGAGTCTTCCGTGTCTCAGGCAGCCATTCTGTGGGACCGCAGTCACAGCCGCAACAGCCGAAGTAGGGATCGGGGCAGTTTAGAGCCGTGTATGCTGACTGTATTTTGGCGCTAGACTTTAGAGTTGTTATCAATACTCTGTTGTGATTATGTATCAGTGTTGGTCATGAGACGATGTATGACTCTGTGTTAAAAGTTTTAATTAACAGTGTTTTCCGCTAACCCTGTGACATGTGCATTATGAGATGATTGCGATATTGCCACCTGTGTATTGTATTGACGTGGCATTTGTGTGAGAATTGTGGGTGTTACAGCTTGGTATCAGAGCTTGTGGTTTCAGTATTGAGTATCAGTGGATGCTTGTGCTCTTACCGTGTTCAGATCTGTGGGATTCTTCCCTGAGACTGAGTTTAGTGGAATTAACTGACCTAGCTTATTGTATAACGCTGGGTGATCGATCTGTTATCTTACCTTTGTGATATGTGCAGGTAGTTATGGCAGATCATGGCGAGGGTTCAGGGCCAGAGAGACCAGCGGGAGATGAGTATGTCCGCCGGTCAGAGATGTTATCAGTATTGACCGAGTTCTACAGAGAGAGGGATAGAGAGAGAGAGCAGCAGAGACAGAGAGCTGATCCGCCGCCAGTGACTAGTGCTGAGACAGTGGTTGGGGCATCTTCTTCTTCTGCTCCTCGAGGTGGGTCCTTTAAGGACTTTATGGCGGGAGCCCCACCTCAGTTCCGAGGCGGTGGTGAGCCGGGTGCGGCTATGGCATGGGAGAGAGAGATAGAGGCGGCATTCCGAGTTGCCCATGTCGACCCTCGTGATATGGTCGGCTATGCGGCTTACCAGCTAAAGGGAGGGGCTTCACAGTGGTGGAAGTCCATTGAGTCATCCATGACTACTGCAGCAGCTTATGCTATGACATGGGATCAGTTCCGTGCCATCTTCGAGCTTCAGTACATTCCCCGGGATGAGCGCCGGGAGATGGAGCGTCGTTTCTTGCACCTTCAGCAGGGCAGTATGTCAGTTCAACAGTATGTGGATAGATTTAATGAGTATGCTCAGTTTGCGCCCCAGCATGTGGATACAGAGGTTCGTAAGGCTGATGCCTTTATCGATGGGTTGAGATCGGATATCCGGGAGTTCGTCGGACTTCATGATACTCCTACCTTTGCGCGGGCATTAGAGTTAGCCCGAGTCCGAGAGAGGGAGATCGAGAGACAGAGGGGTCAGCCTCCGACCCAGAGACAGAGGACAGAGACGTTTGAGCAGTCCCGTAGCTACTATCGAGAGCCCCAGGATTTTCAGAGAGAGAGACAGCCTGAGCAGCAGCAGGTTCAGGGGCAGGGTTCGGGATTTCGCAGAGACAGAGACAGAGGCAGAGATCGTAGATCCTGGAGGTCTGGGCAGTATCAGGGATCAGGGACGGCCAGTCAGGGGCAGACTTCCCGTTACAGTGCTCCGAGTCAGAGTCAGAGTAGCGTGGGACAGGGGTCCCAGCCATCAGGGAGTCGGGCAGACAGTTCAGCTGGAGAGAGAGACTGTCCGAGGTGTCGCCGTCGCCATTCCGGTCCTTGTGTGCCGGAGCAGCCCAGATGTTATCGCTGTGGTCAGTATGGCCACACATCATTTACATGTACTTCGAGGGATTCCCTGTGCTTCCGCTGTGGGAGGCCAGGTCATATTGTGAGAGATTGTCCGGATGCGCCGCCAGCAGTGCAGGGAGCGAGCACCAGCGGTGCTAGAGTAGAGCCGTCGACTTCGAGCCGTCGTGAGTCAGCACCCAGAGGTAGGGGCAGAGTATTTCAGGCTACGGCAGAGGAGGCCCGTGAGTCTACCGATGTGGTATCTGGTACGTACATTCTGAACGGACTTAGTGCTCGTATTTTGTTTGATTCTGGAGCAGATCGCTCGTATGTGTCTGTTGTGTTCTGTGCATATTTTTCTGTGCCTGCTACTGTGTTATCTGTGCCGTTAGTTGTTGAGAGGGTAGACGGTAGTACAGCGCTTGTGAGTCGGGTATACAGAGATTGTGTTTTGGAGATAGATGCTCACCGGTTCTCGATCGATCTACTGCCGATAGAGATCAGCAGCTTCGATGTGATAGTGGGTATGGATTGGATGACAGCCAGGCGGGCCGATATTCTGTGCGCGAAGAAGATGATCCGGATACCCATTTCAGACAGTGAGACAGTGACAGTGTATGGCGAGAGGCGCCGAGGTGAGATTGGTATTGTTTCTATGGCCCGAGCTCAGAGATATGTCGCGAAGGGATGTGAGACCTTTCTGGCTTATGTTGTCGACGCCAGATTAGAGAAGAAGACCCTAGCGGATATACCTGTAGTTCGAGAGTTCCCTGAGGTATTCCCAGAGGAGTTGCCTGGGTTACCGCCAGATCGTCAGGTCGAGTTCCGTATCGACCTTATCCCTGGAGCGGTGCCTATTGCGAAGACGCCTTATAGGCTGGCACCTCCTGAGATGAGAGAGATGATGTCACAGCTTCAGGAATTGCTTGATCGTGGATTTATCCGTCCGAGTTCGTCCCCGTGGGGAGCCCCCGTGCTATTTGTGAAGAAGAAAGACGGTTCTATGCGGATGTGTATCGACTATAGAGAGTTGAATAAAGTGACGGTGAAGAACCGTTATCCGCTTCCACGTATCGATGATCTGTTTGATCAGCTGCAGGGTTCGAGCTTCTTTTCGAAGATAGATCTGAGATCGGGTTATCATCAACTGAGAGTTAGAGATGAGGATGTGCCGAAGACTGCGTTTCGGACGAGATACGGCCATTACGAGTTCCTAGTCATGCCTTTCGGACTGACTAACGCACCCGCGGCATTCATGGATTTAATGAACAGGGTGTGTAGATCTATGTTGGATCGGTTCGTGATAGTGTTCATCGACGACATCCTGATTTATTCGAGGAATGCCGAGGACCACGAGCAGCACTTGCGAGAGGTTTTGACCGTGCTGCGAGCGGAGAGACTGTATGCGAAGTTCTCCAAGTGCGAGTTCTGGTTGCGCGAGGTCCAGTTTTTGGGACATGTTGTGAGCGCCGAGGGTATTTCAGTAGATCCGGCGAAGATAGAGGCCGTTATGAGTTGGGAGCCGCCGAAGACTGTGCCTGAGATTCGCAGCTTTTTGGGTCTAGCCGGGTATTATCGCCGCTTCATTCAGGACTTCTCGAGGATTGCCAGGCCGTTGACGAGATTGACACGGCAGTCCGTTCCTTTCGTGTGGTCTGATGAACAGGAGTCGGCCTTCAGAGAATTAATCCCGGTTATGTCAGGCACCAGTGTTAGCATTGCCCGAGGGTACCGAGGATTTTGTGGTCTACTGTGATGCGTCAGGTACCGGTTTGGGTTGTGTTCTGATGCAGCGAGGCAAGGTGATTGCGTATGCGTCGCGACAGCTGAAGACCTACGAGGAAAACCATACCGTGCACGACCTTGAGTTGGACGCGATAGTGTTCGCATTGAAGATATGGCGTCATTATCTGTACGGTTCGCGATTTGTAGTGTATACCGATCATAAGAGTCTTCAGTATCTATTCAGTCAGAAAGAGTTAAATATGAGACAGCGGCGCAGCCTCGAGTTACTGAAAGATTATGACTGCGAGATTCAGTACCATCCTGGTAGGGCCAATGTGGTGGCCGATGCGTTGAGCCGTAAGGCGTGTGGCCAGACGGTAGTTTCCCGAGCAGCGAGGCTCGAGGTTACATCGACTCTTGTGGAGAGTCTGAGGTATGCTCAGTTAGAGGGTTTGCGGGCAGAGAATGTGAAAAGAGAGCGGCTTGCGGGACAGCTAGAGACATTGAGTAGAGATAGCAGAGGTTTGTGGGCGTTTCGTGATCGTGTTTGGGTTCCGAGAGTCGGTAATCTGCGGCAGCTGATTTTAGACGAGTCGCATCGTTCGAGATTGTCTATCCACCCCGGGAGCACCAAAATATATAGAGATTTGCGCGAGTTCTATTGGTGGCCAGGGATGAAGAGAGATGTGGGCCGATACGTCGAGGAGTGTATGACTTGTCTGCGAGTCAAGGCCGAGCATCAGAAGCCTCACGGGCATTTGCAGCCTTTAGAGATCCCTGAGTGGAAGTGGTATCATATCACGATGGATTTCATCGTCAGACTTCCGCGCACCGTTCGAGGCAATGATATGATCTGGGTGATAGTGGATTGCTTGACAAAGAGTGCTCACTTTCTAGCGGTTCGGGGTACCATCACTATGGATCAGTTAGCTCGGTTATATATCAGTGAGATAGTGTCGAGGCACGGCGTTCCGATGTCGATTACGTCTGATAGAGATACACGGTTTACTTCGAGGTTCTGGCAGAGCTTTCAGCGCGAATTGGGAACGAAAGTTCAGTTGAGTACAGCGTACAGACCTCAGACAGACGGGCAGACAGAGCGGACGAATCAGACTCTCGAGGATATGCTCAGAGCTTGTGCGATTGATTTCAGTGGCAGTTGGGACGTTCACTTGCCGTTAGTCGAGTTTGCGTACAACAACAGCTACCATTCCTCCATCAAGATGGCTCCGTTCGAGGCACTGTATGGGCGTAAGTGCCTAACCCCTGTGTGTTGGGGCGAGGTCGGCGAGCGACCTATTAGTGGGCCCGAGTTATTGCAAGAGACGAGCGATAAAGTGGCGGTCATCCGAGAGCATATGAGAGTGGCGCAGAGCCGGCAAAAGAGTTATGCCGATCGTCGTCTGAATGAGCTCGAGTTCAGTGTTGGAGATCGCGTGATGTTGAAAGTGTCGCCATGGAAGGGAGTTATCAGATTCAGGCATCGAGGTAAGCTGAGTCCGCGGTACATCGGTCCGTTTGAAATCATCGCCAGAGTCCGAGATCAGGCTTATAGATTGAGACTGCCTCCCGAGTTGGCCGGAGTTCACGATACGTTTCATGTGAGTCATCTGAGGAAATGTCTGGCTAAGGATGATCAGTTTGTGCCGTTATCCGAGATCACCGTGGATTCTCATCTGAGATATGTTGAGCAGCCTGAGGCGATTACTGATCGAAAGGTGAAGAGATTGCGGAACAAAGAGATCGCGCTAGTACTCGTTCAATGGAGGCATCATAAGGGTACTAGTGCCACCTGGGAGCCCGAGGCCGAGATGAGGAGCCGTTATCCGCAGCTGTTCCCGAGTCCGAGCTAGATTCCGGGACGGAATCTTTTTAAGAGGAGAGGATTTGTAACATCCCGAATTTGAGCCTGGTACGTGGATTTAATTTATTGGCTCTTTATTTTATCATTATTGCGTTGGTCCAATTAAATTCCGTTTCGTGGATTCAACGTGTCGAGATTGAGTGATACGTGTCTCCGAGCTAATAATTAGTGGATTAATTATCTCCTTGAGATCGTGGATTTAATTGGGTCCTAATGATATAAATTGTGAAAAAGTGATATCGGGTCCGGGTTAGTGGGTTCGGAACCGGATATGGATATGTACGTATATATGTATTGAGCCCCTCTTTTCTTCTTCTTCCTTATCCAATTGAGACAAAAAGAACCTAAAGGTGTGTGTATTTTGGGTGTAAAGCTCCAGCAAGAAGAATCAAAGCCTACCTGCAATTGAGTGCTAAATCTTGATCTCCTTCACCCATCCTTGTGTTCTTGAAGTCTTGAGGTATGAATTTATGATTTTGGGTAGCTAGCTTTTGAGATATGTATGGATTAGATGTGGAATTGGTTCTGTGAGTGTATGGGTCGTATATGCTTGAGTTTTGTGTGTTTTCCCTGCTGAAATTAAGTGTGGAGGGGTTAAACCCCTTGGTTCGGCCATGGTTATCGAAGAGCAAGCTTGAGACCAGGCGGCTGGTCGCGGCGCGACGCGCAGGGGGCCGCGGCGCGACGCGCAGAGGAAATTGGGCGCGGCGCGAGGTGCAGGGGCTTAGCGGCGCGAGCCGCGGCCTGCTGGGGAAATCCGGTTTGATTCATTTGGGGAGGTTTGGGGTGGTTAGTGTGTCGATTTCCTTCGGGATATTGTTGAATTGAATTGTTTGGGATTTTGAGTCTCGTTGGGGGTCTCGTAAAAGAGTTTCGGGAATCGGTTATCCATTCGGGAATATGTTTCGGGTTTAAATTGATTGCGATAGTTATGTTTGATTTGAGTTGTGTGGCTATTGAGCTTGCGTTAATATGTGGAGTCCGTGGTGTTTACAGGTTCTAGCCGATCACGTGCCGAGCCGCATTAGAGTTTCGGATTTCCAAGCGAGTTTTGGGTAATCGGTGAGTACTCGAGTTCTTTTACAAATCGCGCGTAGTCTTTTACGAGTCAGTTATGTGATGTGATATGTGTATATGAGACAGAGATACGGCGCAGGTATGAGTTTCTCTACCCTATACGTGCTATATGTGTTTGAATTGCAGGTATCCGCGATATGTGATCGCGCAGGCTGACTGTCCCTAACCAGTCACGAGTTATGAGGCTGTATATATACGGCAGTGATATTGCCAGGTCGCTCCTGTGCCTATTGAGTAGCTAACCGCTGCTGTGTGCGGCTTGTTAGCTGGGGAACGTGGTCCCCTTTTGAGCAGAGATATGTGTTATGCATCGAGTTGCATATGTGTGATGAGATATATGTGTTGTGTGTGCTATGTGTGTTTACCTGTAGTGTCTAACCCTCGCGTACTCACGAGCTGTTCAGCTTATGTTTTCGAGTCTTCCGTGTCTCAGGCAGCCATTCTGTGGGACCGCAGTCACAGCCGCAACAGCCGAAGTAGGGATCGGGGCAGTTTAGAGCCGTGTATGCTGACTGTATTTTGGCGCTAGACTTTAGAGTTGTTATCAATACTCTGTTGTGATTATGTATCAGTGTTGGTCATGAGACGATGTATGACTCTGTGTTAAAAGTTTTAATTAACAGTGTTTTCCGCTAACCCTGTGACATGTGCATTATGAGATGATTGCGATATTGCCACCTGTGTATTGTATTGACGTGGCATTTGTGTGAGAATTGTGGGTGTTACAATTACTAAAAATAATAACAAGTTTTTGTTTTTTTTAATCATTTATAGCAACATTATTTATTTATTTTTAATCATTAATAACCTCAACTTTTGTAATTTTCATATGAATAACATCAACTTTTTCATTTTGTATCTTTAATAACATTAGCTTTTGCATTATTTTGACCATTTATAGCAACAATTTTTTAAGCTTTGCTATAAATGATAAAAAATATAAAAGTTGATGCTATTAATGACAAAAAATAAATCATGTTACTAGAGATGCTAAAAATGCATAATTTAGCAATTCGCTCTTCTTAAAATAAACAAATCGTCTTTGGATCACAATATTTTCCAATCCAATTCAATAAAGAAGTACTTGTGTAATGTCACATGTTACTAGTAAATATATAATAATGTTATATTTTAAAGGGTAAATTACCAAGAAAGGTAATATAAAATATAAAATTTGACAATAAAGGTATTGTAAAATTTTTTTAACACGAACGATAACGTAATTTGGCCGAGAAATGATATGGAATTCAAATTGTAGGCCAAAAAACATAATCAAATATTATTATTTTATCAAAAAAAGGAGCATATAAATTAAAAATTTACATTCTTAATCGGTTATCAGTACCATTTTTTTTCAAATTTGAATTTTATGTTTTTTTTTTTTTGCCTCAAAAATTTCACATTACCTTTATTTTCAATTTTTGTATTTTATATTACTTTTGATGGTAATTTTTCCTATTTTGAATGTTAAATGTTTCGACATGTTATTGTAATGATATATTGTATATAAAATAAAAATTATAAAATATGTAAATTAATTAAAAACGTATTTGACAACTTTATATATAATTGTCCAACTGATTACAAATAACATTATACACTAACTACTTTCTCTTCTCATAATTTTTTTGACCATAACAGTTTTGGAAGGTGTACCAACCGAGTTCATCTGCTGACGGATTATAAGAATCGGGAAAGAAAGGTAAGTATCTGCTTTGGTCGGGATTTGTCTGTAGATCGTACTACATATAAAATCTCATACGCGTTAACTTTACTAACTCGACAGGACTAATGGATATCCCATAAGCGAGCAAGCATATATAGATAATAATTATAGAAGTTGATCGTCTTTGTAGTCACCTAGCTATTTAATTTGCATTAATGTAGCCTTTAATCTAGAATCAAATCCATATCATATATTCGTGGCTTAAATCATAATTGGTGTTTTGGTGTATATATTATTACCTTGAAGCTATCATCAATATCTATTAGACCATAATTGTAAAACCCAATAACCATTATCTTTATGGTCTTCTTTTTTGTTAGTGTGGCTAGAATGAGATAAACCATGATAAAACAATATACTTTCTTTCTAATTCACCAATTCTTGTTGTAATCCTTCTCTCAACCTCTAATCACACGAGTACCAAGGCTGATCCTGAGTATTTAATGTTCCAGATGAGATAGAAATATAATGTCTTTTTTAAAAAATACAACACACTAATTAGGTTTTGCCACTTTTTATGTTGTGTGATTAAAAAATTAAACCAGAATTATCTGATTGTGAAGTAAAACTGATTCTTCATTGTTTTTTCAAGCACATATTGTTACTTCTTTCCTTGTTGTGTTAAACTGTTAATAAAAAAAATATACCTGATTTCACACATGTAGACCTACTATATTTTACTTACTGGACTAAAAAATTAACGACACTCCATGGTGTATTGTAGCCCATGTGCCCCAAAAAGTCGGCATTGATAATGGCCAATTAAGCTTTCAACTTCGAACTATATTTGGACGATCTAGTTGTCCCAGGAGCCTCTCCAAAAAGTAGTATAGCATGCTACTTTCTCCATCCACCCACATACATGACGTACAATTTTAAAGTTCATCTCTCGTTTATTTTGCTAGTGATCTATATGAATACTTAGTTATCTTCTTCAGTGACAGGGGCGGACCCAAGGGTACGGTATAGGGGTCAACCGACCCCGATAAATTTTTGATTTTGCGAGTTACGTATATAGCTAAAAAAAATTTGACCCCCATGATTTTTAAAGTTCGACCCCTCAGCTCTCACTCGGAGTAAAAAGACTGTCTCGCACGAGCCCTGATTTTCGGAGCTGCATTCGTGTCCGCAGGTGCTGGCGACCACGAGTTCAGTGGATTTTAGCCTTCCGGGTCCAAGATTTGCACCCCCCTGCGCGCGGGTAGGCATTGGAGTAAAACCACAAACAATCTTGTCATGGCTTTAAACACTTCTCCTTATAAACCCACTTTGGTTTCCATCTTCCTTCCTATTTGGGACTCAAGTTCTCCCACTAGAAGGAGTTTTATTCATTCCAAACATCAATCTTTGAGCAACGATATCTCATTCATCTTAGCTCCGTTGTGGACGTTCTTTATATAGTTGGAATCCTCTCTTCAAGGAGAATACAAGCTCACAAAATATTAATTATATATTTCACAATTATATATAATGATATTTGGTCCAAAAACATGGAAAATGCATTTTTTTTCTTTGAAAAATTTACACTTTTTTCCAACACTTACACTATCGTAGCTATTAAATTCCGACCCCCATAAAAAAAATTTCTGGGTCCGCCACTGTTCAGTGATCAAGGTTTATCCAGCATACATACATATACCAATTATAAAGTTCAAATTCTAGTAAATATCAATACTATTTAATGACATATATCATTTTAAAAGAGAGTTTTCTAATAATGTAACATTTTTTATAAATAATTTTCGTTGTATATATAGAATATGATTCGTGTGAATACCTAAAAATTACAGATCGAGTACTGTGCTTAACTGTGAACACTCGGGATTCGGATGTGAACATGCTGCAATTTTTTTAACTTTATTTTCATATTCACGTAGATACAAATAATTTAACACTATTTGTAAAAAAATACACACATTAAAGCCTTTTAACATCTTAGAAGTCATGTGAACGAGAAAATTTAAATTTGAACATGCTTAGTGTGAACATGCGTTCACAACAGTACCATTCATGTGAACATGCACGTTTCACATAGTTATAATGCGTGTTTATGTGTGATTTTTTGCAAGTACTATTGTATTGTTAATTTAAACTTTATTATGGATTTTTTTTAGAATAATTGGTCTTAAGCGAGATATCTCCGAAACTCCGTAAAACTAGTGGTACTCACTTCTACGTGTGTGTGTGTGTGTGTGTATATATGTATGTATGTATGTATGTATATGGGTGGGTTCATATAAAAACTAAAATTTTCTTAAAAGCCAAGACAAAATGTTTACATCTTAGTTAAAATTGTTACATCATGAATTCAAAATTTATAACTATGATGCAAAATAATTTTTCGCATCATATGATGCACAAATTGTTACCATGATGCAAAAATAAAAAATGTATACTTTTGACTAATTAAAGATGCAAAAATTTTTGAAAAGAAACATGAGAGGTGTGGTGCATTTAAATACTCCACCAGTCCACGATGCACCTTACACTACTTGAGTCGTTTTTAGAACCATGTTCGTGTGCTAAGAGCCTCGCACCATAGATTAAAGGTGAAAAGACGTATATTTTTCATGAATTGTATTGGTTTCCAACCAATAACGATTTATGTATTCCACACGGACTTTAGTTTTGGTATTTGTTAACTTTGGTTTTCGGAATTTTTAGTACGGTATCGGTACTAGAGCTAGAAAATGTATCATTTTATCTGAACCGTACCAGTACCAATTTAATATCGATTTATATATTCGGCACATGCTTCGGTTTTGATTTATTTGATTTCGGTTTTTTGGATTTTCGGTATGGTACCGGTTCAGTATGGTATCAGTACCACACTTACCCCTGCAATATATAGATTAGTTAAGGATACGAACAATTTAAACTTTTTGAAACTTAAGTTCTATGTTTTCATGTTGTTCTTTTATTTTTTAACTTACTTAGTCTATATATAATTCCTTGTCATAAACTCATAATAAAAAACTGTTTCAACCATTGTAATTAATGCTTGATTTGCTTTCTTCTTGTGCCGTAATGTCACATTGTCGATGAGAAATGTTACCTCGATTGATATACCCCGCTTAACATGTTTCATTTTCTCAGATTGATTATAATATTTCCAGTTATTTTAATAGTACGTTTCTCTCGCATTTACTTTTTTTAAATAAGGATTCATATTGAAAAAACCCTATAAACTTTTTTAATTTTCACGATTAAGTCCCTAAATTTTTTTTCCCGATTGTTTAAGTCCCTAAACTATTTTTGTATTATTCAAAAGTATATATATTTTTGACCGGCTACCGGATAAGTAGGTAAAAGACCACCAATAAAACAAAAGATTTAGGTACTTAATCGATAAAACATGTAAAGATAGTGAGTTTTTTGAATAAGACAAAAATAGTTAACAAACTTAAACAATCAGAAAAAAAGTTTAGGGACTTAATCACAAAAACTAAGGAAAGTTTATGGGGTTTTTTCGATATGAACCCTTTTAAATAAAAGTTAATATTGAAAAAACTCAGTCAACTTTTTACATTTTCTAAATTTAAGTCCCTAATTTTTTTTCAATGGTAAAAGTCTCTAGACTATGTTTGTCTTATTCAAAAGTAAATAATTTTAACCGGCTACCAGAGTAGTCCGTAAAATACAACTAATAAAAACAAAAGTTTAAGGACTTAATTACTAAAATACGGAATACGTTGAGTTTGTTTTTTGTATGTTCCTTCATGAAGATACCTTGTATAAATCACTTTGTTCTTAATCATTCATAAAAAGCTTTGCCTTTTAAAATAAATGATAACAAGTAATGTTAAAATAACTTGTTTTTAATAAGGACTAAATACGAAAAATAGTAATTTTTAAACGTTATATCATTGAACATTTATATGTTTCATCAATTATAGCAACATATGATCGATGACATGTTATTTAGGTTGCAAATTTCTATAAACGTTAGAAAAATAAAAAAAATATGCTATAGATATTAAGAAAAACATATTGTTATTATAATGTTAAAAATAAAAGATATTTCTCATTTTTTATGTTTAACCCAACAACTAGGGGTGGCAATTTTGACCAAACGGGCCGGACGATTAAGTTGACACGTGGTAAAAGAAGAAGCTAGAGCATAATTTTTTTAAAAAAAATAAAAATTTATAAAACAGTACATTAAACAAATTGTTCTTTGAAAAAAACTTTAAAATTATGTAATATTTATGACTTTTGGTTTTCAACGCATTTTATTGATTAGACATAAATTGTCACCCCTACCGATGTCAAAGGAAAAAAAAAGAGAAGCTTTCGATCATTGTGATGGTGTCCTCCGACTCGTCACTATTTATTGGTCCTCCCCACCCATATGGGAATAGTTGAAAATACCATTTGATTATGATACAACAATTGATGCATACAGTACAAATCCTTAAGAAATTAACCTTTCTTATTTATATTATTCCCAGAATGAATATAAGCGGTAAAGCCGACCATTTATGTGCACTCATGTTTGAAAAGTTTCTTTCATAATCAATCGTACAACATTTCATAGCATGCAATTGGAATGAAAATAATGAAGTAGAGCTATTTATAATTATATTATTTTTATTATTTAATTCCAACTGCTCAATATAAACTCGTAATCTTTTGAGCTTCCAGCCAACCTGGGACAAGAGCCTTATAACTTGAAATTTTTTTATTTGAAAAACCTAAATCCGATTTGTCGAATATCTCTAACTAGAATGAGTTGACACGAAACAAAAAAAAATGGTATGAACAGAAATTGCTAGGATAATATATAAGTCAATATTGAGTTGATAAGAAACTGACATATATACGAAAATGTCAATCTAACATGATACGATTTGTTACCCCCTAATTTACCCTGAAATAGAATTGCTTATATAATGATGTTTAGTTGGTTAGTTGTTTTTTTTTATGTAGAACTGTAGTTTGTAAATAAAGAATTAATGATAAGTCATCATTATTTAATAATTAAGATTATCAAGATATTTAGAGCTTCAAATATGATAAAATTAATATTTGGGCATATAGCCATATATCATATATTTAAAAGTGTTTATTATGAAAGAAAATCAACATATTTTCACGAAAAAAATCAACATGTATTAGAAAAGAAAGAAAAACATGTATGTATATGTATTTGTATTCCGATTCCATTCATTATTCAAGAAAGAGTGTGTCCGGAATAAAGTTTGGAGGAGGACTGGACGTATAAAGAAAAACAACACGGATTTTGAAGAAAAACTTTTCTTTTCTTCTTTTTTGGTTGGTGAGATCGTTTGATATACAAAGATACCTTATTTGAACCATTTCAGATCTTAAAATCAAATATGCCCTTTATTTACCTAATAACGTGTAAAGGGTACACATGTCATATGTAATTATACCCAAACTTATCATGTATTAACATTGAGGTAAAGGGTCGGGTTGGATTAAAACCAATATTAAGGTGCAGTTGGGATTGCATGATTTTAAAATGATGGTATCTAAAATGATAGGATTTTAAAATTATTAGGGGGGTGAGTGCATTGTGAAATGAGGAGAAATGTGAAATGTGAAATCCTAAATGTAGGCTAAATCCTTTCAATTTAGTTTTCATCCAAACATGACATAGAAGGATTTCTAAATCCAAATCTTAAATGAGTTGTTAAAATCCTACAAACCAAACGCCACCTAATAGTTTGTTCGGGCAATGTAAATAAATTAATTAGAAATTAAAGTCAAAGAAAGGAATTTTTAATTTGTTTTTCAACTTTTAGTCTGGGTCGGGGACCCATCTGAATTTGATTCAGCAAGCAACCAATAGCATTAGCAATAGCTCCATATTAAATTTGTAGGACGTTTTTCACGTGTAATATTATTTATTTAACTACAAAAATTGGAGATTCACTTCACTAATGTTTAATCCTTATATTAATTCCACTCTCCCAATTCACCTAATTCTGTTTATCTCCCTTCCTCCCTCACCAACCCCCCTCCCAAACACACACATAATCATAAGTATCGATGCATTCCTTATGAACGATCATTCACATATTTTTTTTAATAAACATATACAAACCAATATTATATAACTTTTTATCAAAAGAATCATATAAATCATGTGAATGGTTGAAAAAAATTATATAAATAATCATTTATTTGAATAAGCGTTCACATAGATATCAAAAGTGGAAATCCTGCTAGTTCAGTACGCAGCTATTCAAAAGTTTGGTTTGTCATTGATGCATGGAATATCAAAGCCAAAAAAGGAATTTGAAGTTAATTGGATGAATTAATGAATCTCTAATCCTAATAATTAATATTGTAACTATTTGAAGACCTTTGGTGATTAATAAGTTTATGTATTTTTTTTAAATAAATAGAACTTTTTTAAAAAACTTTATGTATATACATAAAAACTTGATTATATACTTATATATTACATGAGTTGAATTAAAAAAAAAAAAAACAGAATAAATATTTATAAAAACACATCAAATAACAATAAAAAATTGAATTTATTAGATTTTAGTTAATCTATTCTAAATCTAAATCTATTATCTATAATCTATCTATATCTATAATCTACTATGATAATTACTATTAAAAGAGTAACAAACTGTCACTTGTCGCATTCTTCTTTAATTTGACATGTGTCGTCTTTGTAAATTTGCCACGTAAGTTCTTAAAAATCTAAATTAAAATTCAATTCAATTCTAATCAAATCAAATCAAATCTATTATGGTCTAACTTAACTAATTTAATAATTAATCAACTAAAACTTTATAAACTCTAAATATTTATTCTTTTATATATTTTCTATATCTTTATAAATATTTTATATATCTTATTAGTATCTCTATAGGGTTTAATATAAAAAAAACCAACATGTTTTCATATTTTTTTACGATTTAGTCCCTTCGTGTTATTTTTTTCTAAGAAGATCCTCAAGTTATTGTTTTCAAACCAGTTTTCGGAACAATTTTGTTCTTTTTTCATAATCAACCCTGACTTTTTCCATAAAAAACCAACATGTTTTCACTATTTTTCTCCGAAAAATCCACAAACTTGAAGACTTTTTTTGAAAAAACAAAAAAAATTCCAAAAATCACAAACAAATATATTACTTAAGAATTTTATTGGTAAAAAATAACATGGGACTAAACCGCAAAAACGTGAAAAACATGTTGGTTTTTTCATATTGAACCCTAATCAATATCTTTATAAATATTTTTTATTATATATATATTTAAATAAACCCATGTAATACATGAGCATTATCTAGTTGTATATTAGATTGATTATATTATATTATAATAGATTGAATCCGATTTGATTTGATTTCAATTAAATTTTAATTTTAGTAATGTCACATGTCAGATTTAAGTTTTGACACGTACAAATTAAAATAGGGGTAGACACGACAAAATAGTTACACATTTAATAGTGTTTATAAATAATAATTCCACAAACCTTAAATACATATTTAATAAAATCATAATATATTTATGAATAATTTAACTTTCAATACATCGTTAATTATGTGTTCGGCTCCTATCCTCACTATTTAAACGTTTTTAGTGGAAAATGATTCGAAAATTGTACTTTTTTAACATTATCTCTCGTGTCTACGGAAAAAAAACATAGGTTGATAAAGTTGTTGCTTATTATTATTTTTTTTTGTTTTCGTATTTATTATAAAAAAAAACTTTTTTTAACGTTATTTCTTTAAGAAAAGTCTTAAAGTTAAATTTTTTTCTAGTTTTGTAAAATTTCACTATTAAAGCTCAATTATAATTGGTAAATCGGATTTTTTATTAACTGAAAAACCGGTTTTCTAATACACAAGTTTTACTAAATAAAAAAAAAATAAATTAACTTGAAGGCTTTTCTGGGAAAAAATAACATGGATGGACAAAACTACAAATAACGTATAAACATGTTGTTTTTTTTTTTCATAATAAATATTTTTTTTTTTCGGGACGTAAATTAGTTAGATGAGGAAATAACATATAAGTGTACTTTAAGGCAATCTTTAACCTTTTCTTCAAAATAAGGTTGGTACTTCAAATATGAAGTTTAAAGGATAAATGCCTTTCTTTAATCATATGTTTCATTCCTTCAAATATGAATGATGTTTTTGAACGAATATTTTCCTTCAAAGATAAAGGAATACTATATATTTCTTCAAATGAAGATATGGTTGAAGTTGAAGGTAATTTGAAGAAGAAATGTTTTTAAAATATTTTCTATTTCATTTAAATTTGAAGATAAAAAATGAAGATTGTTGTAGATGGTCTAACGAATAAATCTTCTTGTATGGTTCTCGTTTAAATAACTAACATAGACTGTCAATTTAAAATAAAAATAAAATTATACAAATTTTCATTGGGTCGGATGGAGACCAAATATCTTGTGTGACCGATCCGACATAACAACTCAAAAGATAAAGAAGTATCATTAATTTCTTCATGCTCGTTCCAAGTTTGAAGTACCAATTGTAGAAATAGTAATCCACTTCGTTACATGATTTAATTTTCATATAGATGGATACAGCCATACAGGATCTATGAGCAATTACTTAAAACTACATTTTGTGTTAAAACCCTTCCTATCTGATAGAAAAGGATTCCATGATCCTCAATCAATTGCTGTCATTACTCTTCAGTTTTCTGTTGACATCTATCCTGTAAAGGTACTCAAATTTAATCAATGAGATTTCTAGGTTTTGTCGTAAACCTAATTGGTTCTTTCCAATTACATAATATTTTCTTTACATGTAATCAACTTATATATAAATCATGTTGTGCTGGATTCATTCTTATGTTAGGTTTTTTTTTTTTTTTTTTTTTTTTTTTTTTTTTTTTTGTGAGATAAAAGTTGGCCTTTCTAAAACTATATGTTAGTTACAAAACAATTAATTACTAAATGACAGATGCTATTTAGGTTTAGGTTAATTAAAGAAAATCACTGGCCTAATATATTTAAAGAATTCTTTAAAATACAATTTTGGGTTGGTCAACAATGCACATATGCATACCAACTCAAAAAAATTCTCTAGAGAACATAAAATGTCACATCGCGTCACCACATTATACCTAAAAGATAAATACATTTTATTATTTTAAAAATAAAATATAAATAAAAGATAAATACATGCAATTTATTGTTTCTAATATCTATAAACATTATTAAATAAAATAATTAATTCTATATACTATTTCACATTTGTTAATTTTTAGCTAATCTATATGCTTAATTAAAAAATATTATATGTTTATAAATTTATTAAAATATATTAAACATAAATAAAGATTATACAAACAAAATTAAATAAGTAAATATTAACCATAATATACTATCAATAAAATCATATTTTATAAAATTTATTTATTATAATAAAATATAAATAAACATTATTTTTTATATAAAATCAAATACATATAAATTTAGAAATAAAATATTTTAAAATTGTTAAAAAAAGTAACTACTTGTAAATAATAATTATGACAAATAACAATACTATTATTTTATTTTTATTCATATTTAATATCTATGTGTTTTAATTTTATGTGTACATAAATTTTATTTAAGCAATTGTTTATTAAAATTTATCCACGTAATACGTGGGTTCAAACGTAAACATAATACAATATTAATAAAATCATAGTTAAATTTTATTTATTGTAATAAAATATATATAAACATTAAGTTTTATGTAAAATTGAAACTTTAAATTATATCGATTAAATACATATAAATTTAAAAACAAAATATGTTTTAAAAATTGTTAAAAAAGTAACTACTATCAAATATTAATTATGAAAAATACGAAATACAATACTATCGTTGTATTTTTTTTAATAACATTTAAGATTTATATATTTTAAGTTTATGTTTACATAAACTTTATATAACAAATTATTTATTAAAATTTATCCACGTAATATGTGGGTACATAAACTAGTTTAATTGATATATATATAAACATATATAGTCAGCTTAGTCTAGACACCATGATTGCAATAAATAAACTTATAAAAAATAAACACTAGAATTTAGAGATGATTGATTTTCTTGGGCAAAAGGTAAATAAATGTATTAAAAAAATTAAAAAATATGATGAGTTTGGCATTTTAATAATTAGGTATGTGCGTAAATGGGTTGACCATTAATTTATATATCTATATGGCTGCTAACCATAACCGTAACCATTAAAAATATTTAATTTATAAATGGTTAAAAGTCAAAACATGTCATCATTAATTGATTCATTGCATTCACTCAATTATTTTCATCAAGAATTTAATAAATATATCCCACTAAACAACAAACAAACTATGCATGTATGTATATATATTTGTTGTACAAGATTTGCATTTTAAAAAAATCTCATGCTTCATTTTACGGATCATACATTCCTAATTCCTTGTATTTCTTGTGTTGGTTTTCTACGTTTTATTACTGAAATTTTGCAATTGCATATAATGAGGTACATGTAGGCTTGGCAAAAAAACTTGTCCTGACGCGGAACCCGTAACTCGACCCCGATTCGACCGGGGAATCCCTGAGTTGACCTGACATGGGGATGAGGATGGGGAATCCCCGATTTAAAATAATGGGGATGGGCACCCTTTAATCCTCAACCCCGATTATATTTTATGTTTTAATAAAATTTATTATATATATTTAACTTTATAATGTTAATCATTCATTACATTTTATACAATATATTAAATATCATATATGACTTTCCTATAGTTTAAAATATTATGATTTATTTCTTTTTATTGGTTTTATAAATCTTTTACATGTTTTTTTATTATTTTAGTTTTATTATAAATTATAAATGAAACACCCATACAACTAATACGAGTATTTCGATACAATTATACGTTAATTTATACAGAGTACTTGCGGAAATACGATCAATTTAAAACTTTTGCAATTAATAATCATAATCGTGATTCCAAACACTTTGCATAAGACACAACAGAGTGTCGGGAATCACAGAGCAAGGTAACTGGGGTTACAAGATTAAGTTATCAATTTAGTTACAAACGAATTAATAAACAGCAACTAATTCGCGTAAGTCCAAAAATGGAAGTCTGCTACTCCCGCCCCAATCATCTATAAAATATTGAGCTCCTATCCGAGCTCCAAACGATGTTTAACAACTCGGGCCAGCCGGGCCTTTGCCCTTAACAGATCCTGAAAAGAAATAACAACTATCGGGTAAACAACAAAGTTGTATAGTGAGATTCTAGGTTAAAGTACCATGCGATATATGAATGATGCCATGCAATGCCATGAATTCGACTATCAATTTTGGAGGCCAACTAATGGCTATAAGCTACCACATTGCGGTTACCATACACAAGCTTACCGTACAATGGGTTTACAATCTACTGCTCGATTACCACACCACAGGCTTATCGATATGCAGTTTACAATGATGCCGTACGATTACCACCACAGGCTTATCGTTTTACAGGCAATAATGGTTACCACACTCAGGCTTACCATTATGATTCCGCTGGGTTACCACACTCAGGCTTACCGTCTCGGCGGAGAGGTCAAATGAACGATCAACAACTTATCAACCGAGTGATAAACAATAATTATGATGTATATGATGGCAAAGCATGAAAATGACAATAATGATACGAAAGCAGTAACATACAATTCATGATATGCATGCAAATACGTTAATACTAGAACTCACAGTGATACAAAATACGCTCTCGGCCTCAAAACCGAGTTACAATCGTCAAGGTAAGAGTGATAGTCTTCACGTGACTTAACTCGTCAAAACCCCTACAAGTAGGTTCATAATATAATAATTATAAGTCTCACCGCTTACAATTTCTCAACTTTGGTCCGGACACATTAGTCGTAAGACCCAACAAATTTTTGGCCTTGACCTACATAATTATTTTGGTCTAAATACTCTTCCAAATTGGTACCATAATTTATTATGACAAAAGATCCCAAGGCTAATCAACATTTACAATTTCGGGCCAAAACAGGGATGAACTCGCCGAGTAAGGGGGACCGAACTCGCCGAGTTCACCATCCGAATTCGGATCAGCACCAATCGAATTTCGGATCACCCGAGTTCGGTTCATGGACCATCCGAACTTCGGTCCAGCATATCCGAAGTGTGGTCCGAATTGGGTACTCGGCACATCCGAATTTCGGACCAACCATCCGAATTTCGGATCCCAAGATATCCGAATCCTTTAACTTAGAACTTTTTCTTTCAAAATTTCAGACCTACTCGCCGAGTTCACCAAGGGAACTCGCCGAGTTCGTGCGCAGGTCTGCTATTCTGCCTTACGGATTTAATGCTCAAAACTACCAAAACTTCTCACATTTATTATAAACGGTTTGGAATCATTCCCAAACATATATATATACCTTTCTAAACTCATTTTTACATTAAGAACACCATTTCATTCATTTTTAAATCCATGGGAGTTCATAAAACTCCATTTTCGGGTTTTTGAGCTAAAACCCATCAAACTTCATAAAACTTGCATATTATGTTTAAAATGATGATTCTTACTATGTTTCACTATCATACTTCAAGATCTAACGATTTCTCCATAATATTCATAAAAACCCATTTGGGTTTCTCATCTTCTTCAAACGAAGATGGAGAGGAGAAGAACAAGCAAGAGATTTATATAAATAAATGAGGTTACCTCTTGGATCTTTCAAAATAACCAAAAAGCTTCCACAAATCTGATTTCTTCTTCTTCTTCTCTTTTTCTCTCTATTTTGGAGTTTTGGAAAAAGGATGAACACAAACACACAATGTGTGTGTCTGCGTGGGTAAAAAGCAAGGGAAAAAGGGAGATATTCTCTTCTTTCCTTTCCAACCCTTAACATCCATATATTTACCATTTCTACCTTGGAATTATTTGCATTTCTTTTAAAGTCCTTTTTATATTCAAGGCATATATTCATAATTATCCATACACAACTTTTATTTATGTGTTTGAAATAAATTAATATCTCGAATCGTATTTCGTTACAATAAATATTATTCATCAATTATATAAAATTCGGGTCGTTACAATAAATTATATATGTAAGTAACTCAAAGTTTTAATTGATTTGTTTCAAAGTTTATTTACATATTTTTTTCTACTAAACTACTATTTATAGTTTAAACTTAATAAGTTTTTTAAAGTATGAAAAACTCGATTTCCCCACGGGGATCCTTGATCCCCTGTTGGGACAGAGATGACTAATGAGGATATAGACTTATCCCCAATGGGAATGAGGATGGGGCCGTGAATAGGGGAGATGAATAAGAAGCAGATGGGGATGAGAAATGAGATCCCGGTCACGCCACGTCCCGCCTCATTGCCATGCCTAGGTACGTGCATATCGCTTGGTGGTCAATTACCCTTAAAATTATTATATATTGCACATACAATACTAATTGTATGAATTTATTCACGAATAAATTTAGACAACCCTAGCTTGCTATTTAACGTAATGTCTTCCTTTTAAATACATATCAAATAGTTACGATTAATTATGTATATGTATGATAAGAAATAGTTAATTAAAACAGTAACAGTTCAAAGCGTTAATTAGTAGTTAAAGCACTAATTAAATGCACAATCGATTAATAATGTGACTTGAGGAACAAAGTCAGTCGTCGGTAGTCCAAATTCTAGAGTTCTTTTACCTCATCCTTGTTGTTTTTGAAAATTATCATTTCTTTCATTTTATTTTTTTCTTAAATTTTGTTCACTATCATTCCTTCAAAGATCATAAAAAATCAATATAATTAGTTCAAAAAATAAAAAAATTTGTTTCAATATTAATAATAAACGTTCAAACTTTATCACATATCTGCATGACCTTTTAACAATTTCCAAATATCAAAAGCTGAAATACATGTAATCTGCAAAAGAAAGAAAGAGAAACAATAAAAAAATAGTTAACTTTGATGAAAATTACAAAAATTAATATGTTTCAAATGTGTTTTTGAAATATTTATAATTCTTACTAATGATATATATTTTTATGATTTTTTTCTTTTTGACAGACTATGTGTAATTAATTATAAAGATGAACAATTCATTTTGTTTTGGAGAAGATTCGTTTGATCTGATAGGATTTATGATTATTTCATTCTTAAAATCAATAATCCTTAATTTAATAATAAATTGTTGGTTTTTTAGGTTTTTCAATACATGATGGTTCATCATTTAACCTTAATACGTACATTACAATCTTTGTTTTTACTAAACAAATCCGTCAAAAGCGTTTAATTGCTTTTACAAATGGTAAAGATAAAAGTAATGTCCACAAAAATAAAAATTTAGTGGGAGCACCGTGCATTCATTATCTTCATGACCATATTATGTGATTGTGGACGGATATATTTGTTTTAATGTTTATAATTTTACACAATTTTTTCTACTAAATTAGTATTTATAGTTTAAATTTAATAATATTTTAAAAGTATGAAAAACTCGATATCTCGACGAGGATATATCCCCGATCCCCTGTTGGGACAGAGATGTGGATATAAACTTATCCACGATGGGGATGGGGATGGGGATGAGGATGAGGCCGGGGATAGGAGAGATGAATAAGAAGCGGGGATGAGGACTAAAAATTAGATCCTCGCCACGCCACGTCCCACCTCAATGTCATGCCTAGGTACGTGCATATCGATTGGTGGTCAATTACCCTTAAAATTATTATATATCGCACATACAATATTAATTGTATGAATTTATTCACGAATAAATTTTACACAACCCTAGCTTGCTATTTAACGTAATGTTGTCTTCTTAAATACATGTTAAATAAATACGATTAATTATGTATATGTATGATAAGAAATAGTTAAAACATTATTAGTTCGAAAAGTTAAAAAGCTTAAAGCACTAATTAAATGCACGATTGATTAATAATGTGACTTGAGGAACAAAGTCGGTCGTTGGTTGTCCAAATTCTGGAGTTTTTTTCACCTGAATCGATTTTGTTTTTGAAAATTATCTTTTCTTTCATTTGATTTTTCTCTTAAATTTTTGTTCATTATCTTTCTTCACACTTTTTTTTTGTAATTTTCCTAAACAATCTAGCATTATATATTTATTTTAAACTCAAACATTTACGATCTACCACAAATTCAAACATTATATATTTCCTTTAAAGATCATAAAAAATCAATATAATTAGTTCAAATTTTTTTTTTTCAATATTTGTTATTAACGTTCAAACTTTATCACATATCCGAATGACCTTTTAACAATTTCCAAATATCAAAAGCTGAAATAAATCATAGTTGATTAAATAAACTTTCTCCCAAGTAGAAATGAAAGTTCCTCTGTATAAGGAATTACATGTAATCTGCAAAAGAAAGAAAGAGAAACGATAAAAAAATAGTTAGCTTCGATGAAAATTATAAATATTAATATGTTTCAAATGTGTTTTTGAAATATTTATAATTCTTATTAATGATAAATATTTTTATGATTTTTTTCTTTTAGACAGACTACGTGTAATTAATTATAAAGATGAACAATTCATTTTGTTTTTGAGAAGATTCGTTTGATCTGATAGGATTTATGATTATTCCATTCTTAAAAAATCAATAATCCTTAATTTAATAATTAATACATTGTTGGTTTTTTAGGTTTTTCAAATACATGATGGTTCATCATTTAATCTTAATACGTACACTACAATCTTTGTTTTTACTAAACAAATCCAACAAAAGCGTACGTTTAATTGCTTTTACAAATGGTAAAGATAAAAGTAACGTTCACAAAAATAAAAATTTAGTGGGAGCACCATGCATTCATTATCTTCATGACCATATATTATGTGATTGTGGACGGATATATGGCATCTTAATTGGGAGTTTTTTTTATTTTATTTTATTTTTTTTTCTAAATGCGTGTGCTTCTAAAATTTAATTACCAAATTATAATGGTTTTATATCTGTTTATTAAAAGATGATGGTTTTAGTTTAAATTAAAATAAAATAAGAGTATACTACATAAATGATCCTTATGGTACACGACCATTTTTTGTTTTAATCTCTAAAAGATTTCTTTATAGTCTGTAAAAATTTTTATTTACTCATTTGGTCCGTGAAATGGTTAATTTTAACCTTTGTCCATTAGTAATTTTATAAATGATGATGGTCCTACCCTTCTAGAAATAACATAATGTGGTCACTTAATCTATCTGTTATTGAAAAATGTGCTGCAGCTTTTAAAAAATTTAAATTAATCATTTTCTTGAAGTTTAATTGTTATTTTATTAATGTCTTTTATTTCAAAATTACTCTAACCTACAACTGGTGCTTATTTTGCTTGTTTATAGTTTTATTAAATTTGTTTAAACATATTTACAAATATGCACATGAAACTAGCTCGATCATTGCGTTTTCATCCTTAAAATTCAGAATAAACTTTACAAATAACAAATTTTTTTTTTTTTTTTTTTTTTGCTTTGGTAATATTATTGGAATTTCTCAAATACGATTGTTAGTATTTAAAATAAGCTAAAGACTTTATAGCGATTTAGTCTTTTAACTAACCACAAATTTAACTTTTGATTTCTTTAAATGTTACAATGTCAATGGTTTATCTATCAAAAAGTTGTAAATTTAGTCATTTCTAACGGAAAACATCTAAAAGTCACGTTATGCGACAAAGGATTGATAGCAAATCAGTCCTTTTAAGAACGAAGGTCTGAATGGACAATTTGTGGTGACGTAAAGGACTTTTTTTTTTTACAAATTGTCCTTTCAGTCCTTTGTTCTTAAAAGTCTATTTGTCTTCAATCATTCGTGAATTTTAAATGTTTTTTGTTAAAATGACTATATTTGTAGTTTTTTTTAGATAAATTATCACTGACGTTGAAACCTTTTAGAATAAAAGATCAAAACTACAATTTGTGGTTAGTTAAATGAGCAAAATTACAATTAACTCTAATATATATTCATAGCCAAATAATTAAACAAAACGTGGACATAACGTTTTTTATGTAATTCGAGTAACTACACGTATATTTGTATTTTAAAAACAAGTACGTACTATCATATATCCTTGTGTATAAAATGAATTAATAAGTATAAAAAAAGCAATATATATAGCCAAAACAAATTTCATATACTTGTAAGTTGTGTACATACACTCTTGATGTGGAATCAAAAATGTATATTTGGTTGATAAAACTGATTGGCATATCAAAAATGATGATCAACTTAGGAAAAGTATTGACAAGTGTAAGATATTTGAAAAAAAAAACATTTGGTAGATACTATTAGTAATGATTAATGAATAATAATATAATATATATTATTTCAAAGTAAAAAAAATTGATATTACTAATTATAAAAGTTTCGATGCTAGTTTAAGTTTGATATTTCAGTATCTAAAAGTATCTATGATTTTAGTTACCGCCTAACACGGTATAAGCCGTTATTACGATCAACATGTTTATTTTACTACCTCTACTAATTTGGACGATAGAGGTTTTGAATTCAAGATTTGTCACGAAACTGATGTAATATATAAATGTTAATCATCTTGTTCATTATTGATAACTTATGTTATTTAATTCAATGTAATTACAATTATAACTGAAACAATTATAAGCATATAATTATATGACTAGTAAAATTGTAAATTCAAATAATTATAGAAGCTCAATGAAAATTTTGAATTTTCATCAATCTTTTTTTTTTTTTTTTTAAATATCGACAGCAATTAAAGTGAAGAACATATGCTACAATTAATCAATGTGAATTTCAATACTTAGTGTGATAGGGAATTGAAGTATATATTATACACATTTCATTTTCCCAATCCATGAGAGTGCATGATTCTTATATATGAATTGAGAACGACATTGAAGGCTTCAAGTACAATATTTATTCCCACGTAAATAATTATCGACTTTAAAAGTGTATGTTGACATAAATGCATACCAATCTATAGTTTTATAAAAAATAATAATAAAAAGTTATATTCGTTCCTAGATTTAGTTCCAAGGACCACAAACCCACAAAGTTGTAAGAAATTGTTAGCCAAAAGTGGCATATATATTTTCATACGTACATGTGATACAAATACTTTGATAATTATGTAATCATTTAATTATATATAAATATATGTACATGTAAGCGTTCCATTCAAGAAAATACTAAAACATATTTCTTATAATCATACCCATTTCTAACCATGTAGATATAAATCAATAACATGTATATATTCGATCATTTTGTCTAAAATTCAAATTAAAAAAAGTTGTTAAATTAAATTGAAGATGTGTATAGTAAAAACTAAAAGTAACGATCTTGTAAGAGATCACAAAATCCACGTATGTGAGTCGAGTCAGGTGAGAGAAAAGACAATTCGTAAAAACATAAGACCAAAATATATTCTAACGATCCAAACACCAGCAAACATTATATTTTGAATTTTAACGTGTTTCAAATTTAGTCGGTGCTACAAGATCCAGTGCAATTGTCACTCCTTCCACCTACCTAATTACTAAAGTAAAGAATTCAACCAAATTCAAAGAATTCTTGCTAAAACCGTACGTTGATTGATATCTATCGATCATTAAGACCAGTATCAGCCATTATAATCTTTCACGTAATAAAAACGTGACATATATACAGGGAAATTATCGATCACATGCGATAATCATTAAAATATATTGCATGTTAAAATAATTAAAAAACTGCAAATATTCTATGGACATTTATGAAGGTATGTCTTATCATTTGTCAATTCACCTTTTATTCCCCTCAAGATTTGAGAAAGTTGTGTTTCCAATTTGCTAATTATTCTTGGTCAGCTTCCACCATCCCCCCAATATTAGAAGACGGTGGGGATATTACATTGCCAAAATAATATTATCTTAAAATACACGAATTATATATTATTATAAATAAATACGTAAATAATATAAAAGATGAATGTTACCAGAATTAGAAAAGGATTTGATTCACCAAGACAAAGTTCGTGTACTAATATTTCCAAAACAAGAAAAACTGATGAATCTCTTTGTGTTATTTTTTTAAAAGAAAAAAAAAAAAAGCGAATTGAATAGCTTTCTAAGGTATTGAGTTTTGGTATCATTTACTTGAACTATGATTTGGGTGTTGGATAAAACTATAGCAATTATAAAAATATATGTTGGCTCTTTTTTTTTTTTTTTTTTTTTTTTTTTTTTGCTTTTAAGTAAATAATTCTTAAAGCCGATTGAGTTGCATATTCAATAACTGGAAATTAAATAATATATATTCTTAATAAACAAGATCATTTCAAAATGAATATATGTATACGATGGTATATATGTTTTGTTATTTATTCTGTAGAGTATAAATTAATTTAAAAAAAGAAATACAGAAAGAAGTGGGAAACGATGATGAAAAGCGAGTGTGTATGTACGTGGAATTAGCGTGCCATCCAAGGAATCGTTGCATGATACGAAGAACAGATGCAGATATGAGTCTTGTTGTTCAATCTTGGCATTTGATTTTGAAGGACCATACAAATGATATTATGAATGCATGATGGATATGGATCTCCCAACCCAAAAACATCACACTCAAATCTCAAATGATTCCAATACACTGAAAGGGTAATTATTTTCATTAATTTATAATTCAATCCGAAATATATCCAAACAACATACACGGTAGATGAAGTTTACTTTTCAAGAATGATTTTCATATTTTTGGATTCAAAAAGATAACTAAATAAGTTTTTTTAAACCCATACTCATCCCTTGCAATCAAAAGTCGTGAAATAAACACACCCCAAATAAACATATATATGTTGATAATTAAGAAATTAAATATTCATGGCAACATATATAAGAATATAAAGTAACTATGAATATAACAAGTCCTAATAGTATTATAGTATTTTTTTTTATTTTTTATTTTGCTACAAGAGCGCAAACAGATATTACCTTTAAAATAAATGACAAAACGATAAGAACAATGATCGAATGGTGTATATATATAAAGAAAATATAATAATGTTGAGCAAGAAATCTATTTAAATAATTTTCATATAATTGATATATTAGATTTATTTTACAATTAAATTTATTTTTAGAAAACTTTTCCAACTAATTAATTATTTAGTCAAAAGGATATATTACCGACATGAACTTAATTACACATAAAAAGGATCGAGCCGATCTTTCAACACATTTATCTGATAACACTTTTTATAGAAAAAGAAGTCACTATTCGGCACATGTATTTATTTATTAATTGTCTAGCAAATTTGTGTTTAATTATTTAACATTATTATTATATTATCATCACAAGAACACATCTCCAGCCAAAGTACACCATCTCCGGCTAAAACTCAAACCTTAATAAAAAACACTAAATTAATACCCAAATCTTAATAAAAAAAAGACTAAATCAAAAACTAGGTACAATAATGAATAAAGCTTCAGATTCATTCATATATGAATAACATAGGAACAAAGCTTCATATCATTTCAAATCTGTGACGAATTGAAGCTTCGGATGAACGAAGTACGAAACTCATATTGACAAAATTTCAGATCTATTTCATATACTAACTTCAGAATTCAGATGAATGAATCCCATGTATGATTTCTTTTATCCTATATACATGTAGCCTTTGTCAACTATATAACCCATCTCGTCCTCCTTTTCGACTTGGAGTGGTGCTTTGGCTGGAGATTGGAGGCGGTCATCAAAGATAAGATTTTACCGTTTAATGGTTTTTTATGCAACGAAAAACGATTTGAGATTTTAATTTAAATAAACTGACAATTTATGGATTTTACCGTAAAAATCTCTTCTTTCAAATGAGATGGAATCTTAGATACATACTTTAAAGAAATAAAATTTGCGTGTTTTAAATATATTAAGGAATAAAACTACATGACAATTTCATTGCCATCAATTTTATAAAGCACGATTTAATATTATTATAGGGTAACAAGTCATTTCATAATATTAATGACGGTTAATTAATGAACCGAACGTTCGATACACCGTTCAATATGAAGCTCGCTTATTTTTTGTTTGTTTATAAATTGAACAAACTGAACAATACTTTCTATTTCCTATTCGCTTAACAAAATGAATGAACATGACAGGGATTTTGTTCGTTCGTAACGTTCGATAATGTGTTTGTTTATGTTTGTTTAAGGAAAGTATGATAATTAAAAAATATAGAAAAAAAGTAAAGATATAATGTTTTGAAATTTGAACACAAACTTTTAAATAATAGATTAACATAAATGTATAAATACATATTTAACATAAGTATTAAAGTGAAAGTACTAAGATTTTTTTAGTTTTTGTAGAATCAAATACTTTCTATTTATAACTGTTTAAATGAATAAACATTTTCATAACAAATTGACCTGAAATAAAAAATTTGTTAGTTTACCGTTCGTATTCGTTTGTTTGTTCGGTTAAACTTATACAAACAAACATGATTCGGTTCGTTTGCAACTTTAATCTTATTATACCAAGTATAGTAAATTGTTTTAAACTTTTAATTACTTACCTATGTGCTAATACTTAATTATACAAACAAACATCATTCGATTCGTTTGCAACTTTAATCTTATTATACCAAGTATAGTCAATTGTTTTAAACTTTTAATTACTTTACCTATGTGCAAATACTTAAAATCATTAAATCAAACATCCCAGTAATTTCGTTTAAAATAATTGTTGTTTTATTTTAAAATTAAAATAAAAAACCATGGCTGGTTCTTAAAAGAGCGGTAGGGGCGATTGCACAGGGCCCCAGATTTGTTAGGGTCTCACTGATATAATTTTGTTTATTTCTAGTGCGACATGAAAACATGAAATCTACTTTAATTTGCATTAGATGTCCTAAAAATTAAGTGAACACATATTGCTATATATGTATTATTCTTTGAATACTTAAACACAATAATATTTATATTATTAATATTTTTTATATTATAAAATAATCATATTTATGGTCCTGTTTTAAATTTATGACACATGGTTCCTAAATTTCACGAGACGTCCAAGTTAAAAACTTACAACATATTCATCGGAATCTCCACTCTTCTCTTTTGGGTATTCATCAGTATTAAACTTTTTAATTGAGTCATAATTTAACATTTTTTTAATGGAAAAAAGTGCATTTTAGGCTTTCTTAAGTTTTGCTTTTGTGGTTTAATTTATTATAAGTATTTTAATTTATTTGGTTAAACTAAAAAACTGAAATTGAAGTATATATATTACTACAATATATATAATAGTTTTAAATATCTTTTAATGATTATTTAATTAGTTTGTTACAAAATAACAAAGTTCATTTTGTCATCCTTGTGTTGTTTATTTTGCATAGTAACTAGTACAATATATATTTCATATCTTACTTTTACATGCATATATATTACTTTTTCTATTTTGATCTCCTTTTTTCTTTTACGTGTGAAACGATAGAAACGGGATATAGCAAAACACTTGTGTGCGATCTTGTCTACTCATTTTTAGTGTGACAATATTTACAGACATCTTGAGAGATTTTCTTTATGATTATATATATATATATATATATATATATATATATATATATATATATATATATATATATATATATATATATATATATATATATATATATATATATATATATATATATATATATATATATAGATTTAGGTTCAAGTGAGTACCACATCTAATGCAGCGCACTAGAAGGTACCACCCTTAAAAGTAATTTTTTTGAAATTTTTTTTCATGAACATGTTTTAATTAACATTACACAGATCATATGTGAATTTCACGCAAATCCGAACACTCTAAGTGCATGAAAACACACATCACATAAATGCGTGTTCACATGTCTTCAAAATTATGTAAGTGTGTGTTCACATCATTTTTTAGGAGCTAGGAGATGTGAATGTATGTGAAATTTACATACGATCTTCATAATGTTAATTAAAACATGTTTATGAAAAAAAAAATTTAAAAAGTTTTTTTAAAGGTGGTACCTTCTGGTGCGCTGCATTTGGGTGGTACTCTCTCGAACCATATTCTATATATATATATATATATATATATATATATATATATATATATATATATATATATATATATATATATATATATATATTTATTTATTTATTTATTTATTTTTATGCAAATCGCATTCACAAATGTCCAAGAAACTCAAAAACACACATGACAAGACCTGAAAGGAAAAGATGGCCCTTTATTTATGTCTTTCCGAGTGGATTATGTTTCATGTTGATCATGCATGAAGACGAATAACTAAACGTTAATGGAAATTTAAAAAAAAAAACATCAAAACAAAGTTTTATGTGTTATATTTTGGTCGTCAAACAAGTTTTCAGATTCGATGGAAATTTTGTGCACAAAAATATGTTAATTTAGCAAAAGAATGAATTCATCACAACGCTCACGTGTAACCAGGTACGTAATTAGTGAGGTAATAGCTTACCAAAGCAATGATCATTAGCTTTGCTATTGTTTTATTGGCTACTCGATCACTTTAAAAAATTCATTTTGGTTGAAATGATGATCAACCATTTAGATAAGAAATCGGGTCAAGTAAATTTATTATATTTGAAAAATCCCCAGTCTACCTTTTATCATGACAATACCAATCACAAGGATAGGATAAGTATTAAGTAATAAGTTGTGTCACTTAACCTAAGTGGAGTTTTACTTTCAAACGTTTCAATATTTAATTATATAAATACTTTGTTAAATACAAAAAAAAAATTGAACATGTTTCACTCTATTTTCATCATTTTATCGATTAAGTTACCTAATCAATTTTATATTTATAAATCATTGTACTTTATTAGTTTTAAGTTAGTATCATCTATCATACAGCGTATCAAAATGTACAACTCGTAAAAATATATTTTTTTTAAATAAATTTCAGAAACATGTTTTATTAACATTATAAAAGATAATATATAAATTTCACGTACATTCACACATTCTAAGTGTCCGAAATCATATATGTTCACATATATGCAAATTTATATAAGTATACGTTCACATCATATTTAAAGAGTTAAAAGATGTAAATGTATGTGAAATTTACATATTATCTTTTTAATGTTAATTAAAACATGCTTATGAAAAATAATTTAAATTTTTTTAAAGTGGAACCTTCTGCTGCGTTACATAATGTGTGATATTCTCTCGAACCATATTCTATAGATTTAAATTTAAATGAGTACCACTTATAATGTAGCGCCAGAAAATTCACTCTCGAATGTAAGTTTTTTGAATTATTTTTTCATAAACATATTTTAGTTAACATTACCAAAGTGATATACAAATTTTATGCACATTCATACATTGTGCATGAATTCATCAATCACATAATTGTATGTTTACATAACTGCAAATTTATGTAAGTGTACGTTCACATCATTTTTCAGAAGTTATAAGATGTGAATGTATGTGAAATTTACATATTAACTTTATAATGTTAACTAAAACATGTTCATGCAAAAAAAACTAAAAGTTTTTTTTCAAGTGATACATTCTGTTGTGCTGCATAATGAATGATACTCTCGCATACCATATTCTATATAGGATTGTGTTCATTACAGAATCTAAATATGGTGCAGAACTCATATTCAATGCTGAATATTTAAATTTATAATGTTTTATTTCATGTTAAATATATAAAATTCAGAGTATTCAATGTTGAACATTTAAAATAAATTAAAAATATAAAAACATCGGTCTAAAAAGATGAAAATTTTATTTTCATGGTATAATATTTTTAAAGTTAAAAATTATTATGTTGTTTGATTTTGAAAATTGGTTCTTCGATTCTGAATGATCATCTCACACACACTCTCTTTATATGTGTGTGTAAGTTGGGAAAAAAATTGATAAAATATGTAAGCATTCATGTGAACTAATATATATTTGCTATAATGGAGACAGAAGATAAATAAATAAATTTATAAATAGTTATAATTTTTTTAAATGAGAAGTGATAAAAATTATAATTTTCTTATTAAACATATAAACATTACATAAAGTAATATAGTTGATAAAAATAATTTTGATGTATAAAGTAATTATATTTTATAAATAAAATATATAATAAAATAAATACATAATAAAGTAATTATGACGCTTTTTATAAATAAAATATATAATAAAGTAATTATTTTTTATATATATGTATATATGTAATTTAATAAATATAATAATAATGATAATAGTAGCTTCTTAAATAATTAATAATAAAAATACAACTCCTTAAATAATTAATAATTAATAATAATAATAATAATAATAATAATAATAAAAGATAATTAAGAATGTATTTAATGAGAGACCAAAAGTAAAACAAAGTTAAATGGTCAAATATTGACCAGTCAAATAACAAAATTTGTGATAAAACTATAATTTCAAAGAGTAGCAGTGTAATTTATGAAGTTAAGTGACTAAATTCATAATTCCCTATTATATATGATGAGAAACTAAGGGAAGAAATTTGAAAATGAAGAAGTGAGTTGGTTTTTAGGCATTGGAGCTTGAAAAAAGTAATCAATGGAAGTTGACCAGACCATCAAATAATGGTTTTGACCGGAATTCGGTTTGTTGATGATGAAGGATTGAAGGAAGGGTAAAAGTCTCCCTCAGTACAATTCCTCCATTTTCATCTCCCCTGATATATTCACATTCCAAATGATGGTGCCTGCATTTTACTACCTTTTTTTTTTTTTTTTTTTTACCTAATCCATTCCATTGTTAACTATATCTTTATACAGGGGTGGATTCAATGAAAAACCTATATGCATCGGAAAACCTGAGAACCACTTTATAGCCATTGGATCAGGTAGTGCAGCACGCAGAAAGTCGAAGTATCACGCGAGAAATTGATGCATCACGAGAGAATTTGATGCATCACGCGGTGAATTTGATGCATCACGCGGGAAATGTGATGCATTTGTGGTGGTGCATGGAGGTTTTCCATTGAACCCCCTCTCTTTAGATAATCAATAATTAAACTTATATAATCTCAACCCAATTAAATGACATATACTGCCAAATGTATCATAACAAAATAGTTAGATAAGTTTTTCAGCGGTTGCAATTTCGACCCAATGGGCCAAACGGGCTGGATGGTAAAAATGACCCGTACTAAAAAACTTATCTAGAACATATTTTTTTTTAAACTGAATATATAGAAAATGGGGTACTAAACAAATTTTTTTAAATTTCAATTTTATTTATGTTTTTGGTTTTTGGTCGTTAACCTATTCAACCCGTTTACTTGAATGAGTTAAAATTGTCACCTGAATGTGATGTCTCTAATAATCCATTTTCCTCTTCTTGATCACACATCATCCACACAAGCATATTGGAGCAATGGAGCACTTTATTTAGTGAAAACAATAAATACGTGGTTAGAAAATTTTGTGACACCAACCATCTAAAATCCCATCCTCTCCTTCCTCCCATATTTCCACCATTAAATGCCAAAATTTCATCAAACTTCATACTAAACTTTACGGTGTTTCCGTCGATTAATTCCCAAAGAGTAATTCTATATGCACACCCCCTCAATTGTTAATCACATCCCCTTTCTTAATGTGAAAATAGATTAAATTTCAATCTTTTGGTCTCACATCATCAATAAAAATAATGTGAGTAAAGAGTGTGTGATTAATAAAAATTAAGAAGAATGTGTGTGTATATAGCAATACCCTTCCCAAATTAATATAATATCTTTATTATTCAAATCGTTATAAAAATATAATTTAGGATTCCTTTCGAATTTCACCAACATAACTACTTTTACTTTGGAAAACATATCCAAATCAAATTTAATTTTCAGAATAGAAAATAACCGTAGCAAAGAGAGAATCCACACGGTCAATCGATGATCAAATGACAAAACACAAAACAATTTATTCTATTAAATAAAAATAGTAACTACATGCCACTTGATTAACGAGGATATGACATGTGTATCCTACAATTTTCATTAATAAAATAAAATTAAACTAATCTATATAATAAAAGAGAACAAAATTTACTACATAGTATCACCACGTTCCACTAAAAAATTAATTACACTTTATTGTTTCTAAAATAAAATGAACAAAAAGATAAATATAATTCATTATTTCTAATATTTATAAACATTAATAAATATAAAAAATAAATACAATTTATATATCTTTAAGTATTAATAAATAGATAAGTGTCATCCACATTATATCTATTACACACACACATATTTATATATAAACATTATGTTTTACGTAAAATTAAAATTTCAAATTATATCATTTGATATGTATAAATTTAGAAGAATGTCCTGTTCGTAAATATTTAAAAAAATAAATAAATAATATGTATGACAAATACTGTATTTTTTTATTTTTCTATATGAATTAACATTATATGATTTAATTTTAAGTTTACATACATTTTATTTATGGATATTTGTGCAAAAAAAAAAACCCTCAAGTTGGATCATTTTTGTGAATAATGTCTCCAACCACTTTTCAATGCACAAAACCTCCAACCGGCAAAATCTCATGGATGTGGGATATTACCGGTTGTAATCAATTGAAAGTCATAGGCCATCATCGATAAATCATCACTGACCACTGGAATTTTGTCGAAAAGGCAAATTCCAACAAAAAAACTCAGATTTGAACGATGAAATCAATAAAAAATGTGAATTTGAATCATAAACAAAGACAAGTGAGTTCGCTGGAAAGTAGGTTGATCAAAATCAAAGAGTTGGTCTGCAGAGTGCAGCCGGTTCATCAGGTTGCGAGTTTTTTTTTTTTTTTTTTTTTGAAAAAACATCATTTTGATATGTTTTAATTTGTTGTGGGTTTTTTGTGCAATGAAAAATTATAAAGAGTTTTAATTACAAAAATAGTCCAAACTGAAGATTTTTCTACAAATGTCCATTTTATCTAACCATTTATTTATTAAAATTATTTACGTAATATGTAGATTCATAAACTAGTTTAATTATAAAAAGAATCCTTTGAATAGGGTTTTCGTTTTAAAAGCTCACGAATATCGCTTATTATCTTTCAATTTCTCTCGTCTCTTCTTATCCAACTGTGTTTTCCAGCTTTTAACATTTTATCGAAGTTTAATCCCAATTATTTAAATATCAGATAAATCAATATAAGAACAGATATAGTCAGAGCCTTCAATTAATGGAGTTCACTGTATACATTCAATTAATGGAGCCTTCAATTTACAGCCTCCGAGTTCCTTTTTTATTGTACAATCCGCAACTTTCTTCTCCACTTTTTATAGGCAGCAAAGAATCAAAGAATCTTTGAATCAATGCATTCGACTTTCTCCAAATACCGTGGCATCATACATCCCCCGTCCATAGTGGTGGTGGCCGTTGAACTTCATGAATCAAATAACATTCAACTTCCCTTTGTCAATCGAAAACACCTGACATCTTCTATTACCACCATCTAAAAAAACCTGAAATCTTGTTTGATCGAACACACATGGAAGAAGGATGCATCACTCGAATGGGAAATACACCTCAGATCTTATTCAATCAAACACACATGGAAGAAGGAAGCATCAAGTTACATAAGTTGAGAAAAAAAATTGAACAAAAAAATTAATTCTTTTTGCCTGACGACAAATAAACCTGAGATCGTTGATCTTCTTGGGCTAATAATAATCGTCAAGCGGAAGAAGGAAGCAAAGAAGCATAGATTGGAAATAGGAAACAGTCACATGTTAGAAGAATCGACTGGTAAAAAGGACGCAGAGATGAAAGGAAGGGAATAACGCTTGGAAGAACCCTGGCTTGTGAATAGTAATTCAGCCTAAAACAACATAAAAGGGCCCAAAATAACAATTGTCTTTTTTTTTTTTTTTTGGTACTGTAGTGCATATATACTTTCTTTTACCATCATGGGCTTCAGATTATAATTACTTCAACAGGGTCTAATTGTAATTTTATTTTGAAGGGTTTTGTGCTGTGCTTTAAATCTTATATAAAGTTAGGTCATATTTGTTTAGTTGTGTTTTTTTATCTTTTAATGCAATCATTAGGAGGTTATTTTATCTTTATATGGGAATCATTGTAAAAAAACAACCTCTTTCACAGGATCATACAAACTGAGTATATGACTCCTACGAGCACAAATCCCAGGCTAGTATAACCAACTTGAGGTGGGATTCTTTGCAGCAATAGGAATGGTCATGGGACTAGGGTTACTCTATAAGTAGAGACAAGGCACTTGAATGAATGATGCAACAGGCTTATCGAGATTGGTTCCAGGTGATAGAGCCTAGGTTAGCATTCGTCAAGCATAGAACAGTCAAGTTGGAGCATGACAGGTCATTTGTTCTGCAGAGATTAGAAGCACAAGGTGCTCTTAAAAATGATGATTCAAGCTAGGGCATATCATAATCAAGTTGAGGTCATTTCTATATGAGCAAGCAAGAAACTTTATGCCTCCTCGATCAGGATTGATTACACACAATATATGATACGTTGCTCGCTATAGTTCCAATAGACATCGCAAAATAGGTAACAAGACAAAACAAACAAAATTGTGACAAGAGCCGAAAAGGCAAAAGGGGATGTTTTTATCCATTTCTTAACAAAAGCAACTATAAATAACTGATGTCCAGCTTGCCTTTACCCGATGAGCATCGAGTTCGGTGCTATCTAACTTAAATCTTAAGATTCCAAAGGGTTCAAGTCAAAGGCCCACTATGAACGCAATTTGAACTTCATTCCCATCTAAAAAGTAAAAACAAACCAAAAGATTTCCATTGCATTGATTGTCATATAGCTTAACAATCATATGAAAATCAACAAAGATTCCCCTGAATGGCTATCTATCGTGAATTCATGATGAATGGTTATAAAGCTCAACTAACATTCGAGCAAGAATATGTTTGAAGCTTGAGCTGCTAAACATCTCTTTGAGGATACGGTGTTGGATGACGTTAAGGCTGTATGTTAATATGTTATAGACACTGGATTCATTGGGCTAACTTCTATTACCATTTAGTAATTCACAAACATGCAAACAATTATATAGCCAATGTCATTTATATGCAAAGAATGGTATTTGAATTCAGCAAAATATGACTTATAATATAACAACTATGAAAAGCAAGCAGATATTGTTCCAATCATGATACATCCGATTTCATAGTTGAATATAATACAATTTTCATGAACATATGTACTAGTATCATAGCAGATCGAAATTTGTTTATTTAATACCTCAAAAGATGTCCTTTTGTTTCCTCTCTGTTCTTCGGCTCGTCTTCGAGATCTCCATTTCTTCTTTCGAAATCTCATAACTCCCATCATCTTGCAAACTCATATCCAACACTTCTGAATTTACCCAAGATTGTTCTTTTCTACCATTTCCCCGCTTACTTTCCTTTCTTACGTTACTCCTGCCCTCTTTCTGATGCAATCCTTCTTCACCTGAATCCGAAGCCGCACGTATTTTCCTTCTCCTACCTTCTTTCATAAATTTCGCGTTCGCATTTCTTGAATTCTCATCATGCCTGGTTCTCTGAACCAAACTCAAATTAGGGGATGAAAATTCATGCCCAATATTACCAGTACTTTGTTTCTCAATTTCCGTTGAAGTCTCATCTTGCAAATCCCTCTTGGCCAGATCAGAATCTTGATTCGAACTCCCATCGGTGATTCTCCCATAGGGTTTGATGCTATGAACAACCCCTTTTGGGAAAAACCTGGCGGAAGGAATACCATCTACGGTTTCAAATAACTGGGGGCCATCTTTCTCGGACCATAAATCGAACCCACCAGGTTTCTGAAACCGGTCGGCTAAAACCTTCAATTGCTCATCTGCAGTTGCGGAAAACAATTTCGGGGCTTTCTCAACGACTTCCCAGGGACGTTCGAGTTCCGAAACAGCAGCAGCTAGTTCTGCCCTTTTTCGCATTTCGTAAATCTGTCGTTCACGGGCGAGGCGAGCTCTGAGAAGTTGTTTGGCCTTCTTTGCTTGCATCCGTTTCCACTGCCACTTTGAAACACCACCGGGGTATGTCCTTGGACCTCCGCCCATGCGGATTGTGGTCGATTTGGGTGGTTTAGCGATTGAGAGATGAGAGAAAGTGGATGCGAGGAACATGTGGACCGGGTCGGGTACAATACGGGATGAGAAGGAGAGGGTGGTGGATGCGGGTTCAGGGATTGATGGACGCATTTGTATGGCCGGCAGCCACATAACCGTGTGAGTGATTCGCAGGGTGACCCTATCTATTTTGCAACATAACAGTCGATTGAAATTTGAAATCAATCAGATTTTAACAATCAGAAATCATCAATACAATTAGTAATCATCAATGAAATTAGAATAATCAAGCAACTAAAAAAATTATCATAAAATCAAGAAATATTTGAACAAATAATGGGGAGTTGCAGATGGATCCAATGGAGACTCGCTCACTCGACTCGAGAATGATCGAAGTTTGATGGTTGGATTCCTGCTTCCAAGTTCCAACACAGGCCTGAACGTTAGGTTTTGTGGCCTATGGGCTATGGCCCATGTTTTATTTGTCTGGTCCGTCCAGGGAAAACAAAATTTAAAAAGAGAAAAAAAAAAACATTTGGGCTAAAGTAATGGGTCAGGACTATTTCGTCAATCTTTTGGGCCCTGTCCATGTCCTGATGTGCCCCTCAACTGTAAAATACATGCCCTTTATATATTACCCAAGAAGAAGAGAGAGTGTGATTCTCTCCTTCAATCTAGGCCATTAGATCTTGTAGGATTAAATCCCAACCACTTAAATTAGTTGACTTATTTCACTTCACAACGTACAAGTGTTTGAAGCGTTTGTTCATCAAAACCGATTACCCACGTTACATTCCACCACGTCCCATAACTTCCCTAGGCAGCTTCAACACAATACACAAAAGGTGAACATCAACGATAATCTGTCTGGTCATCATCGATTATGATTCCTCCCGTAGATTCTTTTTTATTTCCCTATCCTGTACGATTCTAATTATTCTTCTTTTTCACATTCTTCTGAATCTGCTGCCTATACTCTTCCTAGACATGAAAAAAAAAAATCAAAATCCGGTGAGTTTGTGTTTGCGAGTGCATATCACTCGATGTGAATTGCAATGGAGAAGATGATTTTGGCAGTGCAAAAGAACGTTCAAGAGGTTATGCCGACATGTTCGAAGTTCCAAAATCATTAATCTTATACGATTTTTTGGTGTCAAACTTGTGAAACTGCATTCACCGTGTTGCTTCTCTTCTCCAACTCGAAACCCCCTACTCCACTGTTCCGTGCTATTTATGATACCCTTATCTGAAACCCCCTTGTGTAAGGTATGATTTTGTTGGTTAATTTCTATGTCTTTAGCATTCAATCATGGTGAAATTTAGGGTTCCTATAGTCCCCCTCTTCTTTCCTCATCCAATTATGTGTTTCTTATTAGCATGATCAATATATAATTTTGAAGTAATTTTTAATTCTGACATGATGGTTTGCACTACATTTGTGTGTTGTTGTTACTGTTTGGATTGATCTAAGTTTTGTTCTTCTAAATATGTTAATGTCCGATTTAATTTTGGTTCTGAGATCCAATCTGCATAGCATTTTGTGGAAATCAATCATCCTTCTAATTTGACAAACCAACACCAAATTGAAAATCGCATGTGTTTTGTTTGATCTTCGCATTCTAACCATGCTCCCGTGAATTAAAAGGTAGTTCTTATGATTTTTTACTTTTTTGGATTAATTTTCTTTTCCTTGACCCGATAAAAAACAGTGCGTCGCGTATATATAGGAATTTGTTGCAAGGTTCGTAATATAGAGATTGCAGTGAATAGCCTGTGAGCACAGCAGACGTAAACAAAATAAAATTCTCTTCAGATGAAACGGAGAAGTGTTAATGGTTCCACAACGCCCAGTCGCACGGTTGCATTCCGATCGTCATATAGCAAGATGGCTTCCAAAACCGATTATGGAATTCACCCGACGTGACATAAGCTAGCCCACGATTGCAAAACGTGAGTTGCTTTTCAGGTTTATGCATTCTTAATTCTTTCACTAGACAATAAATTTAAAATTATTACTCAATTTGGATCCATTATTGATCAATGTTATTTAAAAATTATTTGTGTGCTCAGCTTCCAATGGCATGAAGTTAATGCTTATATAAATCATGAGCTTTAAGCCTAGATGTGAGGTTTAATTAACTTAGGTGATATATATATCGGACATTCGGACTGCAAAGTTACTAATCCGATGCTTTATAAATGTTCTATTCATAAGCATATTAGTACTTTGTAGATTCAAAAAGGATAGAAGTTTCATAACTTCTAAATGCCATAAGTCTTAAACAATCCTCTATTATTTATTCTTGATAAATCGAGTCAAAAATATGAAGCTACAAACAACAAACTTACTTGGCCCATCTTCACATAAATATGTTTAAAATCCTCGTTCTACTTTCCTCTTATGATTTATCGTGTATATATGAATTGCCTATATAAATCATTGCCAATGCACACCCACACATAACAACCATAATCCTATATGGGTTGTATACAAAGAGGATTTATAATTAAGCAATCTATCACTGTATGTACATAGCACATTTTGACAAAGATGGCTAGCTGGACACAAGTTCATATGCATAACATTATATATGGACGAAGTGACTAAGTTAGCTATCGAAGAAAAAATGACTTTTCTCGTAAAGGACTTGCCATGAATTATATGTTCAAAATCTTTAAAGGTAAAACACACATGTGTGGTATGAAGTATAAATGTTAGACCATTATATGAAAAAGATATATTTCTTGGTGAAATTTGTTCGAATTGAAGGTGGGAATAGCATTTAAGCAAAATGTATATGTTCATTGTTAAATTTGAGAAATTATTAATGTTAATTGTCCGTAAAGGGGAGAGAGGATAGCTTGATGAATTGTTGCCATCAGACTATAGGTACATCCTCGCCATGTTAATTAGAAAGGTTATAAATTCAATCATTTCAGCTTTTCTTTTTGTGTTGATTCTATCATTTATACAACGTTTGTTTAGGTATCCTGGGATAAATAAATCCATTATTTAAACATGAACAAATCATATGTCAAGAAAATCATTATGCATATTTAACTACTTCAGGGTTCTTGGGAATGAATAATTCCACAAATGAACTTTTTTTTAAAGTTGCCCAACAATAGGTGTGTTCTTCAATCAGATGAAATTGTTGTTTTGGTTGCCAACAATGGTTGCGGACACGGTAGGGACGGCAGGAGGAGGACGAGGGATAAAGATTTTGTGCAATTATGCTAACATATATATTTGGTGACTAAATACCATAAAACATATGACTAAAACATTATGTTAATTATTATACTAATGATTGATGAATTGAATTACATTTCAGATTAATACCAATTTTGCCCTTAGAAACTAATTTCACTTATGGTCCTTAATGAATTGATTAAGTTTTTACTTTACAATTAATTATTTGGATATTCATAAATGTTTAATTAATAAGTACTTTACCTATATATTAATAAGTTTCACAACTATTAATTTTAAATATATATTTATTTATTTCTACAGAAAATTATATATTTTTTTATTAATATTTGTTTTATAAAATATTTTCCAATCTATTTATATATTTAATTAATTTATCATTCTTATCTTCATATATTAATTTTTAAATGATAATAAAGGTGTTTTTGAAATTTGGAACATGTAAATATATACATTCATTTATAAATTATAAAAATCATTTATTCTTAATTTATAGACTTTTATTGCTAGAATATTGTGTATTTCACATATGAATTTCAAAAACAATATGAATAACATTTAAAAATTAGTATATGAAAATAAGAAGGATAAATTAATTAAATATATAGATAGATAAAACAGTTCTCAAAAACTAATATCGACATGCAGCAGATTACACAAAACTCAGTACTGAACTCCCTCGGCTCCTACTTCGGCCGCTGCTGCGGCTGAGACCCCACAGTGTGACTGCCTGAGACACGGAAGACTCGAAAACATAAGCTGGACAGCCCGTGAGTACGCGAGAGTTAGACTCTGCAACATAACACATAACATGTACAAAGTCGAAAGTGCAGAGTTATTTGATGTCATTTTCCCTTTTATTTATTATTTCTTTAATGTTTTCGTTTAAAGAAAAACTACTAAAATATAATACAATGAATCTAATAATTTGCATTATCAATCATTAATATTTTTTTATAAAGTCATCTAACAAAGACGAGACAAAATATAATTAAGAAACGACAAACATTTTTTATTCCATCAAACTCACAAATATTGTTCCATTCTAGTGGTACAACATTAACATCAATGTTTTTCTGGGCTTCTTTATAAGCGAGTAACCGATTTTTATACATTTTTTCCCACTCACTTGATCTTTTCCCTTTTCTTTTTGGGGACCCGGAAACTTCTAGCATCAGATGTCCCTCCTCTAAATCAACCTACACAAAGTGGTTGTCATGTATGAATGCAATTGTGATTGATTGTTTAAGTTTGGGATGCAATTAATTTAATATATGAGACATAATTTTGAATAATAAAATATTAATAAAGACAAATTCATAATAATTATTATTAATTAAAAACAAAAAAATAACGTTTTGAGTTTATATTTTTCTACTTTAAGAAAAAGTAAACCTTTTTTAAATAAAAAAATAAATGTAAAAATATTCAAAAAGTATTAAAAATATTTTTCACATTTTAAAATGTTTACATAAACAACTTTTTGCACCAGATAGACATTGGATGTGGATGCCTCACACTGGTCCTTTGATTGCGAATAAGTATAAATGCATTGTTTATTTCATATCAACTTCACTTTGCAAACATATTTTCCACTTAGGTCAAAACCATTGTCCCGAACTTAACCTATCAATCGCAATTGCATTTGTACATATCAACCATTTTGTGAAGGTTGATTTAGAGGAGGGGCATTAGATGCCGGAAGTTTCTGGGTTTTCAAAAAGAAATGAAAAAAATTAAGTGAGTGGGAGGAAATGTATAGAGATCGGTTACTCGTTTATAGAGAAGCTCACAGAAACATTGATTTTAATATTGTACCATTGGAATGAACAATGTTTGTGAGTTTGATAGAATGAAAAAATGTTTGTCATTTCTTAATTATATTTTGTTTCATCTTTGTTAAATGACTTTTTAAAGAAATATTAATGTAATGTCTTGTGATTGATAATGCAAATTATTAGATTCATTAAATTATATTTTATTACTTTTTATTTAAATGAAAACATTAAAAAAAAAATAAAGAAAAAATAAAGTATGCATCATTACCTAATAATTATATAAAACAAATAAAACATTTTATATCATTATTGTGTAATAATTATGGTTAGAAAGTATGCATTATTGTGTAATGATTATTTTAAAAATAGAAATAGAAGGTCCATTGAGATATTAAAAGGTCCATTTAGACTCCCCTAAATATATGGATTCAACTAAGCCTATATATAGAGTCTTCTAAAGTTATGAAACCAACTATCCAGTGGCATAAATATATAGATTCAACTAAGCCTATATATACGAATCAGTTCTTGCCAATAATAACTAAAAGCTTTCTTATGTTATGAAAACCGCAAAACCAGCTTATGTGATTTTATTGTACTTTATTTTGTTTGTTTATTAGTATGATATTTAATTTTCCGTCTGTATTGTTAATTAGTTGGTTTGGAATGGTTGTGAACTAAAACACAAAATTTGGAAAATATAAGTTTTGTTTGTAAAAATGGTATCCCGTGCAACGCATGGGTATTACACTAGTTTCATTCGTTTATAAATATTATAATCTATATCTATATCCATTCTTTATATATAATAAAAAAGACGTCTAAACGTCACTTGTCATCGTCATGTTACATAATGCAAATTTTTTGACAGAATACAAATCCGAAAAAAAAAATATGAATCAAAACCTCTAAAAATATTGATTTTCTGTAATAAATGTTTTTTAAAGCTAATGATATAGATTAATACGTATGTTTAAAATACTTCAATATGCATCTTATTTACAATGAATTTCTGCTAGAGTTTTATTTTTTTCATAATAAATATTTATAAAGTACTTCAGCATGCATTTTAGTTTTATTTTTATAAATTATAATCTCAATTTACATCAATCAGAATACAAAAATTTGTGAGATCAATGATGTCACAAGATATCTTAAATGGTGCACATTCAAAAAGTAAACTGTAACTGACAGAGGTGAGATGTGCGACCATTTTTGTAAGTAATCAATTGTTATATCAACATTTCTCAATTCATATAATTTCTATAATTCGGTTTTCAGTTCTACCGTGTTCGGTTCGGCCAGATCCGCGGTTTTCTATTTCTCTTTTTAAAAGCCAGGAAATAACTGGACCAGACGTACTATTTTATTGTCTGGCTATTTCTCAGTTCTTAAATTTTGACATTTTCGGTTCTTTCGGGTTTGGTCTGATTCCCACCGGTCAATTCCGACCGATTCAACATCAAGCTCATACCTAGATTACATAGATCGTTTATATAATTTTAATTTGAGGGATCACTTCTATGATATTAAGCAAAACACAGAGACCATTAGTTTACTTTTTGTGGTGTGTGTATAATCTATCTATAATAAATACTAATAACTGAGTAAATATATACTCAATTCTTGTAAAGCAATGTGTAATCACCGTAAAATGACACGTTACATTTATATTTTTTTTAAAATAATATTTAAACTATATCTACCTAAATCTAATATAATTTATTTTACATTCAAATAGAATGAAATTCAATAATATTTAATACTCTAATAACTTATTAATTATTATATAATAAAAATTTAAAGAATATAAAAAATAATTACTATTCATATATATCTAGATATATAAAAATTTAATAGATTGTAATAAATAATGATATCATTAATGCACGCTTTATTTTTAAAAAGTCAATATTTCTATCTTTATATTTTAGTTTATTATATTTTATATAACTAACAATATATTAAAGGTATTCATGTAATACGTGGGTACATAAACGGGTATATATACATACACAAATGGTAATTAAAAAAATTCAATGACTTTGGAACATGAGGAGTTGAATTAAGGGAATTTACACGTGAAATACATATAGAATAATTTAAAATACAGCTGTACGTGATTTTAATTAAGTTGGGGGACATGCTGTATGGTGTTTCATTATATATATAGAAATCATGGGAGAAAAATAAGATCCACATCTTGGTATGTGAGTACCCCAAAATTTATCGAAGTATAATAAATAGATTATAAATTCATAAGACATTTAATATAAATTTAATAATTTATGATCAATTCGTAGTCTTTTGAGTTTTGATGCTAACAAGATTTGATACTTAGATTGATAGAACATAAAAATAACCCTAATTAAATTTATTGATATTGTTGTCAACTTATCATCCAATAAGAGTGATAAGTTAATTAAAATTGTGAGTTAACCCCTTACCGACATAAAACCTATGCATGACATTCAAGAATCTATGTTGATTTTCTTGAATTTTCTTAGAATCTGTATACACACTAATTACAAACTAGTGGAATACTCATGCGTTGCTCAAGATACAATTATTAAAAAATTTATTATTTATACACTTCGTATAACATATAATTACATCATCACAATAATTTCAAACTAAATAACTTAATTAAAATTGTGTTCATATATAAGTACATATCTATATATCATAACAACTTAATTAAATAAAGATGGTCTATAAGGCACCATATTCATCAGCCATGTAAAAAGAAATGGGTTAGTTGATATTTTCACGGTTATCCAAATTAAAAAAAAAAAAACGCTTAAATAAAATCATAGTAAGGTATCTAGAAATCATGAACACTTCTATACGTATGTATTATTTGGGTTATTAATAAAAAAATTATGATAAATAGCTATTTGAAATTAGAGTAACATCTTCTCATTATATATCCCAAATTGATCGAGTTAGTTTCTATTATCTATGATAAAATGGTCTATAAAATTGGAATAATTATTATCACTTTTTTTTATAAAAAGTATCTAAAGTGTACGAAATAATATTAATAAAGTTGTCATAATATTAAAAAATTAATAAGTCATGTGTTTGTCAAATATTTAGATGTTTTGATGGACCAATTGTCAAAAATTGGTTATAATATAAAAAATAAAATTTATATTACATGATTTATATTGTTATATAAATATCTCATGGAAAACTTTTATATAAGCATAAAAATTGAATATATTTACCATTATATATATTATCCATTACTATCTAATATTCATCTAAAATGTTAATTCTAAGTTTATAGATTTTTGACGACAATAAATTAATATACTATTAAGGGTTTATTATGAAAAAAAATCAACATGTTTTCACGTTTTTTGTGTTTTCGTCCATCCATGTTATTTTTTTCCATAAAAAACCTCAAGTTATTCTTTTCTTTTTGGTTTAGTGAAATTTAGACATTAGACCCCGATTATAATTTGTGAACCGGGTTTTAAAAAACTGAAAAATCGAAATCTAGTGTCCAAATTTCACTAAACCAAAAAAGAAAAGTATAACTTGAGGACTTTAATGGAAAAAAATAACATGGAAGGACGAAAACACAAAAAATATGAAAACATGTTGGTTTTTTCATAATAAACCCTATTATTAAACTTAAAAATAACAAAATTATTAGTAAAGAACTTATACTATACCTAAAAATGAATGAACAAATTAAATAAACGACTCTAGAGAATTTGATAAAAACAAGATTTATGAAAGAATTTATTTACTTCTGATTTAGTTATCAGTTATGTATGAACAAATAAAATCTATCATGCACGCATCCAAATCCTAAAAATCCTTATGAGGAGCCACTTCTGGAGGTGGATGGCGTCGGTGGTTCCACCATACTTCTTCTTCTAGTGGCTCGAATGTAGCAGACAATCGACACCACAAACGCCATGACTAGCCCTCCAATGATCACCCCACCACCAGCGACCGATTTGCCAACTGAATGATGTTGGTGGTGCTTCTCCAAGTATGTCCCAGTCTCCGTAGTCGAAGTCTCAACATTCTCTTCGTGATTGCTTGGCGAGGCAGTGGTTGGGGGCTCCGATTCGACTACATGATGTTTCCCAAGCTTTCGGCTTTTGGATGGCTGACCAACTATTTGTATATAATGGTCATTTGAGGATGGGCTCAAAGACATCGGTTTGATTGTTGTAGGTTCGATTCGTGAAGATTCTGCTACTAGGATTAGAACTGTGTGTGATATTATGATCAAGAAAGGTATAAGAAAATGAGCCATTTTTGTATGTGTTTGAAAGGCTTGCAATTGCAATTGCAATATAGGTTAAATTGTATATGTGAGTATATATATATATAGCATCGTTGCATCACATAATGACAAGTTTGTAGGAAATTTCCTTTTCTTATAAACTATAAATTAAAAAAAGTACATAATAATAATAATAATAATAATAATAATAATAATAATAATAATAATAATAATAATAATAATAATAATTTATAGGTGTACTTTTAGAGTTTTAGAGGGCATGCATGCAAGGAATTAAAAGGAATATAATAATTAGAAATACAGCTGGGAAGGGGGACAGGATGTATTGTATTTATGTTACAATTTAATGATATTTGTAATTAAATAATCAAATTGTGGGAGAAAAATAAGATCTACACCATCATACGTGGGTATCATAGCCTGATCATTGACCAAATGGCTAATTATTAAGTTGTTTGAAAAAATAAATGCAAAAAAAATATATTTTTTTTTACTGTAACAATAATATTATTAAACCTAAATAAAAAAGAAAATTCTAGCAAGAAGATACTAAAAGTAAAGAATACAACCAAACAACACTACAATAATGTTCAAAAACCACCAACAAAAATTAAGAAAGAACCGTAGGATAAGGATCGGTAAGCCACACATTCTACCGCAGTTTGAAATGCAATAAATATATAGAAATATAAATGCAAAAAAATATATAAACATATAAATTTTTTTTTTAAATATGAAATTATATAAGATATTCATTTGGAGATCGACAATATAAACAATGTAATAATGACCAAATATCACCTTTTCTCATCTGAGTTTAAAATCAAAAGTAATAAGTATAAAAGTAATAAATGACTTATATAGCTTAATTGTTTTGCCATTATTTTACATCGAACTCTACCATCCACTCACAAACATTATTTTTATACTCAAAGTTATATATATTCATAATGACACATAATAAACCTATATTTATTATTGTTTTTTTTATTTATTAGGAGTCATCAAAAGTTTGGTTTATGGATCCATTGGTTTTTTCGGTTTGGTTTTGTCGGTTGAATTTTTTTTTTTCCGTCATAAAATAAACCAAAACTACATAAACAAAACCATATTTGAATTTGGTTTGGTTTGGTTATAAACCAAACATTCAATATACAAAACAAACTATAAACAACCAAATATCAAACGATAAACACAAAACTTTCAAACATCTCAAATAGCTAAATATTAAGTATGCAATCACCAAAAATCGTGTTAAACATAAATAAAAGGTAATTCGGTTTTGTTTGGTCCGATATTAGCTAGATCATAAATCAATCCAGAAATCGAGTTTCATAATCGGTTTGGTCTAAAACCAAATTAAAAACCGAATTTAAATTTGGTTTGGTTTTAAATGAATTTGATTGGGTTTGGATTTCGGTTTACTCAGTCTCAGACCAAAAACTGCTCACCTCAATTATTTATGCACTATAACCTTTTAATTTCTATTTAGAAATTCTATTTTATTTTGTTTCTATTTATATGTTGTATTTTTTATTGTTTTCATTTGGTAGGTATACATTATTATTTGTTTTTATTTTATCAAACCTATCAAGTACGAGGAATGATCATCTACTCCTTTCCTTACGGGGGTTTGGTGGTTAGGCATCCTTTACATATATATATATATATATATACAAATACATACGCTTGCCCTGGTGGCCACCAAGTTTTCATAAGGGGCTTGGGAAGGGTTGTTACCCGGGTTCGATCCTCACTAGAGGCGGATTTTGGGGTTTTCCATTTAGGTGAACTAATCTAACTATGAAGATTTTAATCTAACTAGGAGATTGTGGTGGGGATCGAACCAGGATCTGTCGGCACTTGGGCCTAGGCGATAATCACCACACCAGCTGTTCAAAAAAAATATATTTTAATGTGTCTATGTGTTCTGATACGCTGAATAATGAATGGTAGTCTCATGAATCACATTCTATATATACGTGTGTGTATGTTGTCTTCATTAAAAAAAAAAAAAAGTTTATTGCCTGTCTTCGTAAAGAAAAATTAATTATAAAACTTGATGCATTTTGTTTTATAAAACAATAATCTTATATTGACATGTTTGTTGCGGGGATTGTAAATTGTAATTAGACGGAAGCCGGGCTACATGTCTTGTCCCTATGCACCTACGCCTATGACAGACTCCACAGATTCGGTGTAGATTTCCTCGTATTTTCTCAACAATCTGGTCGGTCTCTTCACATACACTGATACACATGCATTTTATTTGAAAACTAAGTAACATCATTTATATATTTTTTTAAAAGTTTTATATATATTTTTATAAAACTTCGTAATTACATATATCTTCTTATAAATTTTCTTATTACACATATACCTATCTAAACCTTAACAATTTTCATATATGTCCAAATATCTAATATATAATTATTAAATCATTTAAAATTCAAAATATTATATTTATAATTCTCTCATTAATCAAATTCATATTAATTTGTAGTAACTTAATCTGTTTCAAAACAGAACGTAATCCTAGTTAAACCTTTCATAAAAAAAAAAAAAAATAGAATGAATTCAAATATTTCATTTGTTCTATTTAGATGATTTGGTATTCTTCGATATACTAATAAAACAGTAATTTCAAATAACTATTTACTTGATGGCTACATGTGTTTGTATAAACACATATTTATGATTTGTTAGGCTTATAATTTGTTTGAAATGATTTACTAGGTTTATTCTTGTTTAACTTGATTTTTTTAAGAGTAAAAAGAAAATTAATATTGATTCACATACAAAAGATACGGTCTCATTCTTTCAGTATTCAATACCATCACTTATCAATAAGTAATGCAATCAGTTTTTCAGTCACTTATTAATCTATCTATTCTATTATATTAGTAACTAGATGTCACATGACATCTAGATAGAGCGTTAATTGGCTTAACATGAGATTGTCACGTGTACCTAACAATTTCCTATTAATTTGCTTCTAAAATTTGTTTTTTCCAATCTATCTATAATAAATAATTTAAATAATATCTAATCAAATCTAAATCTTATCTAATATAAAACTCAAATTTGAATTTGAATGATAACTTTTCTTTTTATATATTTATATTTATTGTATTATATAAATAGATATTATAAATTTGATAAAATATATTTAAAAGTTATCCTACAAGATTAATGAAATTAAATTTTTAATGTTATACATGGGTTTATAAACTAGTTATGCAAGTAAAGAACATCTAAGGGTGCGTTTGGTTCACGGATTTCCTGGGATTCACTGGGATTTGCATTTAAAATCTTGTGTTTGGTTCGCAGATTTCAGTAGGGATTTAAAATCCCAGGATTTCATAAATCCTTCCATTCTTTGTTATTTAAAATCCTATCCTCCCCCTTAGGATTTTAAATCTCAGTTACCTTGCATTTTTCAGATTAGCAAATTTTTTCTATAAGATAATGCAAATTCTTTGACAAAATCCTGACAAATGCAAATGCTACATAATGCAAATCCTTTGACAAACTGCAAATCTCAGAGAAAAAAATCTGCGAACCAAATGCCCCCTAAGTGTAAACCGTAAAAGCGGTGGCTAGGGTTTTTGTAATAGCTAAGCCATGATCCCATAGATGTTGAACCAAACAAGACATTTGAAAAAAAAAAAAAAAAAAAAAATCCCAAACTCAAATACTAGGTTGGGCCGATAAATCAATATGGTTTGGTCCACACAATGGCCCAAAAAGATAAAATATGGACTACTGTGGGTTAACTGAGTCGGCGTGAACCGCCATAAGAAAACTTTCAGAAGAAGAAACATATATTGAATTAGTCTGACGAGCCATGACGATAAATCTTTTCGTGATCGGTTACTTCTTTCCGACAAGTAAAATCTACCCTCTTAATTCCTGAATCGAATTTCTGTTGAAATCAAACGTTTTCATCTTTCCAGCAGTAGAAAATCCCAAACAATGGCGACTATACAGTCGGTATTGGCTATTATAAGGGCTTCCAGGCCTACCTTCATGAACTCTGCTGATAAACTTTCTTTTGCCGTGCATTCTATCTTCCTGGCGTCTGGCTTTAGTCTCAACGCAACCGGTGCCCCTGCCTTCACCGACGACGCTCTTTCCGCTCCTTTTTCTGGTACTTTTTTTTTTTGGATGTGTCATGTGTGTGTTATACTGGTTGTTACTTGGTTTTAACAGTATTAGGGATTTTTTTTGGCTTCTAAGAAAAAATTAGGCACCTTAATGTAAAGAATTTGCGGTTTGGAATTGGAATATGATCAAAAGCAGTTCGATTTCGAATTCCACTGGACCATGATCGAGCGTTTTATTTGCGTTTCGATTTTTGATCTTTTGTTTGTGTGGGTTTAGATGAAGCTGGGATTGATGGTTGGAATGAAGTTGAAGATAATTATGCGTTTGTTTACTCAAGCCCTGAAGATGCATCGAAGAAAGTACTATTGAAGTGTCTTGTTATGAACAACCAATTGTTCATTGATGCTTTAGCCTCTGGTTCTTCTGATCCTGTTCACCTTGAGCTCAAGTAATGATTTTCTTTGTATGTGTGTGGATGTATGATTACTCTTCACCAGATATTCATTTGAGTTGTTCATATAACCCTTGGCATCATGGCATGTGTAAGCCTTATAGGGTTGTGTCTTTGTGAACTTTAAAATTTAAATAGTTGGCATGTTATTGCTTGAGTTCTTATTTGTATGTTCATGTGATAGATATTGTTCTAAGCAGATTCTCGGATACTTGCTGAATTTGTTTCGATAGCTCACGTGCATTGTGCAAGTATGTAATTGGTTGGTGTCCCTTTGATGCAGTATTGATGACTTCGTTGGAGAAAGTGACGACACCAAATACAGTTCACAATTTAAAAACATGGATAAGCTCATAGATTGCATAAATAAAGACATCATAAGCAAATTGATTGGTTCTTCAACAACAAGCACATCCAGTTCTGCTACAAGGTAATCTAGTCCATGTACCTTGAACTGAATAAATTTTACTAGCTTTTTTTAAAAGGTTATAAGCTATTTCTTTTTGGTTTTCTGAATGGAGTTTAATAGAATATTGTCTTTTGTAGATATTAAATAGTGAGATATCAAATAATATCTTTTCTTTTGGATTTGCATATTTGTCTATATATGAAATTTTTGCTAGCAATAAGCTATTTCTTTTTGGCTTTCTGAATGGAGTTTAATAGAATATTGTCTTTTGTAGATGTTAAATAGTGAGATATCAAATAATATTTTTTCTTTTGGACTTGCATATTTGTCTATATATTAAATTTTTGTTAGCAACCTACATATGTTCATTTCCAGGACTCCCAAGTATTATTGTTATTTGTTTTATTTTTCGACATCACAACTAATCATATTGTAAGGTCACAATTAATACAAAAGATCCCATGCTGTAACTTACTAGCTAATTGCAAATCCATCAGCCAAAAATCAGCGGCCAGTCTCTGCCCATTTATGGTGAACCTGGCTCGTATATGATCATGAATTAATCAGAAGTGTCGTTTCATAGTTATGCATAGATGCTTGTTTATCAAAGAAAACACCTACTGGAAACGTTATGAGATTACTCCTTGCTAATAAAGCGACGAGGTGGAGATCGGTACATTTTTCTTCTAGTTTTGTAATGAGTAGTTGATATGAAGAACTGCTATGAATGCCTGAATTGACATGCAACTGTTACTTAAAGCCATGACCCTTAGGTTAGGTAGTGTCGAAAGGTTGATGTACCATCAACCCCAACCAGCCCACATCAGACCATCCCACTACCCCAGGCCCATCACGTGAGAGATAAATCGAGCTGACCCAGCGGTAACACAAACTTGGGGAGTTCAATGGCTTCAAGGGAGCAGCTGTGCCCCTCCTTCACCTCGAACCCTTGATCTTTGTTTGGTAGCGTGAAATTTACCAGTGCCCTTTCCAACTTGGATACCTGCCCAAGCTTATGAGGAATAAGAAATACCATTTCATATTAAAGATTAACAATTCTTTAAAACCTGGAAGCTTAACATGGAGACTTGAGTGACTAAACTTTATTAGTCGTTTTTCAACTTCTATAATCTATGAGACCATATATGATATAACCAAAAATGATGCTTTTAATATCTTATAAACCATACATCCGTAAGAAAATGACATAAAAGTAATTATTTTGAAGCTTATCTTTAAAATCTGGTAGTTTTGAAACTTGTTCGTGATCTTTGGAACGTGGGGCACATACTGTTACACCAATAGTTGTGTTTTCTACATATGTTGATTTTTTTTTTCATTTCTTTTTGTAGATCTAAAACAAGAATACAAGACGATGATAGATATCAGCCTACTGGTGTACCTTTTGGACTTGAAGGTCCTCATGCTCCTTACCATCCTTCAGGGTATGCTTTATTTTACAGAAGTTATACTATGATACATTGCTTTAAATATGAATGAACCACCCGTGCTGTTTTACATGACTTTATGTTCATGTGTTCTTTTGCTCTATCAATTATTTCCAACGTTTAACAATTTCTACTTATGTACCATCTTAATTTCAGCATCTAGAGTGGTAGTAGTTTGGCAGACTCTCAAGTCTTAAGCAAAAGAACCAATTTCAGTCATCATAATAATCATCCATTGGTGGTACTGACGACTGAGTAGTGAGTTCCATCTACAACATCCTTTGTGATTCAAATAGGCCTATCCTTTCTTCAACAAATTTATTTAATTCTAGGGGACCTCATAGGAAAGGTTCTAAATGTCTAGTATGTATGTGATAGAAACTAAAACAGGAAACTAAGAAGAAGAAGAGCTGAATGAATAGAAAATAGAAGATAAACAAATCAGTAAGGGAACTATAAGATGATGAACCCTCCTGCCCAAGCTACTAAGCCAATTCTCATAACAGTTTAAACTATTTTCTTTTCTGCCTTTTTATTCTAATTCGTAGACTATATATAACCACTTCTTCCTTGAACAACCATAACAACCTGGAGCATATCAGCCCTACACATGGCCTTTTATCATTCCTCTGTAGTCTGTTGTAACCTTACAAGGCTTGGGTTGATTGGGCTAATTAACCAACACATGCCTAGTGGGCTCGTCTTACAGTAGTGCATCAATGGATCGTTCTCTATCAATATATCAATATATGAGAATGACAGATACTTTTATCATCTTTTCGTTGCTCTAAATGGATATAGATTAGTGACAGGATGATGAGAAAATTCACTCATGTTCTTTTTTTTCAACGTGAGAAAGATGCAAAACAGAATCTGTTCAGAGCCGAATGTGTGACATCCCTATAAGGAAACATTTATTTGCTAAAACCATGGACCTGCATCCAACAAATTGAAGGGGGCCATGATCATGCCCCAATGTTGATTAACTTAAGGAATGATCTGTGTGGTATCAATTGAGTAGGTTTTAGTACTTTTAATTTTCTGAAAAAATGGCCTTGTGTATGGAAGGTGTTAACAGCTCATCGCCTGGCAATTAATATTATTAACAATGTTTATTTTTTCAAAAAAGTTATGGATCTGTTAGTGTTAGGTTGTGTTGATAGAAGGTTTAGTTTGAGGATTATAGTTTGTTAGAAAATCTGGATATTGAAACGAACTTGAATTGAGAAATGCTTGGATATTATTGAGATCGTGTAATGAACATTTTCCAATAAACGGTTTGCCCACTCGGTTGGATTCCAAATTTTATCATGGGGTGATTCACAAGAAATGCACTAGAAACGGATTGATGAAATTTGTTTGTATGTATGACTGTATGAGAACCAACTCTCTTTTTTGTTGAAAATAGAGCTCTATATACGTTTTCCTAAGTGTAAATCTTGGGATATGACTTCTCAAAATAACCACCAAATAATTGCCGGCTGAGAAGCATACGCGTCGGCGATCAGCGTCAGCGTAAAATCGGTAATGGGTACTGCCCCCAGTTACCCTCAAGGGAGCGCATCCCCCTCGACCCCTGCAACATGCATGGGTCAAGATTATGACATAACCTATATGAGTGTGCACTTCACATCTTCAAACCCGTTCTAAGCACAACCGTGATCTTTCATTTTCATGGTCAAGGAAGTTATGCTGAAATTGCTAACATGGTTAGAGACATCGGGTATTCTTTTGATTCAATAATTCTTTCTGTTGAGAAGAATTGGTGCATGAATAAGTAAAATTTAGAAACGAAAAATTAAAAGAATACAAATTATGCATGGTTCGGTCCAAGAATAACATACACTCATAAACTCACCATCAAGTCTCTTGGACTTGGATCTATAAACTATGTAGGACTGTAGGAGTGTACATATAAGGACCCCACTGAGGTGCTGCACCCTTGGACTCATATATTTAGACTACGAATAGGAATATGCCCTCAGTCATCATCAGTCTTTGCAACGTAATACATCCTACTTTTAATGAATGTGAATCGGGAAATGGTTTGACCCCAAGATTGCATGTACTCCAAACACTCAAGCCTCTTGTATGCACTCACCATTACAAATCCTCCCAAGAATCTCCCGTCAGCCTGCCAAGAAGGGAAATGTTTGCAGTTATTGACACAAGGGTTTTGCTTATTTTATGCAATTTACTGCTGAAATTCTGCCTTATGAATATCAAAACTACAGAAACATTGTGTTTCTATGAGTTTATGTTAATTGATGATATGTTCCCTTATGAATTTATATATTCAGTTTGCACTCTCCATGTAATAAATGTGACAGTACATTGGTAAAGTCTTCAGCTTTCTAATAATTACGTCATCAAAATGCAGGGTATTTGTGCCTCCAATTTATCCTAGTATCGGTGGGGGTGATCTCTATCCTCAGCCTGGGGCAGGAATATACCCTACGAGGTTCAATCTCATCTCTCTCACAGAAATATATGTTTTTCTTGATCTGGTATAATTGTTTACCATTTGCCAATCTTAAAATGTTGCTTAAACAGTTAAACTTAATGTACAGGGGCGGTTTTGGTGATGGTGGAATGCTTGTTGGTGTGTAATCATGCATATGGTTCTGTTTCTATTGTGGTTCATGCATTAGCTACAAAAGTTGCTTATCTACATGACGTTCATGCAGGACCAAATGATCCCAGATTTTTTGGTGGAGTTGGTCCAGGAACAATGGGTTTTCCAGGAGGACAGCCGTGAGTGTTTCCCTTAGAGTTTGTACTATATATGGAAACATTTGTTGTTAAATTTTGACTTGTGGAATGTAAACGAAACAGGGGTGTTCCACCGGGTGCTCGTTTTGATCCTTTCGGTCCTCCAGATGTTCCTGGATTTGAGCCTAATCGGTTTGCAAGGTAATGCCTCCATATCTATTGTTACTGACCAAGAAATCATCTCATCCAAAGTCGTTTACAGGAACCCACGCAGGCCACCTGGTGGAACACATCCAGATCTTGAGCACTTTGGGAATGGTTCGGACTTCATATAAAAGTTGAGCATCACAGAAGCCTTCTGTTGGCTTTTAAGCATTGTTGGTACACGTAGGCGTACATGTCATAGTTTGTTTTATGATAGTTGAAGACTATAAGATTTTGCGTCTCTTTTGGTATGTGTATATTGATCAATGGTAATAAAATGTCTATCCGGTGCATGTTCCCTTTAAGTTTCCTCTTTGTTTGGTTGCCTTTGTTATCACCTGGAAAATTCAGGTTCTTTAGCGTATCACCTTTCAAAGCTTTGTTTGTAAGAGGCTTTTAGGGGGTGTTTGGAACGGTAGAATGAAAATGACAGAATTTATATTGTTTTTTTTAGCCATGACAGACAGACTAACAGAAAATTTAGTTCCATTCCCTTTGTAATCGATAGTGTATTCTCTATTCTATATCAAGACGTGAAGAATCAAATAAACTACAATTCGGAAGAGAAATGGAGATCAAATATTTCGTAATATGGTTTCATCCTCATGATTAGAAAAAAGCGATAAGAATCTTTCCAATTTTTTTCCTTTCCGGTCCATTCCAAATGCACCCTTATCTTAACTTTCTTCCATAAATATATCTTCTGTTTAAATATGTACAAAGTAGTTGAAACTCATCACGTACGTTGTGTGTTTTTGTTTAGTTATCATGCCAATAATGGATGCTTTACATAGCATTCTAAAGTTCTATGAATATTGGAGTTATCTGTGGTATAAATCGTTTTGGATTCTTGTAGTTCGCAAAGGGGTGTACACGGGTTGGTTCCGTTAGTAGTAAAAATATGAGACGTGTTTTCGATTTCAGTTACTTGTTAGAATACGGTTACCTGTGGTTCGGTCCACGGTTACCCGCTATATATACTTAAAGTAAATTAAAATCCCCAAAACGTGAATTCTATTTAAATACAAAGTTGGAGTAAATTATTAGGTTAGAAATCTCAAAAGTTACATTGAATGTATTCTAACAAAACAATTAAAATTAATTTTTCATTTGAAAATCTAGTATTTAATCTTTTAGGACGACTAAATAAAATTATAAATAGAAGATAATAACTTATATATATAATCGGTTCGCCTGTGATTTTCTAAAAAAAAAAAACCTAAACCGCCAAGTGATATGTCTGTCGGTTTCAGATAACGCAGCTCGACTCCATTTCTCGGTTTTGTGTGTACACCCCTACAAATTAGTGTACTAAAAGAAGTTTAATTACCACAATTGATCAACATATGTTTATCAAAATAGATGATGTATAATAAAAATTAATTATTAAAATGTACGTGAAAAATGTCGGAAAGCACGTCATCCTCCTCTTTTTGAGCGGGGTGGGTTTCCATGTAAATCGAAGCCATTGGCCACACCATCCCCATTTCCTTGACCCGAACTAAAACCTTCCTGCATCGGCTCCCTCCACCCCCCCCCCCCCCCTCTCTCTATTCCTTCCTCTCAATCTCTCATTAGATTTCTAAATAAATGGTATTGGAATAAAAAGATGAGTATTTTTAACATTTTAAATATTAAACAAATGAAAAAAATTGAGAAAAAAAATTGATGTGATGCTAATGTGTTTCGAAAGATGAAAATTAAGAAAAATAAGTATTTTCTTTTATTTTAATACCCAAAATAAATCAAGAAAGACTACAATACTTAAAAACTGATGGATATGCCTGATAGTTATTTTATAAAATTATTTTTTAAATTAATATATAGGATCAAGTGCAAGTACAATAGCTAATAAGTGTAGGGGGTGTTTGATACCCCTTGTTGGGGCTCTTATTGACCAAAACTCTTATTCGGTAAGAGGTTTATGTGATAAGGGTGTTTGATACGGATAAGTGATAAGAGGTAAAATCCTCTTATCCTTGTGCTTTTTGATAAGAGATAAAAACCCACTATTCTTCCTCTTATCAAAATTGTATAATTGAATATTTTTTTTTTAAATTTTTAGAATATTGATTTGATTATTGCTAGAATAATAGTTTGATTATATACTTGATTACTGATTTGATTCTTGCTAGAATAATGAACGATTATGTATTTCTATTTAAAATATATTCCTTATTATTTTTTAATTTGTTATAATTTTTTTGTTGCTAGTGTTATGATTGTATCATCTTATCATTTATAATATAAAGTTTGATATGATTTAAAAATAAATTAACAGTTTATTTAATTTTAATTAATAAAAATAACAGTTCGGACATTTATTAATTTACAAATCATACAGTCTTATTGGATCCTCTTATCAGACTTTAGGACCACCTCTTATCAATCAGAAGTGAGAATCAGACATCAGATGTAATCCTTTTATGCAATTAAACGGCACCTAAATTTATTTAAAAATAAATGAAGTCGCTTTTATACCTCGTAAAAAGATAGTATGCTTTTAGATTAAAAATAATATTAAAGCATATGGATAACAGGATAAGCAACAGATTTAAAGTGGAAATATCCGAATTGAGTTTTGTGTGTTGTGAGGAAGTTAAGGTTTGTTATGATCTACTGCTGTATTCGTGGCACTGCCTTATTGGATGTCTTTGAATGTGGGGCCCTATATGCATGACACGTGGCATATTTCCAACCGAAAACCGCAAAATGCAAATTTACCATCAAAGGCTCCTAAAATTTAGAACTCGACGGTTTACCCCCCTCTATTTGTCCGAAATTCCAAATGTGTGATCTATAGACAAGATAGGCAGTTTACTCATGCTTGCTTGTCGACAGCATGAACCATTGAGATAGTGACATAAATGACATCTTTATTAATCAGTCGATATTTCAAAAGAGATATCAGATGTGATATAATTATATTAAACTCAATTCTTTACTTTTTTTTTTTCATTGAGAAATAAAGTTCTAATCACAAAACAAAAATACATGTAAATTTCGTATGATTCAATTATATTTTTATTTCACCAAACCAAACGTTTCTTTTTTTTTTTTTAAGCTATGTCCATTGAATTTTTGAACTATGCTTGTATACATGACTATCAAGGTGGATGGAGTGGTAGCGGGTAGATGCCATTTGGCATTGACACCGCAGTAAACACCCCCTCCCCTCGGCGGTACCCTGGATTTGTGTCGGTAAGGGGTCTTGGTGTCAAAAGAGAGATGACCTTTAGACAGTCGTCAAAGTTGTAGCCGTTATTATTTTTAAACTTTTACTTGAACTTTTATAAATACCTATCAATCTCCTCAAATTTATTTACATCAGTTTTCAATCAATTCAAGACAATACACATGAGATTGATGTGGGTAATCAACAAACACTTGCAGCGTTTGCCAAAACAACATTTCTTTTGTTTGATAATACTGAGAGTTAATCAACCAGAATGAGTATTGCGTGTGATCGTTAAGCTGAACATCGAAATCTGGTGCAAGATCGCTTTTCTTAAAATCTCATTTATGATAATTCATTTTTAGAATAAGGTTCCAGATGAGTAAGGAACTATTTCTACGAATAGTTCACCGCATGCAACAACACTTTTTCATATTTTAGAGTCCAGAGGAAAAATAGAATTTTTACCGTTACATAAGTGCACGTCTATTATACAACAAATAACTTACATGTCATTCCTCATTCTTGTGATGGGTCTAAAGATGTCAGAAAGGACTTCAGGAGAAAGTCTATAATTCTTTTGTAAAATAATTATTCAGCTCTATGGACGAAAAATGTTTATGTACACCAACTATCAACGATATTCATCATTTGTATGCGGCACATGAATCCATACATTGAAATGATCACAATAATGATTGTACACATTGGTCGTCAAGAAATTGTCCTACGACAACAATTTCAATGTCTGAGGCAATCATGAACATCTGACGATTATGCTAGAAGCGGTTGCTTCACAAGATTTATGATTTTGACATGCATTATTTGGTGTCAACGTTCCAATAGCGACATGGATGTGTGCTTAAGCAATCTCTATTATTTAATGACGTGTTATATGGAGTTGCATCATAACTGTCGTTTCAGGTAACTAAGCATAATGCAAACATGTATTATCTTGCCGACAAGATATACTTTGAGTGGACTATTTATGTAAAAAGTTTTACGTATCCAACCAACAATTAAAAAATAAAAACAAAGAAAAAACACAATAACCAGCAAGAAAAGACATGAAACAAGCTTTCATTGTACTAAAAGCTCATTAAACTATAGTAAAAAAACCTTGCACTTGTATGGCATCCACAAGAAAATAGGTATGTGAAGTATGCCTGTGTTAGATTACATAATAGATCTTAAAAGACGAAAGTCGGACGATATGTACCTTTCAACTAACCAATCCTTCATGCAATCAAGAAAATGTTCCACAACAAACATATTAAATAACTCTTCATGAAATAAGTAACTGGAAAACAAACAATAATCTTAGATCGTATCTTATGGAGTATGTTGAAAACATCTACATAATAATTTGTGCCACTGGTAGTTTTTTTTTGTTTTTTGTTTTTATGTAATTTAATTTGTATTTTTAATTTTATTAACGTATTAACATTAATTATTTAAACGGTTAAGTATTTTAATTAATTAATTAATAAACATGTTATACAAACTTCTAATTTAAAATAGATGATCATAATAGTTGTTTCAGAGGGGTTGAAAGATAAAAAAGATAGAGTGAGAAACTGATGTGGTGCTATGTGATCATTGATATAGAAAGATAGAGAGGGAGATAAGTTCCTCACCCTTGTATATCTCCCATACATGCTTTAACAAAAACTTAGAAATGAAAACTCTAAGTGGACTTCCGTTGGCAATAAATCTCTATAAAGATGATTATCTAGGGCATGAAAAACGAAAATAACAATAATCATATAATTCTTTGAATTCTTATTTTCTACTTTTAGCTTTTATTTATTCTCCCTTGTTTGCAAGATTATGAAATGAAATAATTAGATGGGAGTATGAAAACACTTGTGTTTTTAGACTTCTAATAGAACAAACTAAAAGATGAAAACTGAATATTTTTTTATCTAGTTAAACATAATACAAGTATTACATTATTTTATACATTAAACCAACAATTAATAATCCAAAATCTGTCACTAACATTACATGTTAAAACAAAATTAGTTTAAATGGTTTCATAAAAAATAAAATAAGTTATAAAAGTTCCTTTTTTGTTGGACTTATTTTTATCATTAAACCTTATATCACTAATTTGGTTTGTACGCTTATAATATACCTTTTTTTTCTACCTATTTCAAAAATTAAAATATTTAAGTATCTCTTTTTATTATGATTTGGAGCTCGTTTTAGTTTTCGTTTTGTCGTATATATGTTTCACTTTTGTGGCTTCTCCTTGGAGCTGCTGGTTCTTCTCTTTTATGCTTGTTGTTCTTCTGCAATGTTTGGATTGATATTGGCTTTTAAGTTTCAAATATATTTTTAAAGAATATTTGATTATTTATATAAAATATATACTTTTATGCAAGTTTTGATAGATCGGGGTTTCTTTTGATGAACATTCATAGTTAAAGGGGACAGAAGGCAACAATAAAACTATCAGGACAGGAGGTGGTTGCTGACAAAACAGAGTTCCAAAAACAGAGTTTCAAGGATAACCGCAAATGTCTCGATTCTCGACATGTTTCTATACTTTTTATTAAATGCTTATTTTTAAATGAGTTAATTACAAAAATGGTCCCTGTGGTTTGTCTTAAAATTTGTATTTGGTCCCTGAACTTTCAATTTTGCAGAAACGGTCCTTATTTTCATAGTTTGTTTGCAATTTTGATCCCTCAACCTATTAACTTTTCTAATATGACCAAATTACCCTTATTTTGATGCAATATAGGGACCATTTCTACAATTAATTTTTTAACTCTTTTTTATTCTTAATTAAATAAATTATTTTTTGGTGTTACTTAGATTTAATAAACTATAAAAATAGAAAAGAATTATTTAATTATTTATGTTGGTTCATAAATGATTTAGATATTTTTAGTCTTAATTTATTTTTAATTTACTATAATCAAAGTGTAAACCAATCAAAATTTATAATCGAAAAAATCATTTATGTTTAGAAATTATTTTTTAAAGGTTTCATAAATATGAAAGTTTTTCTCTATAATTATTTATACTGGTTCATACATTTATAATAAAAAAATATTTATGTTGATCAAATCACAAAGACCATTTATGTAATTGACTCTACTTTATTTTTAGTGTTAATTAACTTTAATAAATTATAAAGAATTTAAATAAATAAAATTTTAACGTTTAATTTGACCGAGCTAAAAAAACTTCCAAATGGTCTAAGACAACTCAAATTATTTTATTTAACGTATCAATTATTTTATCGTTTTAATTTTTAATTACACCAAAAACGATTTAAAATTTTAGGTCCATATAACATCTTTGATATTCATGATTAACAACTTTAATCATCGAACTTTGGTTTGTCAGACGTTTACATAAAAATCGAGAAATATAAATAGGTTTTTATTCTTTTTTCGTCTTTCAATTTGATTTTTCATTTTAATATGATTAAATCGACACCTTAAAAATTTAAACCACTTATATTTATCACTTTATCATTATCACCTTGCTTTGTACAAATGTGAACAGATTATAAAATATAATCTTTGGCCGATTTTATTTAAAAATAAAGTAAAATATATTTGACCAACAAACATATTTTTATTATAAATTTATGAACCAACATAAATAATTATAGAGTCAAATACTTTTATAATATTTTATATATGAAACCTCTAGAAATAAGTTTCCAAACATAAATGACTTTTTCGATTATAAATTTTGATTGGTTTACACTTTGATTATAGTAAATTAAAATTAATTAAGACTAAAAATATCTAAATCATTTATGAACCAACATAAATAATTAAATAATTCTTTTCTTTTTTTATAGTTTATTAAATTTAAGTAACACTAAAAAATAATTTATTTAATTAAGAATAAAAAAGAGTTAAAAAAATTAATTGTAGAAATGGTCCATATAGTTTGCATCAAAATAAGGGCAATTTGGTCATATTAGAAAAGTTAATAGGTTGAGGGACCAAAATTGCAAACAAACTATGAAAATAAGGACCGTTTATGCAAAATTGAAAGTTCAGGGACCAATTCCAAATTTTTGGACAAACCACAAGGACCATTTTTGTAATTAACTCTTTTTAAATAAACAAAACAACAAAACAAATTGACAGTTTGACAGAGGGAATCAAATAATTAAAAAAAAATATATACAATAACAACATCACTATTTTAGTTCTTATACGAGGGTGTTTGGATTTGCGTCTAAGAAAGTTCTGTAGTGTTTTAAAAACTAATAATTAGATAAATGTAACAAAAAGTGCTGCAGGAAATGTAGTGTTTGGTTTAGCTTCTGCTGTTTGATATCATAATTATCAAATAATCAGTTTTTAAAATGTTTGGATTTGCGTTTTTACTTGTAAAATGACCAAATAATCACTTATTAAACAAATAAGCTACAATTTTTAACTTATGAAAAAGTGTGGTAGGACAAACGCTAAACGCAAATAATCATTTATTAACGTATGCAATCCAAAAACTTTAAACCAATTATTTGCGTTATTGTAACGTAATAAGCTAATAATCACGTTTATAACGCAAAACCAAACACCCTCTACTACAATTTAAGCTTCAATTTAATTCTCTATAATTACTAGAAAAATAAAAGATTTGAATTTGAATTTATACTTTAATACAATTTGAGGATTCATAGATAATTTATATATATAATTCCAGTCTCCCAAGTCCCAACTAATAATTTGTTTTCATTTTCTTTTTATTCGATTATACTACTAAATTTAAATGACTTACCGGTTCGATAATTCAAGTGACTAAATTTGTAGGGTCGGATCATCAAATAACAATAAATTCATTTAAAATAGTATACATAATCCTAAATTATCAACTAAAGTAAAAGATCATGAATAAAAATACATGTAATTAACAAAGTTAAAAGTCGCTTTAAACTCTGACTTTTCATTCTGTCGCTTTGGCTTCTTTTATTTTTCCTTCTAGTCCATCACGTTATTAACTGGTTTTAAACATTCTAACCAGGATAATGAGTATTTGGTATTACTGTATTAAGTTAATTTTAAAAAATAGGCTCAGAGATAAGAGTTTGATTCTATTTATTGAGGTAATAAATATTTAGCTTGAAAAAGATTTAAGTTTGATTTTATTTATTTATTTGTTATGTTAAAATAAAAGTAGGTACAATACAAAATTATTTGTTTAATTAAAGGTTATAAATTTTTTAATCAATTTCTTTTAGGTTTTAACAAAGGGTTTATTATGAAAAAATCAACATGTTTTCACGTTTTCGTCTATGAATGTTATTTTTTTCAGAAAAGTTCTTAAGTTAAATTTTTTTTTTGTCTAGTAAAATTTGACTTTTAGAACCCGGTTTTTTAGTTTTTAAAAACCCGATTTAGTAATTATAACTGGATTTTAATTGTCAAATTTCACAAAATTAAGAAAAAATTTTAACCGTTGGACTTTTATGAAAAAAGACATTGATGGACGAAAACGTAAATTCCATGAATACATGTTGATTTTTTTAATAATAAACCCTTCAACACTTTGTCAATGTTAGAAAAGTATCGGCTACCTATTAAAAATATATCAGTTTTACAAACATCGGTCCGTGTTACGGTGCTACCCCTCCTCCCCATAACATAGGTCCTCCATATGTGTTTATACTTACGTAGTCAGTAGTCACAACTCTTTTACACCTAAGTATTTTATCATAATGATAAACTGTATGCAAATTGTTTAACTCAATTAAATTCATATTATTATAAAGACAATACTGAAATTTATAGTAAGCTTTTAAATCGTCTACAATGGGATGGATACCTTTGTTAAAATATCATTTATTAGGAATAAAATTATGATGAAATATAACAACTTGTTATTAAATTAATTGATAATTAACGTTAAAAAATAAACTTTAAGAAATAAAGAAAAACCCATAAGACAACATCGCGTGATTTCATACAGTGTTTATAGACTTATACATACATGTAATTATTGAACTTGTAACTTTTTTCGTTATGAAAATGATTATAATATTAAACTACTAAAAAGTATATCTAGTAATAATTTAAATATTAAGTGTGATAGACAACTTATTAAAAAAAAGGTTGTTGGATGTGTAATATATATTAAATTGCGAAAGAAATAATTTAATGTGTTGAAACCTTTCTTAGAATCATTAAATGACTGTATTTAGTTATAATAATGTCAAATAAACACATTGTCGTATTATACTCATTCAATTCAATCTTTATATATAAGTATAAAACCATATTTGTCGTTTGTCGCTTTCTCGACACAATTTTATATTAATTTTTATTAAACCATATTCAATGTAATACACGAGTCAATAAAAAACAAACGTTATCTGTTTATCTGATATAAAATATTTATATATAATTATTTATTTTATATTATTTTTTATTAAAAATATTCAAAAGAAAAACAATTTTTTTTGTCATTATCTGATTTAAAAATATTTATATATCAATTTCCAATATATATATATATATATATATATATATATATATATATATATATATATATATATATATATATATATATATATATATATATATATATATATATATATAGGTGGGTTCACTGGAGAACCTCCATGCATCGAAGAAGCTTGAAGAACCTCCATGCACCACCACAAATGCATCACAATTCTCCCGTGATGCATCATTATTTCCACGTGATGCATCAAATTCACGCGTGATGCATCGATTTCTAGTTTTCTACGTGATGCATTACGATAATCTAGCGATGCATTGTGGTTCTCCAAGCTTATTCGATGCATAGAGGTTCTTCATTGAACCCACCCCTATATATATATATGTATATGTGTATATATATATATATATATATATATGTATGTATATGTATATATATATATATGTATATGTAAATAATTTATACTAAAAAATGACCATATAATACATTGTTAATAAACTAGTATTATAATATTGTAATATTCACTATTTCTCGAGCAATAAAAAAAGTATGCATGTAATCCGGGTTCGGTTGTACTTCTGATCTTCATTATTGAAATTTTTATCAAAAAATTTAAATAAATCTTTTCTTCGTTTGATATGAAAAAACCAACATGTTTTCATGATTTTGTCCTTCCGTGTTATTTTTTCAAAGTCATCAAGTTATTGTTTTCAATCTGGTTTTCGGAAAAAAAGTATGTTTTTTTTCATAATCAATCCTGACTTTTTCCACAAAAATCCAACATGTTTTCGCTATTTTTCTCCGAAAATCCATAAACTTGAAAACCTTTTTGAAAAAATAAAGAGAATTTTCGAAAATCACAAACAAATCTATTACTTAACGATTTTATTGGTAAAAATAACACGAATGGACTAAACCACAAAAAATTGAAAAACATGTTGATTTTTTTCATATTAAAACCCTTAAATTTACGATAAAAAATATTATATTATTATTCTGGAATAAATGAAAAATGGTTAAAAAGAAGGATAAACATGAAGTGAATTTATTTTTTCAAATTCAATGCGATACTTGTACCTTTCGCATCAGAAGTTATACTAACAGAGCCTATAAATCATCAAGAAGACGAACGGTTTCAATTCCCCTCCCTCCTTTCACGTGTTCTCTTCCCCCCTTTCTGTTTCAGACTTTACTCTGCTTTTGATTTTCACAGTAATGGAATCCAAAAAGCAAACCAGTTCTTCATCTTCGTTAGCTGCTGAGCTTTTCGGTTCAAAGGAATCATCAGCTTCATCTTCTTCCGGTCTTTTCAATTCAATTTTTCCCCCTCCGTCAAAGGTATGCTCAATTTGTTTTCGTGTTGTGTGATTACTGCGTTCTGATTCTTCGATTGATTTGGATCGATTTATGTCTTTGTCTCTTCAATCGTACAGTGAAAGTGTTTGAAGTTTTGGTACTATTGAATTACTGTTCGTGTGCGATTACTAGAAACATGAAGTTTTGTATTGATAGATTTCGTGTGAAATTATTTGAAATATGAATATGTAGAGATTTGATGGAAACTAGTACTCCGTAATTGATTAAAGTTTGCTAATCAACCGTGAATTTTGTTTGAGAAAGAGGCTATCGAACTATCGGTTTTTGTGTTGGTAGGCTGAAAAAAGTTTACAGGTTTGTTAATTTGTGGTATGTTTTAAGATATTCACATGTTTGGTGGTCCAGTAACAGAATTTATCTGCATAAGATGGAATATATTACGGTTTTATTTATACTGTAAATATCAATTACTGTTTTATTTATATTGTAGAATATCAATCACCGTTAGTTGGTCAAATATTTTTATATTGGTCCTCATTATATTTTTTTTTAAAGGGTCCTCCCAATTAATATTTACCCATTAATTAAACTTAACATTGACTCTTATGTTAGAAGGAGGGAGCGTAATTAATAAGATAAAATATGTGTGTTTAGAATCACCCTTTTAATAATAATATATTTTAATAATTAATGTGTTAGCAACTTTAAAAAAAACATAATCGTTTCAATATTTTTCTTAACAAGAAACAACATTAATTATTTAATTAGCTAGTTAAAACATCATTTAAGATACTAAATATGCTAACATGTGAAATCGATCATCCAGTTATTCACTATGATGAATTTTGAAAATATTAATCAATTTGACATCAGAAATATTCAATAAGTGAAACAAGATTGTGAAAAATTTGTTACTAGTTATAAGCTCTTTAGGGCATTCAATGAATCATTGCTGTTCGGTAAATATGTTTTTCTATAATAAAACAAAATAATAAAATGCATCAATTATATCAAGTCTTTGGTTATCGATCTACAACATCATATATGAGTAATACAATTAAATAAATATGTTCGAAACCAAATGGATTTCTAATCATACCTACTACATGATGATTCTTGACAATGATGGGTCCTATATTATTAATTACATGATTAAAATTTTATGAGAGTGAGAGGATCTATGATTAGCGTGGTAAACATATTAAAATTATGGGATAATTACTAAAATAGCCACGTATCACACTCATTTATCACTTTTTAGCCATTAAAATTCCATTTTACCAAAATAGCCACACTTTTTCGTTACCACATTTACGTGATAACCACCATTTGCGTGATATGTACTTTTTATTCATATTTTAATGCATTACGTTACAAAAGGTGTTCGGTAACGTAAATGCTTGTAATTTACGTGACCACTTTTAAAAATATACACATTCCCCATACAAACATTTACGTTACCGAACACCTATTCTAACGTAATGCATTAAAATATGAATAAAAAGTACATATCACGTAAATGGTGGCTATCACGTAAATGTGGTAACGTAAAGTGTGACTATTTTGGTTTTTAATGGCTAAAAAGTGATAAAGGAGTGTGATATGTTGATATTTTAGTAATTAACCCTAAAATTATTACCTGTAATAATTCTTAATGAGAAAGTAGGTCTAATTTGATCGGTCGATATAGTTCTAGTCTTCTAGTTGGGAGAATCAATTTATCAACTACTAGTAATTTTTTAATTATCACTTGTGAAAATTGGTAAAGGAAGTTGAAACATATATATGTTGGATCTTTTTCAGCCTCATGGGAAAGACTATATTACCTCCGAAGTCACCGGAAAGAACCATGATTTTGCAACCAAACGAGGTGCGAGCCACAGTTAATTGTACCTTTAGACTTGTATATATGAACCAGCATTTCTGCAAATTTCATTATATATGAGCCATTTAGAGTTTGAACATATGATTTTTTATATGTGATACTTGTAGATCTAATTAAATTTGTTTCTTAAACTACCATAAATGCACATGATCGAACTTGAAAAAAGTGTGGTTTGTAAATAAAATACAACATATATAAACTAATAACATGTGGGTCAAACATATCATGTTTGCGTGTTTAGTTGATCACCTACACCTGAGTAATGATACATTGGTCTAATTCATGTGCCTAAAAATCAACCTAATGCATTCAATGTTTGACACGTGACATCCATATTTTCTCACTCCTCAATATACTTATTTTATTTTGTCATATGTCATCATATTATATTAGGTTGATTTTTTGGGACACACCTTTTTTCCTCCAATTTTATTATATTCCATAAATAATTGATGTATTAAATGTGATTAAAAACTCTATTAATTGTTACACTAATAACCGTTTTTTAAATAGAGTGATGTAGAAAGGAGCATTTAATCACATTTATTACTCTCAAGTCTTAACCACTTGGACCTGCACAAACAATTAATTAAAACTCCAGACCTATTTTTATTACAGTGTCTTATGAAGTATGAACCCAATCACTGATCTTTGCATATATATTTGACTGGCCCATGCATGTTTAATGGCTTGGTAGCAAGAACTGGCGATCGAGTGGGAATTCTTTATGTTATTTTACGAAGTATAAGAAAGAATCCAATTGAAAGAATCTGTAAGAATTATGAGAGCTTATGCTCTTATTGACCACACATGAATCCAAAGCCCAAACTTTCGGAATTTACAAGATTTTTATGTTTACATACAAATAAAAGTGATATAAATGCTGTAAACTAATTAATCGGGCTTCAAAGTCCATTTAATTTCTTTTATCTAAACATCAAATCTGATATGCATTAGTCCACATACATATCAATGTCTTAAAAAATTATTTGAACTATAGCCGAGCTGTTGAAGGATATTAAATAGGTGGCATCAAGATAGCTTGGAGTGAAAACCGGCCAGCTGCAGTTACGAACCTTTAGGGGATGTTTGATACGGTGGAATGGAATGAAATGAAATTTATAGGCTTTTTTAATCAACGTTAGTTACAATAAATAAAATGAAGGAAATACTATTAAATCACTGATTCTCTCCATGTTTAGAAGGAAAAGTGAGAAATGAAATTTACACTAAGCTAAATTTCTACTCTCTCGTTAAGAATCATTGTTCTTATCACATAACCAAAATACATGTAAACCTTATATGATTCCATTCCATTCCACCGTACCAAACATGCCCTATAATTGTATAACTTCCTCCGTTCAGATTCTGTTGATAAGGAAGACAAGATTAATCAGGGTGCAAAGAAGGATACGAGTCCATTTTATCAGCAGGAAAGATTGCAACCATGTCCTCTCAGCTCATCCATATACTACGGTGGTCAAGATATCTACACCAATCCTCAAGTTACCAAGAACACCACCCCTGGCCCTGGACACTGGACAGTAAGCAAAAACAATCATACCCTACCTTCCTTTTGTAGTACCATCCGATATGAACTTTCATCGGTCACAAATACTTGAAATCTTTGTAACTGCAGCAGTACAACAAAGATGGAGAAGACGACGGACATGCTACAAGAGGAAACTGGTGGCAGGGTAAAACACACAAATATATTCATGAACATTTATCGAAGGTTTCAAATGTTTAAACATCGGCTGAAAACTTATGTTGTCGTTTTTCTGATTGATTTCAGGGTCCCTCTATTATTAGCTAGGACCGAATGATCAACACCTATAATTTATCTGAAAAATGGTGTTACTAGGTAAGTTTTATTTTCCATTAATCTGTTGTCTTAATTTAGCATATTGAAACATAATAGGTACTTTCCAGTTTCTTGTGATGATCACACTTCACTACATCAGTTAGTTATTTTAATTTCATTTGGTAACTTTAGATACTTGACTAAACCATTATTTGGTCTATTCTTCTTATTTGCAGGATAGAAGTCGATCGAGGGAAAGATAGCAGCTAATTAAGAGAATGATAGTCTCTTTGTGTTTCCGTTTTATATATAGATTAACGTCACATCTCTTTCTTTGTGCATAGAATAATGTCCTCCGTTGGAAGAGACAACAAAGGAGTTTATGTGACTTGAAATTACAGCGACATTTACTGTAAAATTGCCAGATTAATTAATTAATCTTGGGCAAGTTAGTTATTGGGTATATATCCTCGATCATGCTTGTTTTATATTTTGAATTTGAGATGTTGTGCGATCTAATTAGGCAATCATTTCTACAACTCGTGCAATCAAGAGTACGTACTGAGGGTGTTGATCGATCACCATTAATTAATTTTAAATTAATCATCTAATTAAGGTCAATTCGTTGATCTTAAACATGGTGTAGGAATCGAATATTATAAGATGATCATTTGAGTATTAAGAGTGAACATTAGGGTTTAGTATGATTCTAAACGAAAAGAATAAACGTGAAAGATGATCCATGAATAGAATAAAGGTTTTTACCTTTTTAATGCTGCACAATTGGTTTGATATTAAAAAAATAATAATATTATTATTAACATAACGTATGGACCTTATGGTAACAGGTCACATACAAGATGAAGTCATTTTTATACGAATCTATGATCATATAGTTAATAGTTGGTTACTATATCTGTCATACTTTTAACCTCATCTCCTCACAAAAGTTTAGTATATATACAAGTCAATTCACATCAAGTGTAAGGAAACAAAAACAAAAACAAAGACAAAGACAAAGACAAACACAAAGAAGGTTACAAACTAAGGAGATGATCGATATTGACACAAGGTCTCGTCGCATTCGGTATCAATCCATGTTGAACATGATTCACGTACATTTAAGCCATGATTCTCCATCGTATCCATATCTTGTTCTTGTTTCATTTGATACCATATACCTAATGTGACCAGACAAATTTAACATCTATATCTATATATTTAATAGAGTGATTATAAAATGAGTACCGTGCTTAAAATGAGGATGATAAGAACCAATAGAATTACTTTATTTTGTGAATCAACCAATAAGAAACAATGTGACATAATTGTAAATAAGTTGAATACTATATGAGATGGAATCTAATAAAACGACATTTTGATCATTGTGCACCATATATTTTAAATTAATCATATTGATTTTTAATTGTGAATCAGGCAAAACCGATTTCGTTGGCACCATCGTGATTCACAACACGTACAATGATTATTGTCATCCTGATTCATGACACTACCGATTTCGACAACACAAGTGAGGAGGACGCGAGCAACAGTTCACGGTTCAAGCAAGCGATCCACAACGGCAGCGGTACACGGTTCGCGAAGGCAGATGGTTCATGGCGAACGACGATTCACGGTTCAAGAAAAAGAGGAGGAGGAGGAGGCGAGCGTCGGTTCACGGTTCAAACAAGCGATTCACGGCGGCGGCGGTAGTTAGTTCACGTCATTGACGTTGGTGCCGAGTTATGGTGCCGGGTTCACTTTATTGACGTTGGTGATATTAAAGCGCCGGTGACCGCGAAAGTGTAGAATACTGCCGGAGAAGATGGTGGTGTGTGTGGCACAATGAGGGAGAGAGTGTGAGAGAGAAAGATTTTGTTTTGGAATATAAATAATTATGATGGAGAGAGAAAAAGACTGTGTTTTGGAATGTGAATAATAAGAGCAAAGGGAGTACCCACCATTCCCAAACCCATCTTTCTGTACATGTCAGCGCCACATCAGCTTTTCTCTCCCCACCTTTCCCAACCTTTCTAACTTGGAAATGCCCACATTTCTTAACCTTTTCATCTTTCTAAATTTTTTTAACATTTTAATTAAGAAAACAATTATTAAAACTAAAATAATTAATTTCATAAATATTTAAAAGTTTACATAATAAAATTACGAAACTATACCTTTCCATCTTTCTTAATTTTTCTTAAATAAAATTCATTTTAACTAACAAAACAATTATTAGAACTAAAATAATTAATTTCATATTTATTTAAAAGCTATTACATAAACTAAAATAATTCTATATATATATATATATATATATATATATATATATATATATATATATATATATATATAAAAAGAAAAGAAGGGGTCTGCAAAAAAAAAAGGAAAAGAAGGGGGAAGAAGAAGGAAGAAGGCGGGGTGGAGCGGCCTGGGGAAGCCGGGGAGAGGAAGCTGGAGCGCGGGGCCGCCGTGGGGTAGGGGGGGGGCGTTGTAGCCGCCGGCCTTCGTCCGAGGTGGCAAGGCAGCCAACCGGCCCATAGCATGATATTGGGGAATCTCATTGCTATTACTCAAACAAGCATGAAACGTATGCTTGCATATTCGTCCATAGGTCAAATCGGATATGTAATTATTGGAATAATTGTTGGAGACTCAAATGATGGATATGCAAGCATGATAACTTATATGCTGTTCTATATCTCCATGAATCTAGGAACTTTTGCTTGCATTGTCTTATTTGGTCTACGTACCGGAACTGAGAACATTCGAGATTATGCAGGATTATACACGAAAGATCCTTCTTTGGCTCTCTCTTTAGCCCGGGTGAGTACTCCCTTTGCCCTAATGATGGAGGGAGAGAGATTTAAGGATGTAATATGGAAATTGGTAAGAATGAATTAATTCTTTTTTATTTTATAATTTAATTTAAATTTATAAATGTCCATAATACCTCTGATGATGTGGTTTAATATTGATGACATGTCATATTATTACTGGTTCTTACCGTTTTCATTTTAAGGCCGTTCCTTATTTGATCCAGTCCCATATTTAATATATATCTATAATTTTATATATAATAATAATAAGATTGTACTACATGTTTTCTGTATGTGATACCGAAATTTTTTTTTTCCCAACTTTTCTTGGATTACTACAAATAATTAAGCCTTTTTTAACATTGCTAGTAGAGTTTGATCATCGTAGTTCAATAATTGAAGTTTCAGGATACGTTTGGTATGATGTAACGGAAAATAGATGTTTAATTGCAAACATTATTTTATATTTTTATTTCATGTTTTTAGTAATAAAAAGAAAATTGACATGAAAAATAAATTAAAAAAAAAAACCAAAAAACTCCACTCTCTTTCATATATTTGTATAGCTACGTTCTAATAAATATAAAATAAAAATAAAATGAAATTTACATTAAAATCAATTCTTTATTATTTTCATCTTGAATTATCTTGATAAAAAAAAATTGTAAACTATACATGACTCCATTCTCATGATTCCAAACGCACCGTAAATGAAAATTTTGTTTAGATGATTAAGTTTTAGTTTTAAGGAAAATAAGATATGTGATTATAAAGTAAAAAAAATAAGACAAGTGATAGAAAAATAAGAAATAGAAAAAAAATTTATTAAGAAGTATAGACATAGGGTATGCAATTGAAAAATAAGAAAGATAATATGAAAAGTGATATTTTAAAAATTGAAATAAAAATTGAAGTAACTGCTATTAAGGTAATCAAGCTTTTTTTTTTTTTTTTAAAGAAGTGAGATGAACATTTTAGAAATTTTCAATGACCAAACAGAGTATAATAGTATCATAAAATGACAATGAATTGAATGTTTATGAATTGATTAAAAAGGATTCTGATCGTTGGAACATATATGTAGGAGTAGTTGGTTTTGGACCGTTGAAGAATAAGAACAATGAATATATATATATATATATATATATATATATATATATATATATATATATATATATATAGATTTAGGTTCAAGTGAGTACCACCCATTATGCAGCGCACCAGAAGGTACCAGTCTTAAAAGTATTTTTTTTGAAATTTCTTTTCATGAACATGTTTTAATTAACATTATGAATATCATATATGAATTTCACGCAAATCCGAACACTCTAAGTGCATGAAAACACGCATCACATAAATGTGAGTTCACATGTATTCAAAATCATGTAAGTGTGTGTTCACATCAATTTTGAGGAGCTAGGAGATGTGAATGTATGTGAAATTTACATACGATCTTCATAATGCTAATTAAAACATGTTTATGAAAAAAAAATTTTAAAAAAGTTTTTTTAAAGGTGGTACCTTCTGGTGCGCTGCATAATGGAGGTACTCTCTCGAACCATATTCTATATATATATATATATATATATATATATATATATATATATATATATATATATATATATATATATATATATATATATATATATATATATATATATCTTAACATATATGCGTGAACCAAGTAAAGAAACATGCATTAGGAAGACCATACCCCACCATCAAACAATCCCTCAATTTTGTTTCAACTGTCTCTATATTCCATCATCCCAAACAAACGGAATTTATTTAAAATATTCCTATTAAGAATATACATATATAGGGTTGGGTTGGGTTCCAGTAACAACCCCTTAGTTCTGTGAGAATATGTGAACCACTTTAAAATTTGTGAATTTAATACATAAAATTATGTATTTGATGTTAAAATTTGTATATGTGATGAATTTATACATTTCATATAAATATTTACACACACATATATACGATACCACCAGACGCGCCCCAGCTTCAAGCGAGCTCACCCTATGGACCTTGCTGAACTAGATTCCCTGCTAGCGAGAGCGGCTTAGAAAGATAAAGGAGCACAAACAAGGGTTGTTTGAAAATGAACAGAATGATATGTTTATTAATTTTATGTACGAATTTGTTTATTTGACAACATTTTTGCATTTAATATTCAAAATTGTGCATTTAGCGTATCATTTAATGAATTTAAAATTTAAAGGTAAGTTTAATGTTATATTATGATACTAGTTTATATACCCAAGTATAACATGTGTTTTAATTTAAAAATAATAATGTTATTAATTTTGTAGGATAAATATTAAAAATTATCACATTTATAGTATCTACTTATAAAACATAATAAATTAATATATAATCAAATCCAAATTTGAGTTTCATGTTAGATAAGATTCAGTTTAGATTAGATACCATTTAAATTAATTCTAATATACATTAATTATAAGATTTGAAAAACATAAATTCCATATGACAGTAGGAGGTGACGCCACATGATAATAGCATGCAACAACACGTGGCAAATAGTTAATTAGTCTTTTAATAGTATAGATAGATTTGTTAATATTGAATACCGATAATGGTTTTAAGTTATAAATATAATTTTTAAATTTATGCATTTATTAATGGTTCTGAGATACAAATTTATGCATTTAATGTATATTTAAAAAGCCTTCGCATCCTTGAATTTTCATAGAATCCAACTTATACAACAATAAAACAGCTGTTGAAAAATGTTGCATGTTGTTGTGTGTTGTTTTTTATGATACGTATAAATTGAGTTTGTATATAAGTACGTACGTACGTATGTATTAAGTGAGGTGCGTCAAAATTGGATGGCCGTATGTTTTAGGAGCAGACAAAGTGATGCAAATGTTTTGGCAGATGAGATGATGATTGGTGACTGTGACCTTTGATTCTGTCACTGTCACTGTCTCTTTTATTTATTTATTTAAATTTCTTTTGTTGTCAACTTCAAAGTTGAAACCTTATATGTCTTGTTTTGGTCCTTATTCTCTTTCGTGTCAATCTCTTGTTTCTCTAATAATTCTTTTCTCTTTCACAAAACCCTACTTTGAACTACTATTTAAAAAAAAAAAAAAATAATAACTTTTACCCACCCGTTTCTATTTGCAGTTATATTTTAGGTTCGTTAAAGAGTAAATTACACAAATGGTCCCGTGGTACGAATTTTTGTATCGTTTTGGTTTCTCAATTTAACTGCTGTTAATTTAACGATTCACTATAGAAGTAATTTCATCTTTTTGCCTATTCATGGACCATTTGTGAAATACTTTCAAATTATTATATTCTCATTTACACACACAAACATATTAAAGTTTATTTATTTTAATATTTATTTATATATTATTATTATTATAAAGTGAATTAAAAATGAACCTAAATAAATTAAAAAAGACGTATACAAATAGTTTCTATACATCAATGGAGTTCTTCATCACCAGCTCACCCATTATCTCCTCGTCGATTCGTTCAACCCTACCATCGTTCGCTTTTACTTCCGTCGCCATCTGCCTCCCTCTTTGTATCGTTCTTTATCCCGTTGAGTTAGGTCCAGGTGTCTATTGAATCGATTTAGGTGATCCCGTTATATCCTCTCCTTTCCCAAGTGAAACTTGGCTTCTCATTTCTCACTTCTCTGGCAATTACGTATTTTTTGTGTCTGTTTGTGGTTTTATGTTTAAAGGTTGAGATTTTGATAAGAACATCTCGTCTCTTTCTTTGTCTTTAAAGGTTCGAGATTAGCTGCATTGACTACTTACCTTTATTTCATCGAAGATTGAAAGGGGAGGAACCAGAGCCACTACAACCTTAATTTGTTATATATGTGTGCCTCCGATGACATCTCATTTTGGATATGGGCTTCAATAATCCGTTTCTTTTTGTGCACCTCCATTGTTATGTCTTTTCCTATATGTTTTTTTCTTTGTGATCCCTTGATTTATCACTCCTTGTTTTGTTCTTTTATCACTTAACTCAGGTTTCAATCGGGTTCGTTGTGAACAAGCCATATTATTTGCTTTGAGTTCATATTTGTCTTTGACATCTCTTCTTCGGGTTCTTTTTTGATTTCATGGTGAGTTTGATTTATACTATTTTGAGTTTGATTTGCACCGATTGTTGTTTTACAAGTTTGATTTTGCACTTTAGTTTACGATATTGAGTGTGATTTGGGTTACAATTTTGTGGCTTTAGTGTTTGTTTTTGTTCTTAAATGTTTCACCGTTCGAGTTCGATTTCAATTCCAAATCTAAATCATTGTTTGAGTTCTGCTGCATCATTCCAGAAGTTAATTTAAATCATTAAAGTAATAATGATAATAACAATAAAGTACAAACCATCTGTTAGTTTCAGAGATTGAATCACTGAAAGTGAGCAAGTTTCAAAAAGTAGGGATCCTTAATTTTTATTTTGATAGTTTCTTAATTCCCAAAGTTTTTCAAAAATTAAGACCCTTAATTGTTAATTCTACAAGTACAAACCTCAATATAGAAATTTAAGAAAAGTACGTTTTAAATTTTTTGAAAGACAAATAATCACAGTGAATTAAAACATGTAGGCGTCAAACTCAATGCCTCATTTGCGTAATCCCAAATCTCAAATGTTAAGACACCTTACGAGGTTAATTAAATACGTTTCATGATTCAATTGTTCCAACAAAGGTCTCGTTTGTTTTCCATTAAGAGACTCTTAAAAACCTCTGAAGTCTAAATTTCATATCTATAATAAATTAAGTTTGTTTGTTTAACTTCAGACTTAAGAGGTTGAAACCTCTGAATTTTCCTCTGAAATTTAAGAGGATGAGAGTTGTCTTAACTAAAACTAAGAGGCTCTTAATTTCAAATGTTAAGGTCTCCTCTTAATTTCACACGTGGTTTTCAGACTTCAGACGTTTAACCTCCTAAAAAACAAACAACACCAAAGTCTTTAATTAGAAAAAAAAATTAATATTAATATTACATTTTTAAAGTTATTAAGTGTTTCCTTTATTAATTGATCATATAGGAAACTATTATGAATAGTTTTTTTTTTTTTTTAGTTTTTTAATAAATAACATAGTAAAGTTAAATATGTAATTTATGAAAAGAAAACGACAAAACAAAAATTTTAGGGCAATGAGAAACCACATGTGACGTGAGATTTTATTGTAATAGTATTTAAAGATAAAGTTTATTTGAGCCGTTCATAAAAAAAAGATAAAAATTATTTGATATTAATCAGATTTATTAATTTATTATTTTAATAACTTTATATATAGTTGGATAATGTGTTGGTATCATTATGACCATAAGCAAAAGCAACTTACAAAGTTGCCAAGTATAAGAAAAAGTTAAATAATGATGTTATGGAAGAAATAATTAATTAATTAGTGGCAAATAAATTATTGTTTAGACTATACTAATCAAAGTTTATAAAAAAATTGATATATAAAGATCATTATTTGAAAACACTGAATTCATTGGTTTCATCATATGAAGGGATGATACAATAACCATTCACAAAAGGTAGTATAAAAGCGATGTGAAAACATTTATCAAATTTGTAAGTGTTACTTTTACTTATATCATTAATAATGTCATTTTATATAATTTTTGTATATTTGGTTAACACTATTATTTTATTATTGAAGTTTATATATATATTTTTTAAAATTAATTATTGATTAAACATACGTATGTATTACATGACTTAATAAACTAGTATATATATAGTATTTTTAATTAAAACTTAAAAGCTACCTACATTATTACCTGATTGTTTTGATGTAATATGGAATCATTTAATCAAAAGAATTGACATACTTTGGATATCCACTCTCTTTGCAAGAAGATTTTCCCCCTCCATGTGCATGTGCATGCTTCTTGATGATAAAGAGATAACCACTTAGAGAGTTAGAGATATATATTCTTTTTTAAAATGGATAACAATACATCATCTTTAAACTTTTATGGGTTTTTTAGACTTGTATATATATGTGAATCAAAGATATTAATTAAGTCCACACATATATACTTACATATATAGCTACATTTATAATAACTAGGTTATTACCCATGTATACATGGATTTATTTTAGAAATTTTTATTTATATATATGTATAACATAATAATCATATGAATGTTAAAATTTGCTTAACTTTAGTTAGTTAGTTAGTTATTAAACTAATCCATGATAGATTTACATAGATTTGATTTGTTTTAAAATTTAAAAATAAAATCAGTAAATGACGTGGCAAAAGGAGATAGTGACACGTGACAAATTAAATGAGAGCATGTTATGTGTCATTTAGTTACTCTTTTAATAGTATAGATAAATTTCATTAGTTAACATCTTTTTCTTATATATATATATGATAAAACTACATGACTTTTAACATCATTTAAGAACCATTAACACTGTCATTTATCATATTCTAATCCCAATTATGTTAATCATTTATTAGTCAGTCATATGTGTGTGTGTGTCTATATATATATATATATATATATATATATATATATATATATAGGGGTGGGTTCAATGGAAAACCACTATGCACGTGAAAACTATGGAAACCTACGCATACCGTCCGATTTGGTGCATTTCATGAAAAAAACGGTGGCATGATCGTAAATAAGGTGATACATCACGTGAGATTTTGATGCATCACTGGGATTTTGACGCATCACGCTGGGAATTTGATGCATTTGTGGTGGTGCAGTGCGGTTTTCACAAGTTTTCAGGTGCATGATAGTTTTCCATTGAACCTCCCTCTATATATATATATACACACACACACACACACACGTGTTATCTCATATTATAAAATTCATCGTTAATTACGTTAAATAGGATGAAGTTATTTTTATAATGTATACTAGGTTATTACCCGTGTATTACACGGGCTAATCTTACTAATTAACATATATATACATATAAAAAATATAAAATAAATACAAGATTTAAATAAAAAATAGATTCATAGTTTCAAATCAAAAGGAGATAGTGACACGTGACAAATTAAATGAGAGCATGTTATGTGTCATTTAGTTACTCTTTTAATAGTATAGATAAATTTCATTAGTTAACATCTTTTTCTTATATATATATATGATAAAACTACATGACTTTTAACATCATTTAAGAACCATTAACACTGTCATTTATCATATTCTAATCCCAATTATGTTAATCATTTATTAGTCAGTCATATGTGTGTGTGTGTCTATATATATATATATATATATATATATATATATATATATATAGGGGTGGGTTCAATGGAAAACCACTATGCACGTGAAAACTATGGAAACCTACGCATACCGTCCGATTTGGTGCATTTCATGAAAAAAACGGTGGCATGATCGTAAATAAGGTGATACATCACGTGAGATTTTGATGCATCACTGGGATTTTGACGCATCACGCTGGGAATTTGATGCATTTGTGGTGGTGCAGTGCGGTTTTCACAAGTTTTCAGGTGCATGATAGTTTTCCATTGAACCTCCCTCTATATATATATACACACACACACACACACACGTGTTATCTCATATTATAAAATTCATCGTTAATTACGTTAAATAGGATGAAGTTATTTTTATAATGTATACTAGGTTATTACCCGTGTATTACACGGGCTAATCTTACTAATTAACATATATATACATATAAAAAATATAAAATAAATACAAGATTTAAATAAAAAATAGATTCATAGTTTCAAATCAAAAACCAGAAAATACTTTCTTATAAACAACATTGGTCGTTTTGCTGCTAACTCTACCTTCCTTGTCTAAAATTAAAAGTTTTAAACATTCTCTACTTTTAACTTTAGATAGGGCAACATATAGCTGACCATTACTGAAAATCGGGTCCTTGAGAAACAAACCAACTTTCGATAGTGACTGTCCTTGGCTTTTATTTATCGTCATAGCAAAGCATACGACAAGCGGAAATTGTCTTCTCTGAATTTTGAAAGGTATCTTCTTATCTGAAGGCGTCAAACGAAACCTGAGAATAAATGTCCGCTTACCGATATTACTCCCAGATATAATCTCAGCTTCTATAACGCGGTCACCCATTGATATTAACCTTAAGAATTTTGATCAATGGCTGGAATCAAATACTTGGAATGCATAAATCTTGTAGTTGGTAGGAAACAAAAATATTTGTTGGAACAAACAGTCTATACATCTGCTGCTTTTATTTATTTATTTTTGCCAGTAATCATATGAAACAAAGCAGTATAAAAAGGGGCTAAATGCTGCAGATGCTATATTGAAGAATTGTAAGATCATAAAGGTTTTTGAAGTGTTTATTATCTAATTCAATTTTTTTTCCCCAGTAATCATATGAAACAAAACAGTTAACAATAACAAACCTGTTCATCAATGAGTATCATTTCAACTGCATGTGTTTCGTTGGGATTCTTGAATACATGAAGCTTCCACAGCAGGATAACACGAACTTTGATAAAAAAAAATGAATCATTCATAACATCAAGATCATCAATCAATGTTATTTGGGAATCCATTGACAGATAAGCAGGAAATTAAGAAATAAATATCAAAAGTTTTGATTTTTGGAAAGCATATGAAGTAATCACGTTCTGCCTACAATCATTTATAGGAGTAACGAAGCATACCCATGTACGAAATTCATCCTGATATGCAGGGATTTAAATTTGAATTGGAATATATTTAAATTTGAAATTGATAGAATTTAAAACTTAACAATCGGGATTATCTTCAAATGCATAAGCTGATAAGGATACAAATCGAAACCCTAGCAACAGGTTCAAATTTCGCATATGGAGAGGGAGGATAAACCGTCAAATTGATCAACTAATTAAATGGAAAAAAAAAATTTGAATATGGAGAGGGAGGATAAACACAGTCAACTTGTTCACCTAATTAAATGGAAGAAAAAAAATTCGAATATGGAGAGGAGGATAAAGGCAGTCAAATTTCGCATATGGAGGAGAGGGAGGATAAAGCGTCAACTTCTTCAACTAATTAAATGGAAAAAAGATAACGCCGATCAACATGTTCAACTAATTAAATGGAAAAAAAAATTTTTAAATTTTTTTTGAAAAAGAATTGCAAAGAACACGTGTCAATTACATGCGAAGCCAAGTGGCACTTTATCTAAGTGCCATGTGGCATCTCGTTACTCTTATAATAGAATAGATAGATATATTTTATTAGCTCTATCATATTCAACTACTAATAATGAAGATAAAGATTATAATTCTTTTTAAAATATTAAAATTTAAAAATAGAGACTTCAAAACCTAACTCCTTGAAGGATCAGATAATGATTTAAATTAGGAGTCTCCTTCAAATTCGAATTAATTTGGGTTTGGAAGGATCAGATAATGATGATTTATGTTATTTTAGATTTTATTTAATGAGATAATCATCTTACTTCACTATCAAAAGGTTAATATTGGAATTAGAGACTTGGAAGGAAGTGCATACGTACATATATAAATAAGATGGTAAAGAATCACTAAAGATAATAGCTACTTTGACTAAAATTATAACCGTATGAGTACATGTATGAGTTTGAAATTAACGGAAAAAAGGGAAAATCTTTGATTGTGGATGCGTTTGAGTTTCTGGTAATCGATCATTTCTCAAACAAATAACTTCTATTCAACTCGATCAAACTCATTTCATACCTTAAAAACCAAACAAAGAAACGCATCCTAAGTAAAATCCAATTGGGGATATGATAATTTGGATGTTATTAAGATTGATAAAAAGAACAAATTCTAGGATTAAACATTTAGTAGCCAGCCTCGATCGACCATACGTATGGTAAAGATCGAATAAATGCAACCCGGCCAAGTTGATAGATATATACCATTGCATGTATTTGGATCCCACATATTTGGAGTTAGTTATATATCCGATCCCACTCAAATCAGTTACCTCATGTTGGGGATATATCCATAAAGATTACGGGTCAAACAACTGATCCAAGAATAGCATATACAAAAGAACCATTTGATCGTGGAAAATCCTTTTTGAATGAGAGGAAATATAACAAAATTCCCTATAGAAAAGTACAAACAAGACACTCTATCTACTTGGTAGTTGGTATATATGCCTATCTAGAATTATAATTAAATGAAAAACTGCAAACTTTTTCTCAATAGTTCTTTGATACACTCATCACCTCAAAAGCTCTCTTTCGATTTAGAGAGAATTTTGAAGTCTCAAGACCCGATGTAACATCCCAACTTTTAGATAATTATTTAATAGTTGTAAATAAAAGTCTTAATAACGAAAATAAATCATTCTTATTATTCGACATAGAATATATTAGATGAAAAATAATACTGATTATGCGTGTATCAGAAAAGGAAAAGGAAGAGAGCAACCTTGGCCATGTAACACGTCATGTCTCCCTCACCTCCACGCCCCTTCCATATTCTTTTTTGTTTTTCGTTACTCCATTCAACCTCCCAGTTGCGAACCTAGTATTTGGGGTCGCCGGTTGCACAATTTAGAAGAACTTACTTCATCGTACGGTTCAATAATTTAATTAATTAATTTGGTCAGGTCGGACCAACAATACGCATTAGAGATATACAAATACTAAAATAAATATTAGAGAAAATTGTAATCCTAAATCATAAAATCTAATAATTAAAGGATTTAAAAGCTTTAGAAATCAAGAACTTAGTCAAGAAATCAAAAATATACCGAAAAGAGCTGCTTGTAGAAGTGGAAAGGAGGAAACATTTATTTTTTTAGACAAGAGAGTTGAATTCTTGGGTTTTATTGAGTTAATTAATAAAACTAAAAAAGCAGGGTGATATTCGATTTTTATATTTCATAATCTGTCACTAATATTTAATTTTTAATTTTAAAATCAAATATGAAATTAAATATATGTAAGAACCGTTAAATTAAAGAATATATATACTAAATGGATATGTTAATTATTTTACGAATTAACAATAACCAATAGATATGACCATTGTTAGGATCACTTATATATAATGGTTGTTAAAAAAAAATGATATATTGCTTATCAAATTGATCACTTAGTCCAGTGGGAGGGGTATTTTAGGATTTAGTGTAAGAAATATTGGGCATATATGTATGATTAGCAGCATTCTTTGGAACACACTTTCAATGAGTAATCATTAATTTAGTGTCAACTCATTCATTTGTTTCCACACTTGAGTTGGTTTTAATTTGGTTCACCCATTAGTCCATTACCAATCAAGTAAGTGGCCACCCAACAGAAGAGAAAACAGTAGCATCCATGGTAATGGCAATGGAGTCACTTCTTTCACATTCATAGAAATAACATCGATCATATTATCGTATATAAAAAGTTGGAACAAATTAAATATGCTTCTTTTGGCCTCAACTCCTACGGTTTAACGTATTAGTGTAGATTTATATATGTAACTCATATCGACATACATGATACATGTATTTTAAAATTAAATAAATCAGTTGAGTTAAATAGATAAACAATTATAAATTAAGAATCCAAAGAGAAAAAATCAATGATGATTAGAAAGCTATATTAGGTTACTTTAAAAGAAAAATAGATTATTCACATGACTTTTAATTTGTTAGAATGTGTGACAAATAGCCTTATAGGCTTTAAAACAATGTTGGAGTATTTTAATTAAAGTTTGTGAAAAAAAAAATAATTCCAAAGGTGTATAAGTAATGCCATGAATTAGGGTCTAGAATATTAAGTAATTTATTTTTGTTAAACATAATTTACAATTTTAATGAATGCTCAATAATTGTAATATTCTAATTTCTCAATGTTCATCTCAATAATAATAAATTAATAATTAACATTTTAGACGTGTTTAGTTTAATTCATGTCCTCAAAAAGCCCAAGGGCTTCCATTTTCCCTTTTCTAGGTTGGGCCAGTCCCATATTAATTTGGTTGCCGATGGCAGTTAATTCGGGCCAAGACTAAGAAAGGAATCAATTCTGCTTCCTATTTTCGATTAAAACCTTAATTATTTTTTTTATCTGATAAATCACTCCTAAATTCGGTATGTTGCAGATTCAACTGGCTACAATGCTTTCGTGATGCACACATGTCATCCACATGGTAAAATATGAATATGTCTCACTCACATGGCATACATATGGAAAACTTTTATGTTTCGACATTAAAAATAGAAAATTTTAAATAAATGATTTAGGGTTTATTTACTTGTTATTCAAGATCCGTCAAGATCGAGAGTTAATTGGCTAGAGAGTGGTGATGGAGACTGGCCGAAAGCAGCCGCTAGTCGGAGTGGCAGTGTTGAAGATTTAGGCTTCAAATCAATTGTGTTCTTGTGGGTTTGAGGTTTGTGTTCATCAAACAGATGTTCGTCGAACAACAGGATTCGTCAAAGAGGAGGGTTGACGGGAAAGGTATTCGTCAAAGGAGGGTTTTGGCACAACAATGAAAAAAATAATAATAATATTCGTCATTAGATGCAACCAGATAAACTAGTTGCAAGTCATTTTTTTTTTAGAAAAATAAACATAATATTAATGAGTTTTCATTAGTTGGAGATTCATGATACAAAAAATCAATTAAAGGGTTTAATAGAAAAAAAATTGACAACATCGAGGTTTTAAAATTGCCTATTATAAATAAGTGATTAGGACGACTTTTTGTTTGAATTCATAATAAAAACTGTATAATTACAATAACGTTTTTAAAAAACTCAAGTCTTCCCTTTCAGAAACATTAGTTATTGTGTGGAAAATGAAAACAAAACTTGGCATTTATTTACACAATTCACTAAACTGTGTCCTTCTCAGGGTCCGAGTCAACTCAACTCGGACTCGGAACTCAGTGTAACAAAACAAAAAAAAAGGATGTACAAATGCCATTACCCACCAAACTCTCTTTAAACATCTCCTCCAATCCATAGATTCATACACCCTTGTTGTATAAACATGGAAACCAGTCCGAGTCAATTGACCCCGACCGAGCCATTAGAGCCTGCAAGCCCCATCTTTTGTAATGCTTCTCGAGTCCTACCCGAAAAGGAGTTGGACCTTGTAACTTGACTTGCATAGTGCTTGCCTTTAGGCTCCACGGTCAAATAATCCGTTAGAATTTTCTTTGGAGGCGGTCCGTTGTGAGCCACAGGACTATCAAGCCGCGAAGGGGAGAGGCTCGGTGTGGTGAATGCGGTTCTATAAGGAGTGGTAACCGTGTGAAGCGTGTATGGTTTCCCAACGATGGTTTTTGTAACGATGTCACGGTTAGAAATCGATGAAAACTTATCAGAATGTCTAGCCAAGTCGTCCACGTACAGTAAGTCATCGATGCGTGCCGCGATATTAAAAGCTAGGCTTTCCAACACTCTTGAGTAGCTCTCCAATATCGATTTTCCAACATCCTGTATACGCACATACGGTTAATTCAATGACAATACAGGTCAAACGGGTTGACGACCAAAAGTTATAAATTTTACATACTTTTGAACTTTATTTCAAAGAACAATTTGTTTAACACATCATTTTATAAATTTTCATTTTTTAAAAAAAAATTACGTTCTAGCTAAGTCTTTTACATGTCAATTTAACCAATTGGCCCGTTGGGTGAAAATTGTCACCCCTCGGGATACATATAGAGGTTAAGGTTTTTACCTTGTTATATTGGATTTTACTCATATCCAAGGTGGTCTGAGGAAGGGCCGGGAACCGCTGTCGCAAGCAAAGCATGAGGCTTTCGGCTCTATCGGCTAGCATTTCCCTTTTATCCGCATCCGCTACCAAATCCTTTACCTTGTCCCATGAGGATCTTGAAAAGGACCGACTCACCGTGGCTATAGGCTTTGTGTTGTTCTTCCGTCGCCATATGTAGATTGAAGCCTCCACACGGTTTGCAATCTCGAGAGCTTGATGCTCGGATGATAAATCAAGGCAGTCCAATAGACAGTCGGGTGAAAATTGATCTGATGAAATGTAGCGATGAATAAGATCACCTAAACTACCTCTCGCATTCTGCAAAGAAATGTGAAATAAAAACCAATCATAACAGCAAACTCAACGAATTCTCGAATAGGCTGAATCAGTCAGAAATTTGAATGTTTATCGGAAGATACAGATACCTTTGGAAGTGCGTCCAAGAATGATTCAGGAATGTCCATATCGGCTAAAGTAATGCTGTTGATAGCCATTGCAGCTTTCAATATCTGGTTCGTGGAATCACGTTTGTTTTGCAAATGCTTTCTTGCATTCTCGCTAAGGCCGCCAGTTGGGACTCGAGGGACTGGCAGCCACCATTTCTCTTTTTGGCGTGGGAGCGCTTTACCAAAAGACGACGAACCATCTGTTTCCAGAGGTTGAATGCCTTGGTCAACATACCAGAACTCCATTTTTTCAAAACTATCTAATATCTCCTACATCAAACAACAATTCGCTTCGTTTTAACTTCATATTCAATGTGAATACTTGACAACATTAATCTACCAAGAAAAAAGAGTCTAGAATCTCACGAGAAGCATGTTGTCTAATTTACGAAGCGCTGGAACATTAACGTAAAGATCAGACCGAGGTCTACTAGTCATAACCTATAAAAACAGATCACAAACAAACATAAACATAAACAAAAAGAAGACATGGCTTTTCTTACATATAAAAGTGCTAAAAAAAACCAACTTATAAGAGCAACAAACTTATTCACCTCAAGCTTGCTTCCATCCGGATAAGTCTGCCAAGACGGTATCAACTCAACGATGTAATCACTCACACAAAGAAGCCATTCCATTTCTCTTCGCCACATCGATTTCTTTTCAGGGCGTAAAGGTTCTAGCCTCCATATCTGTCCAAATAGTGTGGCTGAAAGTTCAAGAAAATCGCAAAATAACAAGTCAATGTCTCCAGGAATCGTAATCAACATATCGAATTCGCTATCCTTTTTTATAAATTAAATCTGTCATATACATCTGCTTACCACAAAGATTTGTAATTGCATTTGAGATAGCCAATGCAGTACAAACACCATTGCCACAACCAGACATATCTTCTCCAAGCAACAATTTTGAGAATCTTTCTTTCATCATCTCAATTTCTATCCAAAACCCCAAATCAAAGATCAACTTAGAAAACATCAAACTGGGAGATATTAACTAGAACTAATCTTGTAACACATTACAACATAGGAATCATCAAACAAACAGAAAATTAACAAAGAAACATGTAACAATTGATTGCTACTAAACTAAACTATCAACTGATTAATTCTGAATCACAGATTAGAACTAATTTAAGAATAAAGATACCTGAGGGAATCGTTGAGTCTTGTTTATCTGATTTGATTTCACCCAAAAGAGGTTGGTTCGAATCTGCAGAATGCGGTGAGGGTTCAGTTTCATTGTTTACATCATCCATGGAAGGAGAAGATGAATCATCAAAGCTGGTAATGTGTTGTTCATTCAAATTAGTTTCAAACAAGGCCATGAAATCAGAGCTTGAACTACTAGTCCCACCAAACTCTTCTACACATGTATCCAAACACCCCTTAAGTTCATCTTTTTCCTCTAATTTCCGCCCACATTCATCATAATCATCATCATAAGCACAATTATTGACCACCATACCAAATCCTTGCAATGCAACATCCATTTTCTAATTAATCAAAACCCAACAATCTTCAAGCGACTGCTACTAATCAGCTGTGCAAATTAACTTAGGAAGTAGTTTAAATGGGTTTGCTTGTTCTTGGTTGTTGGAGATTCATCCATTTGTGTGGGTTTTTGTTATATAATACAACTACAAGAAAGAAGGAATCATGAATCAGAAAGAAATTGGGTGTGTCTGTGTTTGCTTGAACAAGGCGCCTTCCCTATCAAAAATCCATTTGGGTTCGCACTGCATAATTATGTGTGATTATTTGAAGTTTTTTTTGTTCTCAAAGTAATCTTTCTCTCTCTCTCTCTTTCTCAATGAAATGGAGCGTGTTAGGGATTCAATGTGTTAATTACGATTCTTGATTATTGTTATTGGTCAAATGACCAAACTACCCTTTATAATTATTTAATCCTCTTCGGTTTCGAAATAAAAACATTAAACACAACTACAAATGTAGGGTAATTAATGGAGGGTAATGTGGTAATTGTGATGTCAAGCAAATTACAAAGGTAGGGATACTATTCCTATGCATGCCATGGGTACAACATGATGATGCCAAGAACATTTGTCTCCTCATGCCATGTAATCACAAGAATGGGAATCAATTCAAAAAATAGGTTTAATTTTTTTTATATGATTGTTTCAAATTTAATTGTAATTTATGTTATATTTTCTGACCCCCAACCAAAAAATGTGTTTCTATTGCATTAATTTAGCAAAGTAATTTTTTTGAAATGTAAAATTTTGTTATAACCAAGATAAGTAAACACAAAACCAAAAAAAAAGGATAAAGTCATACAATAGTAACCTACTTTTGAAATTTTATCAATATGGTACGTCTACTTTTTTAGATGTCGGTATGGTACTTGTACTTCAATTTTTCATACCGATATGACCATATTTGTAATAGACCATTGTTTTTCATATCATTATAACCATGTTTTTTATGTAAAAACTGGACTCTATTATGTAGATTGACCATATCAATACAGATGAATGAAGTACACATACCATATAGACAATTAAAAAAGTAGACATACCATATCGATACATTTTCAAAAGTAAGTTGCTATTGTAAGATCTTAACCCAAAAACATAATATGATATAGTTGTACCACTAAAACCCAAACAAGAATATATGATGTTTTTATAGATTTTTCACAAGAAGATAACCAAGAATCTGACCACCATTACTCCCAACTATCGTGTGGGTCGCGACATCAAATACTAATAATAGTACTGAAAAATTTTGAACAAGTTGATATCAGTTGAACAACTACAAGTGAGTTTCAACTATTACGTCTAAAATAAAAAGATACTTTACACGTGAACATCGTCTCTTTTCTATCTACTCACAAGAAATACAATGATCTCCCTATTGTATGTTTGAATCAACATGCTTGAAAAAGTTAAAGATCATGTATGAGTTATCAAATTTTATTTATAACAATATAGTTTCATCAAGTTATAAAATGTCTCTGTTAATTTCGAAAATGATAAAATAGCCTTTCAAAAAAAAATTATAAAATGTACTTCAGATTTCTTCAATTCTATTCATACATTGTTTTTCAATTGTGATATATACTTACATACATATAGTTACTTACTTAAACCAAAATATGATGGCTCCATCTTTAAGAAACATTTAAAAATCACTGTCTCAAAATGAACAAAAATTAAACATGACACATAAGAAACACAAACACACACATTCGTATGTGTGTGGCCACTCAAGTTTCATAGAGTCTCATACTAGAATGGAATTCTGGAATCTCGAATTAAATGTAACATGTTTATTACGATAAAATTGGTTCATTTAATGTAATGATATGATATACATATGTTAAAAATTGTATTACGCTTGATCAGTTCACATGCATTACAATATGCACATCTCTAAAAGTACATTATTAGTTCACATAGAATATGTACATATTGTTTAAATATTACACTTTTAGATGAAATAGAAATGTTTTATCGTAATGAAGTTTAAATGACGTGGTCAAGTACAATACACTCCACTGTACCAAAAGTACCTCATTTGATAATAATCATTAAAAAAAATTTTCATGATCATGTTTAAATAATAATATTAGGTTACTTGTAAAAAATCACATACAAAAATGCATTGAAACTATGTGAAAATTTCAATGAATGATTGACTATTTATGTTAAATGTGTGAGTCATTCACATAAATTTTTCATACATTCACTAAATTAAATTTTCTAATATTAATATATGATTAAATATATGGTAAATTTGGTAAATATTCTTATAATATTGACTTAGACATGTTTATGTAGAAAAATTTAAAAAAAAAAACTTTTTTTTTTTTTTGAATTAGACACTGGATTTTCAGAGGTATTATATATATAACGTGTTAATTGTAAAATTATTTAAAGATATGTCGATACGAGCATATAAAATGGTTAGTTTTTTAGATTAATAATAATATTTTTTTAAAGAAAATAAAACAAAATTATACAAAAAACGACCATTAGGTTAATTTTGAGTGGTAGGCAAGGAAGGAACTACCAAATCTGTGGTCACACCATATACATTACTAATGATTAAATGCCACTCCAATCCCTCCCAAAGGCAAATTATATATCGATTCTGATGATCCAAAATCAAATTACTTTTATTGTATATAAAGAAATAATAATTACATTGGTATAAAGATATCCTTAATTATAATGAAAAAAAAAAAAAGATTTTTCACAAATACAAGTTATAAATAAATGAAAAAATAACTTATAATTTAGAATCTATGTGTACACATGTAACACAAAGTAATCTATCATCGATTTTAATTTCAAGAAAAAAAAAATAGGTTACTAATATTATAAAAAATGGTAATATTTTTTTTATAGCAAGAAAAATAAAATAGTAATTGAAATGATTAGTCCGTAGCTAGTCGTTCACAACTCCAGAAGCAGGTTGAGGTTGGTAGTTAGTTAGTTATAAGAAAAAAATGACAAATATAACAAGGGAAGGGAAGGGATATGATGTTTACTTATCAACAACCATCATAATTACTTACTTGTGCAATCTCTATATCTTTAAATTAATCAAACGTAAAGTATATTTTTTTAAATTAACATTTTATAGATAAGTATATTCTATAAAATATATGAATTATGTTTAATTAGTTGTAATCCAATTATCTCAAATATTCTTTCTCTTGTATCCATCATTTAAATAATTTGTAACACCCTCGTTAGGATATAATATAAATAATTTACTTGACGAATTATTTAATTAACGGAAATGAAGCATCTATTTGAAAATGATAATGAGTGGCTGAGTGCATTATTGGCATAGGGCTACTGGGTGTTGTTTAGATATTGTGGCATATTTGACACCGGTTATTGTCTAAATCTTGTTAGGATGAATTTGACGATTCCTGCTTTATATCGTTTATTGACTATCTATTGAGTATTGACATGTTAACCGGTTATTTGAGTGTTTGTGTAGATAATCTAGCTTCTTACTAAGTCATATATTGTTTAGAGTTTTAATTGTTGACCATTTTCAACGGTGAAAGATAAGAGTAACGATATTGTCAGGTTTGCAATTTAAATTGTGATCGATAGAAGGCACGAGGATTGTGGTATATTTTGTAATTAGACTTTATATTAGGTTTCCGGGAAATTAACATTTTGTAAATCTTAATCCCATGATTCAGTAAAACACTTTTCATGTAAATGATAATACACTTTGTCGAAGTTGGTTTCAGAATCTAAATTTCCGGTTTTGTAAATGAATATCGAATATGTAAACATAATGGTATAAAGGTTGAAATTTTATCGTATTTTAGTGGATTTTATTTATTATTTTGGATGACAAGATGAAATAACTTTATAATTTGAAAAGAATTTATAATATGTTGTTTCAAGTTTATTCCCCTGATAAAAACTTAAAGTTTGTTTAAATACGTAACCAAGATTTAATAACTAATTCACATCTCTTGACTTTAGAATGAAAATAACCGAGAGGAAAGAAAATGAAACATTCTTTCCTTCTATTTCTTCCCTAGTGTAAGATAAAAGGTTTGGAAGGAAACTCATTTTTTTCTTCATATTCTTTCTCTTTCACTCCTAAAAAAATTTAGAGAAGACCGTGTTTTTTTTGTCTCTCATTTTCCTCCATAATGTTACCCTTTCCTCATTTAAATTAATCTCAAGAACAGAGTGTACGACTCTCTTAAGCATATAACGACGAAGTAACTGAATTAATCATCCAACCATAGCGGTGTGTAAAATTATTTGTCAGAACATAGTGGTTTTGTATTTATTTTTAAAAACACGGTGGTTTTAAATTTATTTACTAAATGGTGGAATTTAACATATTTAGTAAAAGTTTGTAATTTTAAAAATTTATATTTAAAGCATCTTTTTCTTTTTCATTCATCTTTACTCAATTATATAAAAGAACCGAAGTATATTAATAAATTTTATAATACAAAATCAAATATTTATATTAACTTTTAGGGAGAATTTCATATATGTCCCTGTAAAACTGCATAATATCATATATATCCGAGTCAAAAAAAGAATTTCATATATACCCTCCTAAAACTTCATAATATCATATTTACCCAATTTAAAACTTTAATATCATATATACCCTTTAAAACTTTTAAATATATCAAATATATCCAAATTATTTATTTATTCTTTTTTATTACTTTAAAACTCATATTAAATATTCATTAATAAAGAAATAACCAATCTACCCTTTTTATTTTTTAAACTTCATAATATCGTATTTACCCAATTGAAAACTTTAATATCGTATATACTCTTTTAAAAGTTTAAAAGTTTTAATATCATATTTAAAAGTTTAAAAGGGTATATACGATATTAAAGTTTTCAATTGGGTAAATACGATATTATGAAGTTTAAAAAATAAAAAGGGTAGATTGGTCATTTCTTTATTAATGAATATTTAATATGAGTTTTAAAATAATAAAAAAGAATAAATAAATAATTTGGATATATTTGATATATTTAAAAGTTTTAAAGGATATATATGATATTAAAGTTTTAAATTGGGTAAATATGATATTATGAAGTTTTAGGAGGATATATATGAAATTCTTTTTTTGACTCGGGTATATATGATATTATGCAGTTTTACAGGGACATATATGAAATTCTCCCTAACTTTGAAGAATAACTAAAGAGTGTAGGCGCAACGCTAGGGTTAACATAGAAGTGTTGGGGTCGATTTGTTCTGAGTTTTTTTTATTTATTTTATCAGCTTTAAAAAAAAATAAATAAGAGTGCAGTCTATTTTATGATCTATCTATACATGTAAATACAATGAAGAACTAATGTGTCACATTTTGGTCTTTTATTTAATTTGTCACGTGTCGAAACTTTCTTTTACCACATGTGATTTATTAAATTTATATTAAAATCAAATCTATGACTCCATCTAATATAATTAATCTAATAATTAACTATTCAAATATAAAAAATCAAATTTGTTATGTTTTTGTGAATATTTATATATTTTATACTTTATTAATTCAACCCATGTGATACCGAGTATATAAGCTAGCATTTAGTAAATAAAATCAACTATCATGGTTGAGAAATATTTTTTCAAAATGCCATCTTTTAGGAAAAAACTCGTTGAAACAAAACATCTAGATTTCAAGCGATGAACAATGTTGGTGATTTATCACCAATATGATTTAAGTGTAATGTAATAAACTTGTTTGACCAATATAATCTTATTACATATTGAACAAGTTGAGATGATGCGGAGTGCACACATTTTCAAGATTGTTTGAGATTAATTACCGTTGGTTCGGAGGCAACGCCCCTGATAGCGGGGTTCCAGGGGCGGCAGCCCCTGGCGGCGGGGTCCAATGGCTATAAAGCGGTTCCTGGATTTGCCGATGCATATAGGTTTTCCATTGAACTCACCCCTATATATGTGTGTATATGTGTTGATATGATGATATAACTTCTTGTCTTGATGAGTTGATGATAATATTATTCAAAACATGTGCGAATGATGATTTATAATGATCTTCTCGTTATGATGATAATTCTATTCAAAACAGGTCCGAATGATGATTTATAATGTTTGGTATATGCATGTTACATTACATAAAGTGCCAGACATAGTAAAATAAGGAGGCATGATGACTTCATGCATTATTGATCGAATATTGATGCATGGTACTTACTACTTAACAAGGTCAATGCTTCTCTTTGACAATGGTGACAGGACAATGTGCATTAGTCACCAAATAGTTTGTCACACTTCCCAATATTATCCTGCAATATCATCACGTACACAACGACTATGTTATTTTTTTTATAATAATATTCTAAAGGTTGTATAAGTACGAATCGAAGAAATGGATTTTCTTTTACAAATGATCAGTAAGATCAGTTTAAGTCGTCAAAACACGATTAAGGGTAACTTAAAGGTTTTAATTCAGACATGAAAATGGGTAATAACATGACTAGTGCCATCCGCCTGTCAAATGTCACAACACGTTATTTGATATGAGATTTGAAACTTCTAATTAAACCATCATAAGTATGTATGCTACAAGTTCTTAAACATATCACAAAATTATTTATACTTATCGATGCTTGCCAAAGGGATAGTTTCAGCCGTTCATCAAGACAATTAGCACTTTTACAGCCCTTGAAACCATTACTATCAACACTTTGGGTCAAAACCAACTATGTTGTAGGTTTTTTTAAAACTGATTTTTCGTTGGTGTTTTTTGGTTTAAGCTTTTTTTTAAATTTGGTTTAAATATAACAAACACCGAACCACAAGGGTGGTGGCCTGTGGTAAGAATTGCTTTCCAACAGTGTAAATACGAAGGTTCACCTATGATTACTCAAAGTGGATCGGAGACCACATTATCAAACCAAAAAAAACAAAACAAACACCAAGTACTTGGTTTATTGTCCAGGTTGGGATTGAACTAGTTAACACTCTAGCTAACTTTTATAAGTTTTCAATTTCATAATTTTGGTTTTCCGGTTTTAAATTTAACTTCCAAAATCCCACCTGTGACCTGTCCTCATCCAACAAAGGAAGATAGATCAAAGATAAGAAAGCACAATCAAGTATAAGCACATATGTATCACCTCCCTTGATGCAATTTAACTTTCATATGTTGTCTGCGGGAGATAGTGACATTGATACACTTTACATGTAGAGTTAATACTGAAGAAAACTCGTAAACTTTTCTCATTTTCATGATTAAGTTCTTGAACTTTTTTTCTCAATGTTCAAGTCCCTAAACTATTTTTATCTTATTTAAAAGTATATATTTAACATGTTTGACTGATTACCTAACAGGTAACCTTGATTTTCCACTCGATTAATATTGAAAAAAGATCACTAACTTTCCCATTTTAGCGATTAAGTCACTACACGTTTTGTTTTACCGGTTGTATTTTCCCGGCTCATCCGATAGCTAGTGAAAAATATATATATACTTTTAAATAAGACAAAAGTAGTTTAGGGATTTCAACAATAAAATAAAAGTTTAGGGTTATAGTGTTTTTTCAATATTAACCCTTAAATGTATTTCTTTAAGCAAAGACATTCGAGGGGGTATTAGTAGTGATGGTTTCAAATTTTGGGACTCTATCTAAGAAAAATACTTTTCATTCTTATGTATAAGCCTCGATTGGTACCCTTTTTCAACAAATTATCCCTACCAAAATACATATAAATGCAACTATAAGCTTTTAAGAAATTGGGTGGAAGTGCTTGTAAACAAGATGATTACGGAAGGAAACAAAATATAGATAATGGAATAGTGTTACTGATTAAAAAGCTTGATAGAGGGTAAACCTTTTTCAATTTACCCTTATAAAAATTGTAATTAGTCAAGAACGTAGACCAACTTAAAATGTTGCTGACTACGTTCTAAAAGTGTCGATTAACATATAGTTTAGAGGCGGTCTTAACTTTTATGTAATTTTCTTTCATGATAACAAAAAGAAGGAAATTTTGGTAAGTTACCTCTTGAGAGCACTGAGTCCTCGGCTACCCATGACCAATGTGTCGAGTTTTAATTCTTCAATCCCCTCCATCAGCTTCTCTCTTGCATCTCCCCAATACAATTTTGTCACAACTTGAATCTGAACAAACATATTACACATAATTAACTCAAGGAAGAATTCTATCAACCCAAATCAATGTTATAACTTTAAGGGGGCGTTTGGTTCGCGGATTTCCTGGGATTTCTTGGGATTTGCATTTAAAATCCTGTGTTTGGTTCGCAGATTTCAGTAAGGATTTGAAATCCCAGGATTTCTTAAATCCTTCCATTCTTTGTTATTTAAAATCCCAACCTCCCCCCTAGGATTTTAAATCCTAGTTACCTTGCATTTTTCAGATTAACAAATTTTTTCTATAAGATAATGCAAATTCTTTGACAAAATCCTGACAAATGCAAATGCTGCATAATGCAAATCCTTTGACAAAATGCAAATCCCAGATAAAAAAATCTGCGAACCAAACGCCCCCAAAGGTTTGTGAGACACTTGTGTAATCTCTAGACCCAAGAACACAGCATAAGTGAATTCTCGGTCCGGCCCTTTGCTCATCTTCAGTAAAACTGTGAGATGGTCTCGATCATTCAAGCTGGATACTCACCTTATTTCGTACATATTTAAGCCTTTAGTCTGGGTGCAGGAGACTCGGGCCTTACTGTTGTCTAAAAAGCATTTGATGGTTTCTGGTTCTAAATCAACTACATTTACTAGATTCATTTCAAACTATAGCTAGCAATTTTTAAGTGCGAGTAAACAGTTTCTATAGGAAATATTATACCTTAATATAGTGACCGCTAGATTTATGAATTCAAAATCTAACGTCCATGGAAAATTACATTTAATTAATTAAATCAAATACAGATACACTTCCATATTAGCTAAATTAAGAATCAGATTAACAATATTGCTTATGAATTAAAAATATGAACCACTGATCATTAAATGTTTAGAACGTAGAGAATTTGAAGAAGACAAACAATTGAAATTTACTCGATATTAACTTAATTTGATCTGAAGCATATTTGTACAGTCAAACGAATTGTGTGGAGCATGAGATTCAACTTATCGGACTTGGCAACTGGCATCAAGTATAGATCCATAGAAAAGAAGTTTCAGATTAAAATTATATTGAGCGAAAACGCATAAATCTAGATCAGATGTCGGAGTTCATCTAATGAAAATTTTAAAATCAAGAGGAAGCAAAGTGAAAACAGAAAACCTCTTTCTGTCTAGCCCCGGTATCAAGTATGTCAAGGACTTCAACATCCGTCTTCAAGTCGTACTTGGCCATCACTTCCGGCTCACGAAACTCCACCAATGGAATCAAAGCTGATCTCGCACCACAAAATAAAATCAGTCACCGTTCACTAAACTAAATCGAAACAATAAAACGAATAGTTGATGGATCTGAACTTACGAGAACCGGAGGTAGCCCAGAGTTTGTTCCGAGATTCATCGGTGGAATGAGATTTGATGTGGATGATGTAAAACGTGTCACCTTTGTCAGCTAAGTTATCGATCGCCCATTGCAAAGCAGCTTTGCTGCTGTTTGAGAAATCCATCGCCACACCTACCTTCCGATCCTTCACCATCTTTGTAGCTGAGATCACAAACACACAAGAAGAGTTCACAAAGGATTGATTAACCAGACTATAGAAACCCAAAACTGTTCGGAAAACAGAGCAGAAGTGGCCAATGGGGGAGGGAGGGTTCTCCTTTTTGTACTTTCCTTTGACTCTAATCCACGTCAAACATTCATATAATAACAAATACTAAACGCGTCAATTTTCGTTAAAAAAAATAAGGATAATTACGAAAAAAAATATAACGTGTCGTCAATTTTGTATTTTGGATAACATTCCATTTTTTTTATAATTAACACATGATATTAATAAAAATAGATCAATATAGATTATATTATTAAAGTCATTAGGGTTTGCCCTGGTGGCCCACCAAGTTTCTATAAGGGGCTTAGGGAGGGTTGTTACCTGGGTTCGATCCTCACTAAAGGTGGATTTTAGGGTTTTTCTCATAAGGTAAACTAATCTAACTATGAAGATTTTAATCTAACTAGGAGATTGAACCGGGATCTATCGGCACTTGGGCCTAGGCGAAAACCATCGTTAAAAAAAATAATATTATTATAATAGAATGACGTAACAATTTTTTTTATTTGGTCAACAAAACTTTTTGTTGTATAATTTAATTAAACAACTTGACGAGACATTTCAAAAAACAACCGGTTAACTAATAGATACATCAAAAAATAATTTGATGTAAATACGTTTAAGGTAAATAGTTAATAAAATAATTTAAAACTATTTCTTTTAGTTTGTCTTTCATATGCTAAACGCACCTATAAATGAACCTCGTAGTACGGACAAGATGGGAATCGTATTGGTACGATTTGGTGGCAGGTAACATTAATTTCCTCTTGTGCTTGATGTTGGATTTGTCTTTCTTGCATTTGGTATCCTTTTCGATACACGTTTTTAGTAAACTAAAAATTATACACGCATTATACCACACAACTTGTATTTTTTTTTTTTTTTTTTTTAAGATAATAATAACTGATTATCAGATTATATGAATACTTTATTCATTATTAACATTGTGAACGACCATAAAATGACTTTGAATCTTATGAATCATGTTATAGATACTACTGACCTCTTCTGTAAACCTATAAAACTTATTAGATCCTATGAATTTTGTTGAATCCTATGAATTTGTCGTATCTTATAAATCTTTTTGAATCCTATGACTCTTATTACAAATGTTGAAGGAACCTTTTGGATGTTACGAACACTTCTATCAACCCTTTGAATCTTATTATAAATATTTGTTGATATATATGAATGCTTATGAGTACTTTTTTAATTTGTTCATAATGTTCACAACGAATAAAATGTTCACAATGAATCTCATTTCTAATTATGTTATATTTATAAATCATTTATGCATATGTCATAGAAATGTTTTGAATTGGTTTTTCACATATATTTAGAGTATATTTAGTTTGTAAAATGAAATTTTAAAAAATTGAAATTTAATTTCCAATAATTAATATGTTCAATTGGAAGGGATAGGACATGATATTTAGACGTCTTATAGTGTGGACTAGGAAGAAGAATCTAATTTTTTTAACAAACGGCTAGAAGAACGAAAATCAACTACTGAATTTGATGGGATTTAAATAAATTTTAATGTCTCTTCTTTGTAATAAGAGTGGTTGCAAACGAAAAAAATACAAGCTTTTGAACGACGGAATGAGATGGTTTGATTAATAGTTTAAGTAAATTATTTCCCAGATTGTTTGTGCTATTCAAGAGGTGGTTTGATGAGTAACGAGTGGACTATTGTTAAATAAGCTTCCGACAAAAGATAATTTAGATGTTGTCTGAAGTCCTTTTTATGTCAGCAGTTAGAACAAAATATTTTTCCACGTAAAGATAAGTTGGTGGATGCTCAACTTTCATTTGAAGCCGCCGAAAAATGTTTTTTTAGTTGTTTTTCCCAAATTTTCACAAGAAGTTTAATTTTATTTGCTAGCCGAAGGTATCTATAATTTTTTTTTGTTAAACTTACATTTATTAATTGGGTGTGTGTGAAAATGAAATGTCCCCATATTACCATAATTAATGTTAACAACTAACGGGGTTTGGTGAGAATTGTCCACGAAGACGAACTTTTGTTTTATATCTAGTCTTTGACTTTTTTGCTATATTGATTCTTTAATCACGCTATATAACGTTGAATTTTATTTAACCAGTTTATCTACCCGTGTAATACACGGATTTATTTAAATAGTAATTGTTTTTTCTTTATAAACTACAACTTTAGAAACTACTAAAGAATTTGGTAATATACAACACAATTTGTGAATAATATGTAACGGATGCACTTGATTCCCTCTGTTGTGTTATGTGTAACCAATATCAGGACGATATTGATCATCGCTTTTTTAAAATGTCAATTGGTCACTCTTTTATGAAGGAAAATTAGAGGATGGTGGAATATCTCTGACTGTTTGCTGGATTCTATTACCTCATTTACATCAAAGTTTTCTTCTCGGGATCTTTGTTGAAGTGGAATGGGATATTCAAGGGAATATTATTTGTGGCTTTATGGGTAATATGACATTGGAGAAACAAGTTGTTGCATGCCAATCTTGAAGACTTTAAGAAAGTTAAGGCATATGCTCTCTTTCCTGTTGTTGTTCAACGTCTATTGGGGCTTTGAATTAGACATAGGAAAAGCAAGACACGACTAGATTAGTCAAAGTGGTGTTCTAATCCTTTCGAGGCTTTGTGCTCTGGGTTAATTTTTTGGATGTCGCGATGGTTCTATTGGGTTTTGAAATCTTTGCTTTCATGTTTAATGTGTTGGGTTGGGTTTCTGTTGATTAAATTTTGTCTCTATCTTAGAGGCTCCTGTAACGTAGACATTTTGTTTTCTTTATGTTCTTTAATAAATTTGCTTTTGTAAAAATATATGTAACAGTTGCAAATCAATATTTATTTTTAATTATAAAAAAGAACATAATAAAAAGTTAATAAAGTAAATTGCATAACAACAAAAAACATCACAAATAATATAATCGGCAAATTAGTTTAAAAACATAAAGGATATTGGAAAAATCTCAAAAGATTTCTTATAAGATAATGTTTTGTGATTTACTAAATATATATAGAAAGCAAGCATTTGGACATTAATTATATTATTATTAATTAATTATCACTTAAAATATAATATTTAAAAGTTGAATTATATGTGTCAAGTAAGCTAGTGTCAACTGGCATTCTATTCAAATGATAAGTGTTAACTATTTATTCATTTATTAGAATATACAGATAGATTTGCTTTGGTTGTATGAATGACTATCTTGTAAAGTTGGCTCAATCTAATTTACGAGATCATCATATTTGATCAAATAGTCGAGACGTAGCATGTTTGGGTTTTAATGGAGATCGACTTTTAACTGTGGTTCGAGTTTGGGTTTCAATGGAAATCGACTTAAAGCTGCATATACACCTACTATGAGTCCTTTGCTTTTTGCTAGTCCTTTCAGCTTCTTGCTAGTTGTTCCTCTTATTTATAAATATTTGTTGTTAAAAAATAGTCGTGACGTTATCTTTTTACAGTTTTTTATGAAATTAATTGTTGGGAATTCGTATCGTTTTTCATAAAAACATAAACATTAATCTGATTAACGCACAGCGGAAGCTTTTAAAAATTAACGAATTCCGTACATGGATCATCAAGTATACATAAGATAAGTAAACGAGAAAGCAATAAAAAATTCGTACCTTTGTATTCTATGACAAGAATACACGAATGAGATGCTCTCGGTATCCACCGGTGATGACACGATCGAGCGGTGCCAGATATGCAATCAATCACACGAAGAACGGGAAAACCAAACACTTAATCGCGTGTTTGGTTCGTACGGCCGTGGCACACCACACACACACCTTCAAGTGTGTGTGTGCGGCGGCTCATCAATCAATTAGGTCTCACACATGTGAGTGGTGTGTATTTATATATACACACTTATCTCTTTGTATATATATATGTGGCCGATTATATATATTATATATATTAAACTTAAACTTTAATATATTAATATATATCTTAATAATTATCTTTATTATTTAAACCTTATATAATTATCTCTATAATTATATATCTGTTAAATAATATTTATCTTTTATATATTATCTAATAATATATAAATGACTAGATAATTATTTATGATTATCTCTATTTATTTGTTTATAATTATCCATCTAGTTATCCAATAATTAGATGATAATACCAATTCAAATAAGTACATCTTTTATTTAACATCTAATAATAAATAAAAGACTAGATAATTATTATTTAATTATTATCCAATGACAATTAAATCACTACAATATATAATATTGCACTTTTAGTCCCCGTACTATGAAATATAATTAATCATCCATTAATTTAATCTCAATGATCATTTCGTGTCATAAGCAATATCCAATATTATTTATTCAATAGTTTAATTGCATCTGCTCAGTTGTGCTCATCGGTGTGACCCTCAAGTGTTTTATGAAATCAGTCATGATGCAGTAGTAATGTCATCTTTACACACCATACACTAACATTAATAAATCAATATATTAGCCTTATATAGTTTTATTTTTATACAAAATTCTAAAAAATAACTTTGAAAAAAAAATATACATAAAATATAAATTATATGTTTTTTTAAATGTTATTTAATATACTTGATTATAAAATTTTGTTATTTCTTTTAGTTTCATGCACTACCAAAAACTGGGGTTTCAGCGAAGGATTTGCGACGGATTGGTCTGTCGGTAAACCCTTGTCGCTAATTTCAATTTAGCGACGGATCAACGACGGAATACAAATAGCGACAGATCAAAGACGGATCAGCAACGGAACAATCAACGACTCATTGACCACAGATCCATCAACGACGGATTTACGACGGACCAATCGGTGACGGATTAGCCACGGATCAATCAGCGACGGACCAATCAGCGACAGATTAACGACGGATCAATCAACGACAGAATAGCGACAGACCAATCAGCGACGAATTTTTCCGTAGCAAATCTGTCTCTAACTTTTCTCTGCTAGATTTGTTTTCGTTGTTTATTTGTTTTCAATCCGTTGCCTCAGTATCATGCAACTCTTATAATATTATTTTTTATGTTTGCCTTAATATCACAATACTCTTCACCACAAGATATTAACTTTCGTTTAAATATCAAATTAATACAATCTAGTGTTCATATTTCAATGAAGTTAAAAAAAAGACATAACTAAAGTATAATAAAAAAATAGTTTTGTTGAGATTAAGATGTTAAATTAATCATAAAATAACCAAAAGACATTTGGCCTAGTGGTAACAAGGTGTTAGAGGAGACCCAACTGTGGACAAAAGGTATAGATTTAGGAGTTAGGATTAGATGGGTGTGTGAGTTCTGCGGTTCAAAAAAAAATAATCATAAAATAATTTTGATATGGATCTCCCGAAACAAACACGTAAAAAATCTTGTAGAAGTGGCCTTTAAAATTCAACTTCGATCATTCCTCGTAGGGGTGAGCTCGGTACCTGGACCGGTACCGAAACCGAAAATCCCGAAACCGATATAAGTGATGTGGAAGAACCGAATACCGGACCAATTAATTTTATATGGTACCGAAAGCGAAATAAGAGATTCGGGATAAATATGTTACGGAAACCCGTGAGTACCGAAAACCGATTTTTTTACTAACTCAAAACCCGAGAACCGGACCAAATATATTAATTCGGTATCGGTCCCGGTTCGGTAACGGGCCGGTTTCTGGAAATCAGCTCCTGTCACTCACCCCTAATTCCTCGTATTTCGGCTCGTGTTGTTTAAATTCAACTTCTATTCTCAGTTGGGTCCATATTTAATTTGTATTTTCCATTTATCATTTTATTGTTGTATCCAAGTCTTGCATGTTCAGGCCAGACTCTAAGTAAGGTCAGTACTGTTATATACCGGATTAGAGGTCCATTCTCAAGAAATTCTATTATATATACTTAGATTTATTTATAGTCTAACAATGTTATCGACTTGTCAAAGGTTTTAGTTTGTATCATTTTTACTTGATTTAGTTTGTTAATTTGGATATACATATATATATTTATAGGGTCCCTTTTAAGTTTTGGACCGGCCCTGTGCATGTTGTAGTTTTCTTGTGAGTTCTTTCGTGTACGTTGTCATGTTAGTTTTGATCTACTATCCACAAATTAATCGATTTGTTTTATTATAATTAATTGCTCAGTAAGGTATTTGGCAAGGTCTCAATAATCCTTTACCCGCGAGCTTGAACTAGGTAGGTATCCCCATTGATTCTTTAAACTGCCTTCTTTGTGATATTGAAAAAGGAAGGTATGAACCATTGTTTTTTAAGTGCTCAAAGATTCAATCACTTTGACAGAATTTTGGAAGTTGGTAGGGTTTTCAGGCACTCCTTTTCAACGTTCAAAGCTAAGGTGTTTTCCCAGATCACCAAAAATGGGACAAAGCCTTTTAGAGGGGCGATCGTGGTGATTTTATGGGTAATATCGAAATGACGTAATAGAGGATGTGGAGAAAATCAAAGCAGAGGATCCATTTCCATTGGTGCAAAGTTTATCGGGCTTTGATTGAAAACCGTCACTAAGGGTGCGTTTGGTACAGAGAATTAAGGCTAGGGAAATGGAAATGAGAGGAATTCTCATGTTTGTTAACATGGAAATTCCTCTCATTTCCATTTCCTTATATTTAATTCTTTGTACCAAACATAGTATAGAAGTTAAGTGGAAGAGTTGCTTAGTTACCACTTACCCCTTTTGGATAGGAATCAACAAAAACCTGTTTTATTCGAATCGAGTCGGAATCGTACCGGGCCGGTTCTCGGTTCACCGGGATTGATTTGGTCCGATCCGATTTTTTTTCCATTCTAAAAGCCGGGAAAAAAACCATAATCGGACCGGAACCAGCTTATTTACGGGCCGGTTTTTGGTAATTAGATTTTGGCATTTGCGGTTTTTTCTGGTTCCGGACTCAGGGTAATACCCATGTATTACATGGATTGATATAACAATTTTATTATATATTAAATATTTATAAAAATGTGGAATCCCTTAAGAACCTTCAATTTTTTTTTAAAAAAAAATTAAGATACAATAAAAATCAATAAAAAGATGAAATACAGGCAAAATCATTGGGTCAATGGTAAAAAATGATTACTATAAGTCATGTTTAAGTCAAAAGAAGACGGTTAAAATAAGATTCAAAATATCTAAATTACTTATTTAAATATAGTATTTTATAACTATTACATATGCGATTCATTTCAATTATTATCTTCTTATTATTGATTTAAAAATGTTGAATCTTCATTCTGTTTTGTTTGTTATTGTGTTATCATCAATAATCTCATAGAAATCAACGAAATAAATTTTAAATGATAATTATTGTATATTTTTAATTTTTATAGAGTATGTTAATTTAATTTGTATAAATTTGTTAAATACTTTAAATTAAACCATATACAAGTTTTCTTATTGAAGATGTTTTAATTAATAATACATATTTATTGTCTAACTGATTAAAACTTGATACAACAATTCTAACGTCAACTTAATAAATAAATATTAATTAAGATTATTCAAAATGAAGTTATTTTAAAATATAAATTTTGTAACATTTATTGAAGTTTTGAAAAATATTAATACAAAATTTTATTAAAATTAAATACATTTGAAATTTGAAAGATTATTTTTTTTAATATGTAAAAGTTTCATAACTAACTTATGAAGATTTGATAATAAAAACTTGGTAAATTTTATTGTATATTAAAATATTTAATTATTATTTCATAAAAGTATTTATTCTTTCGGACATTTAAAATTTGAAGTTAGTTATTTTATTAATCTTTTAAAAAAATTATTTTAAAATTAAATTCTTTTATTTTACTATTTTTTAAAATTATTAACTATTTGAGACATTTAAAAATGAAGTTTATTATTTTATTGATTTTTTAAATATTTTAATTTTAGCTTTTTAATTTTGAAAACTTTAATGAGTATTAATTGTAATTTCAATTAGTTTAGGAAACAAAAATAATAAGTATCCATAATAAAGTTTAAATTAAATCAATTAAATGATATGCATTTACTTAAATTAATGTTTATTTTTATTTTTGGAAAAAAGCGAAAAAATGAAAAATTAGTGTATTAGAAGGATGACATGTGGCAATGATTGTTCTAATTTATTATAATATATAGATTTGGGTCTAGTCGTGGGGTTTTCTCCTTCTTAGAGAAAGCCTCTTAAGCAACTATTGTTGTTTTGTTAATAAATTTAACATACTTTTGAATTTTTTTTCAAAAAACAATTTGTTTGATACATTATTTTTAGAAATTTTATTTTTTTAAATAAAATTATGTTATAGCTTACTTTTTTAATACAGATCATTTTTGATCGTTTTGTTTATTTGACTCGTTGGATAATCACCCATAATTTGGATACTACATATTCACATAATCTATCTATATCTATATCTATATCTATCTCTATCTATTCTATTATATGAGTAACTAGATGCCACATGGCATCTCGATAGAGCGCCAATTGGCTTAACATGGGATTGCCACGTGTACCTAACAATTTCCTATTAATTTGCTTCTAAAATTTGTTTTTTCCAATCTATCTATAATAAATAATTTAAATAATATCTAATCAAATCTAAATCTTATCTAATATAAAACTCTAATTTGAATTTGAATGATAACTTTTCTTTTTATATATTTATATTTATTGTATTATATATATAGATATTATAAATTTGATAAAATAAAAAATTATCCTACAAGATTAATGAAATTAAATTTTTAAACGTATACCCATGTTATACATGGGTTTATAAACTAGTATTATAATAAACCAAAACAATTTATGCCACGTGTCGCTTCCACGATGCATGAAATTTTCATTTTCCCGCTTCTTTTTCCTAATTTACTACCTTAACTTACTTACATTAAAACTTGATTTTAAAATATTCTCATTAATGAATTAATATTAGATTAGATATAGCAAGATATTAAATTAATGCTTACCTAAAATAAATATGTATCATTATTATTCTTAATGATCATATTTAAATTCAAATGTAAAAATTTGGATTTAAATATAGAAGTGTAGTAAATAAAGTAAAATTTTGTGTTAATTATTTTGTTAACAAATTTAAAATTTAACTTAGATAACAAAAGTTAAGAATTAGATGATAAAACTTCGATTGTGAATATGATAAATTTGATTATTGATTTTCTGAGATTTCTTTTTTATATTTTATCATTTTCAAAATATATATACGCATTCACGTTTTTTATTTCTTGTATTGATATTTCATATTTGAAGTTAATAAAAATTAAAAAAAAAACATTCTTTTGCAAGAACATATTATCTGATTTTAATGATATAATATAATAATATTTTTTATGTAATATCAAGCAACTAAGTATTTTTTTTATCTATAATTTATAGCTTTCAATTTTTTTATTTTAATTATATATAAATTTTATAATAATTTATTAAAATATAAAAAGTTTATGTATTTTCTAAATCAAACCATGTAATATATGTGTCTCAAACATGTATTATAATAAAGCAAAACAGTTCATGTCATATGTCACTTCTACAATACAAGAAAATTTTATTTTCTCACATCTTTTTCTAAATTTAACACCTTAACTTAATAACATTAAATTTTGATTTTTTTCATTAATTATTTAGTAATAAATTAGATTTTATAACATATTAAATTAATGTTTACCTAAAATAAATATTTATCATTGTTATCCGTAATAATCATAATTAGATCCAAATGTAGAAATTTAAATTAGTTGTAGAAATTATTACTATTATTCTCTATATATATAATAAATGAAAACATCAAATGTAATGTGCACCTCTACGTTCAACCCAAAAAGATAATTACAAATTATTATTATAAAAAAAAGATAAATACAATTTATTATTTTTTAAAAAGATAAACACAATTACTATTTTTGTATCTTTTTTATTTTTATTTATTATATATAAATAAATTTAATTAAAAATATCCACGTAATACGTGGGTCCATATAAATTGAAATATACAATTTTACACATGCATAAAGGCCCATTAAGCCGTTTGGGTGGCACAATACTAGTCCAAGACAAAAATGTAATCGTTTTTGTCATTATGTAAAAAGTAGTAATACAAGGGACTCAAATGACAGTTAAGAAATAGAACAGGGAGAAATTTCAAAATATACTTCTATCATACAAAAAGCACAATGCAAAAAAAAAAAAAAGAAAAAAAAAACCAACTTAAAATTCATCAAGAAGCCCAGGTTCACGAAGATTAGATTGTCGATGGATTGCATCATCATTTTCCATTCTAGTATCATTCATTCATTCTCTCTCTACACTTGGCGGACTACATCAAATTAATCAACCCGGCCACCGACTGCAGTACGTATAGCTAATGCGACGTTCATCCAATTCCGATTTCAATTTATGCTAACATCACTTAATCGTCGGTCCATCGTATCAATACATACGACGATCATAGTAGAGTATTTTTGTTTGATTTCCCATTTAGGTTTTGTTTAAAACCCTAGTTCATTGATTAATGATTTCTATGCTGTTTGATTGAATTAAGTTGCAGGTAGTTTTGCATATATGCATGGACTATGAACAATAATATCAACGCAATGGCAGATTTGATTGATGAATTGGAAATAGATTGGAAGAGTTTGCCTGACGAGATCTTTACTGATGATGATTCTAGGTATAAAATTTTATGATTATATATATTTCTATTTCTTGTTCTTGTGTCTTGATTGGTATAAGTTTTTCATGTCAAATATTATGTATTTGCATGCTGGAGCAAAATCCAGGTACATTTGATTGTTTTCTCGAGGTGCTTGTTACAATCTCTGAATTGAATGGGGTTTTTTTTTCTCTTGTTGATTGATTATGACTACTAATCACTATAAAACCCATTTGTGAAGACTTTGTGTTTAATTATATATATTTTACAGGTTTATTTAGAGATAAATAGATGATTAATCTTGATGGAAGAGGCTGTGCTCTTTTGGGATATATATATATATATATATATATAGAGGTGGGTTCAATGGAGAACCTCCATGCACCACCACAAATGCATCACAATTTCCCCGTAATGCATCATTATTTCCACGTGATGCATAAAATTCTCGAGTGATGCATCGATTTTTACATTATTTTCACTTGATGCATCGATTTCCTACGTGATGCATTTCAGTTTTTCTAGCGATGCATTGTGGTTCTCCAAGGTTCTTCGATGCATAAGGTTCTCCATTGAACCCACCCCTATATATATATATGTGTATATATATATATATATATATATATATATATATATATATATATATATATATATATATATATATATATATATATATATATATATATATATATTCTTATTTTTGTGGAGTAAGTTACAATCTAAAAGTTAACTTTGTTATATAGTTTAACTAGGGATGTTTTTATAAGTTCGTTTTTGGCCTTTTCCTTTTACTCTTTGTAGTTAAATGATCATATACATGGGGTTGCTATTGGTACCCTCCACCTATCGTGGTGTGAAGGATGAGAGAGAAAATATAAGGTAGATGTTGGACAAGAAATGAGAGAAAAATGTGAGTGTGAGTGTCAAATCATAAATGGTAGAAGGGGGTTGGGAATAAAAATCTCCCATATATATTGGTATTTAATCTCAACTATGAACTGGTTAAATAAAATTTGAGTCATTCAATGTTATAAATTTGTTGTTGTTTTGATTTCATTTCAATAAACATTTAAATGACATTTACCTTATAATAGTTGTGGTATTTTGATTGTTCTCTGACTATTCATTGAAGTTACAACTGTTTTGATGATTGACAAATCAACTGTACGTTTCATGAAAGGCTTGCAATTGACCCAATGGGTCAAATGAGCCGAACAATAAAATGGACCCATTGTAAAAAACTAAGATAGAACATAATTTTTTTTAAAATTATATTTTATAATACAGTGTATTAAAAAATTGTTCTTTGGAATTTTTTTTTCAAAATTATGTAAAATTTATGACTTTTGATCGTCAACCCGTTTGACCCTTTGCTTGAACGGGCTGAAATTGACACCCTTTCATGCTATTGATGCCTTATATTATGCAATTGATAGGAGGTAGACACTTAAAGGAAGAACTTATAAGGTTTCTTGGTTTTTCATAGTTTAATTCAACTACCTAGCTACTTACTAGACACTAAATATTGAATACTAGATTTTCAAATGAATTTTTTATTTTCGTTGTTTTGTTAAATACCCCTTTAGTATAGCTTTTGGAGATTTATAACAAATTAATTTACTATAACTTTGTATTTAAATAGAATTTACGTTTAAAAAAGATATTTTCTAATTTTTATTTATTTTTAATTATATAGTAGGTAACCATTAATCTAAACGCAGGTGAACCCCTCGAACAGTTAACTGAAATTGAAAACACAGTTCATATTTTTACAACTAACCAATCCGATCCGATCTGTATACATCCTGTTACTTACAATTAATTGCTTCTATATCTTGAAGGACTTGCGTCGCATGGTCACCATTATTTGGGAACAAAATAGATATAACTTATTAGCTTCAACTTGTGATTATACTTGTTGTCGTCATCGTTACCATATATCTTATTGGTTTCCTGCATATCCATGTGACTAAGTCAATGTTTGTACACTCCTTGATTGTGAACAAGACTTACAATTGTGATTCTGGTGACAACTTGCTAGCTTTAGTACTAATGTTTCTGTTTGGTAACTAATGTTGGTCTTTGCTAATGTTTTCATATAAGAGATCATCTCTATATAAGATCTATATATAGATCTATGAAGTCCGACGTATATGCAATAATTAAGCAAAATCTATATTTAGAGTAAAATTCAGAGTAACTGATTACTTTTTAATGACCAGCGTGGATGCAGTAGCCTTCAATCCAAATTACCCTGATCAGCCAAATGTGAACATGCGCACTTCAAAAGACAGTGCAAAATTTGAAGGAGGTTCAGTGAATATGGTATACAGATGTTTATTTATCTGCTTGTTTAATGTATATTCTTAATGGTTCAAGCTTCTACTCTCTACTTTAGATTTATGAAAAAAGTTGGTTTATGTTGGATTATTGTGTTGCAAATGAGTAAGTAAACTTTAATAAAGGAAACACAAGGGCATTAAGAAGGTTTTCTGTGACCAATATGGACATGATATGCATCAAATAACTCGATCAACAAATGCCTTCGAATGAACCTTTGAGGACCAATGATGATAGACTTGATGTAACTTTACTTGATAATCACCTTAACCCCAATGAAGTCATTGAAGTTTGTTATTATATTGAACTTTTTGGGAAAGAATTATATGTTCAAAATATTTGGAGTTAATGGTGCAGTATTAGATTTATGTAAGTAACTAAACGGTAAAAAAGGATATGTTTCTCATTATTTTCTGGTCACTTAAATGCAATGGTTGTGTACAGGGTTCACTGCAGTCACTTAGCGAGGAGATGGTGACACTGAGCAGCTTGATTCCCAATAGTAGCACAGCCACACTGTCGACATCAGGTCCCAAGTGAATGTTCATTTACATATTGTCATTCTGAATTGCATTTGAGGTTTCTACCTTCCATTCTTACAAGGCAATATTTGTAATATTTAGTAACACATATCATATTTTCACTGCAGCACGTAAGTCTGTCTCTAATCCCATTGTGCTAAGTTCTCAGTCACGTGGAACAACAAGTTTGCACCCTTTACAGCCCATCCAAGGACCTGAAAATCAATCGTTGAGGCAACACGTCTTTCGACAACCACAATCAAGCTCAGTGGAAAAACCAAACATCATGTTTGGTGACCATGACCATCTCCACCACAAAATGCCATCAGACCAGCTTCATCTCAGTCCAAGGCCGATGGTTAATGCCCAAACAGGGAATCGACAGAACCACCAGGTATTGCGGCAACAAAGGAACACAAGCCAATTGCAACAGCAACATCACTTGATGGTTCAACCAATGCAGAACTTTCAGCAGAATGCAAATCAAGTGCAGTTACCCTTTCAACAACCTGCATTGCCGATTGGTGAAGAGCAGAGGAATCTAAAAGTACAGGAACAAAGGAATGTAGTTGATGGCTTATCAGGTAACTTTGAAAATTACACACTTATGGAATCACTTGTATTAGATAAGTTTAATTTTTGGTCTTTGATTTATTAGAAGTCGGCTATGCAGCTGCTTCTGAACCAATTTTTTTTTATATTTTGATATGTTATTTAGTTTTTGAAACTCTATAGGTTTGTATTTTTCAAATATGCAAAACTCGTGTTTATTCGCTTCATGATCTGGTTTCAGAACGAACCAGTTAAAACTAGAATCAAATTAAATTGGCCTGACACTCTGGTATTAGGTTCCAGTTCAGTTTGTTCTATTGTGGTTCTAACCCAATGAACACTCTTAGCAGGGTTGAAAATGTGTTTTGTTGCTTGCTTGATTTATTAGGTTGTAAATACTTATATATGCCATTGATCTTTAATTGTTCAATGCTCTTAATGGGCAGCTCCTGTAGGATTCCTTACTCCGTGCGAATTTTCTGATCCCACTGCTTGGCGGGAGTATGCATTCAGACAGGTATCGAGGCAGTTTTTCCTATTAATAATATCACTTCCAAATGTTATTATCATACAGTATTTGGCTTCATAAAATTTCAACCTCCTTTGCAGATTACTCAAATGAAAGATAGATATTTTAACGATCTTCTGACGATGCAAAGGAATGCCATTCAGTTTCACAATCAGGTCTAACTTGATCACCATCTTCATACCAATTATTAGAGCACATATAGAATTATTTCTTCTTTTGTTGAGATGTGATTCTCCCTTGCAGACAACAAACGTCGAAATGGCAAACAAATACAAGAATGTAGAAGCTTTGCTCGAGAGAATGCTCACCTTCTTGAATACCCCTACAGTTGACATGATTCCAAAACAAAATGAGCGAGTTTACAATTATATGACTTTCGTTGTCAACTACATCATCAAATATCGGAACAAGAAACAGAAGCATCCTGAGCAAGTCAATCAACAACCAGTCCATTGCCCACCCACTCACCAGCATAGAGGACCACAACTGCACGCCACCAGAGAAATAAGCTTGCATCAGAATCCACCACCAAATCTAGCTCAAGCGGCTACAAATGTAGAAACCAACATGGTCAATTTCAATCAGAATTTCCCTTCGAGAAGGCCACAACAAGCAAGATTAACGGCAAGCTTGGTTGATAATACTTCTTTTCAAATGGACCATATAGAGCAACAACCTCTAACCCATCAACGGATTGGTTCATTCAAAGTTATGCATCCTAATGTTTTGATGAAACAACAAACCAACTTGGAACCATCGACCAGTAGTATTAATGTTTCAGGTTCTCCAATGGCTTTGATAAATTCCACAACCACTGTTAACTCTCCATCTTGTCCACTTACTCACCAACCTGCACTGTTTCATCCAAAGTTCAACTCTGAAATTGTGAAACAAGCGACACAGAAAACAAAGAAGGTTACTGAGTCGAAGGCGGGACAAATGATGTCTTCTTCTAGTTCTAGATTGACAAACAAGTTTCAGTCCCCTCAGTTTCTTATGCCATCAGCTACAAAGCTGCCTCAAAGCTCTCAGTATTCGGTATTGTCTCAACAGGTGAATACAAACACTGTGCTGTCTCCAGAGTCGATCGCTCGTTCACCTTTTTTACATGCATCTCGTCCACCTTCATCGTCAACTGAAGGGAGACAATTGTCTGAAACACCTATTAAACCTGGTCAATTTGGGGATCAGAAGGTCATAGAGAATCAAGTTATTGACATGGGTGCTCCAGGAACACCGAAAAGTATACCCATGGATGATTCTTGTGCAGAAAAAATCCAAGAATTGCAAGGAAATCCAAATCTTCATATACTTGAACTGGTGCGTTGCTCTGATCTTTGTACTTATATCAGCTTGTTTCAGTTTGCAGCATTCTTCAGCGACATACTTTATGTATGTTTTAAACTGCAAGCTCATAATAATATACATTTAGTAATAGTTTCCTGCAATAATTTATGTAAAATGACTGTTATAACTATTTTCTGTTCCAGGTTAAATCGGTCTCATCAGAGGCATGCAGTTCTTCACAAACAGACATCTACTCAACCGATAGTGAGATTGATATTATTGTACAAGATGACGAACCTACAACCTATGCAGGTTCATATGTACAAGATAAAGCCGACCTTATGTTAGAATATGATTATGAGAAAGAAGAAAATATCAATAGTACAGCTGTTGCAGCTAGACCTACAAATTTCGTTCGTCCAAATATAGAAGATAAATCTGGCGTTTCCTTAGCAGATGGAAATGATCAAGAACGAAATGTGAGACGTAAACTAAGTGTCATATCAACTAGTCATTCATCACCACATTTGAGTGATTATGATAAGGCTGTTTGCTTGGAAGCAGAACTAGATTCAACAGAAACATCAACAAACAAGAGGCCCAAGATTGATGTAAATATTTTCTTCCATTATTAGTTTAATGTTTACCTTTTTCATTAATGTTTTACTTCTCCTGATTTTTCTTTTTTAATCTCGATGATTAATTTGTGTTATCCGATCAGGACAAGATCGGGCCAATACTGAATGAGGTCAAAGAGATTAACAGTAAACTACTCGAGACATCTTTGAATGTGCTGATAAATCCTGTTAAAGATTTTAGCATTCTTGGAGGTCAAGAAGGGATCATAGTCAGGTGCCTTTACAGCAACATATGTTTCCCGGAACTATTCAGACTACAGCAGGGAGGCGTTTCACCTACAACGGTAATATTTAAAATTTTGTTAGCCTTTTTCCAAGATGAAGTTGTGAAATTCAATGAAATATATAGCATGTACTGCATGAAATTAAAAAACGTGATGTATCGTACCCAGGTTTGGAAAGTAAACATAGATTGCGACCTTAAATTTCTGTAAATTTTCAGTATGTTTTTAGTAAAGCTCATTTTCTTCTTTGTACAGAGGCCAGAGTTCATCATCGATCTATTTGTTCCCGCAGACTATCCAAATTCTTCTCCAGCAGTTTTTAACTCAAGTCATAACTTCAGGCAAGTGATAATCTAATCTTCAACACAAACTGCTAGTTGTTTTGCACTTTCCAAGAATCATAACAGTTTGTAATAAGTGATGTTATATAAAATTATGAATCTGCCGCTAAGTAATGAACTGTGGGAGAAGTGATGCCTACTCATTATATATGAATCTGCCGCTAAGTAAAAGTATGAATATGCCGCTAAGTGATGCCTACTCATTATTTATGAATCTTTAAAAAATTTGTATATCAATGTCACTTTTCTGTGAAACTTCTCCTTTTTCACAAATGTGACAGCAATGAACTGTGGGCGAAGCTGTATGAAGCCATTGTCTATAGATTCAAGCATGCAATTTGTAATAGGCTTCCTAAACAAGCATCACTTGGAGCTATGGCGCGACAGTGGGATGCTTGTGCTCATTCTGTGATTACAGAATTAGCGCAACGAAGAGGAGGAGCAAGCTTCAATTGGATGTTTGGAGGCTTGGAGAATTGTGGCATCATCAGTTCTTCCGGATCAAATGACTACTCCTAGAACTAAAACTAGTAAAATGTTGTTATTTTATGTGTGTTTGTTTGTGTTGTCGTCTTATGGATTTTAACTTCAATACTTTCTCAGTTCGTGTGTTGTTTGTGGTATCAGAAACTCCTTGTCATAGAGAAATTGTAATGTAATAGGTGGTTACCCTTTGGGGAAATATATACCTGAAAAACGTTTTATATTGTTGGGTTTATCAGGTGTTTTTTTTTTTGTTTTTTAAGATGTTAAATGTCCGAAGTCTAAAAACCATGTCTGAAATTAAAAGGCGGTATTAAGAATTCAGACTACGTTATCCCTTTTAAAATTCAGAGGATAAAACCTCGTAAGTTTGAATTTAAAGAATCAATCTAAAGTAAATTTAAATTCCAAACGCTTTTAGTTGCAAACAAATGCATCCTTGTTACATGCTAATATCTTTTAAGGAAATGCAAGCATTGTGTAAAGGAGTGTTTGGATTGGCTTTTTAATATAATGTATTTTGTAAAAGTACATTTTAAAAAATATAGCACATAAAAGCTTCAAGCTTTTGTAAAAGGAAGAATTACATATACATCACTCCTAAACATTGAAATCACTATAAGAAAATTACCTTTTTGTGACGAAAATCTTTTGCGACGACACATTTTACGTTGCGCGACATTTGTAGGTTTGCGATGTCATATCGTCGTTAAGGCCGGAAAAAAACAGGCACTTTTCCCTCGACTTTTTAACCCTAATTCTATATTATTGTAATTTTTCTCCCCTTCATTTTCGTTGCATATCAGAGAACCCCCTCCCCATTTCGATTGGTGCTGCTTCTTCTCGGATCCACATCCACCATGTCAGCTGCCACTCTTCGACCACCACTTTTCGGCCACCGATCGATCCTCACTTCTCAGGGATGACGTCTCTCTCTCTCTCTCTCTCTCTGTAGCTCAATCTGTCGTCGGTTTGCTTGTGTCGCCGCCCAAGACTGCTGCCGGTTTACTAATCACTACCACATCTTTTTGCTGCCTTGAATTGAAAGTAGGTATCTTTCTCCCTCAAAAAAAGTCTTGGATTGTCTTGGATACACTACAAATAAAAAAGTCTAAATCTTCGCAGACAATGTAAAGAGTAAAAATAATTTGTCTTCATCGTATTTATAAATATGTAAAAAGATTTCAATTTTGTCAATATTGATAGATTGTAGAACTCTGCGATTATAAATATAGGAATATGAAAACTTCTTACAGATGTAAATGTGTAAAAACAATAACTTAAAGATATGAAAATCGTACATTTGATAGCTTGGAGATATTTTTCATGTTTAAAAATGTAAAGTTGAAACAATTTGTCCATGCTTTTAAATATGAAGTTCCAACTGCTTTATACCATCAACGTCAAGCACAAAAACAAATAATCATATGCATGTACGGATTTGAATGGAATCTATGTTGCATAGTAGAAAATTAATATTTAAAAGTTTCATACTTTTTTGCCAAGTTCCACCCCCAAAAATGTAAGTTACATACGTCTTCACACTGATATTGGTTTGTAAACAATGGTCAAATGGTAAATTCTCCTTTTTACAGTTCTTATCCATAGTTTAAGATATTTGCGAAGTAATCAACTTCATAGTTCAATCATAACAGAAAATTCAATAACGAAACGATACCAACCCATTCTTAATTTGATTATAATTTTCATATATAACGATCATATTTTAAGTAAAAGGGATCGGAGTCCGTAATATATGTATCTTCATGTAAGTTCTTCGATGATGGTAGTAGCACCTTTCCATTCCATTTCGTTCTTCTCCAAGAATCCAACGCCTTTCGATCTGCAGCCCAAATTAAATAGCATCGATCATTTAGCTACCAGTTACTTAAAACACTTTAGAATAACATATATCACACTTATATAATTGAAGGTAAACCGACATGCTCTTGATTATGGATTAATCCCGATCATCACAAAAAAGGAAAAATTAGTATGTTAAGTATAGTGTTAATTATGTAATTAGAGTAAGTACAAGAACCTAATTAGTATTTAGGAAACTATCAAGAGTTGCATCTTTTCTAAAGAGATGTAACCATTCGTGAAAGGGTATGTACGAAGAGTTGCAACCAATCGTTCGCACTCTTTTGATTAGTATAACTAAGGTCCTAAAGTCAAATTTGTATGTGTGTAATTATAGAGATTGTTCAGTAAAGTTTATATTAGTAAGAAATCATGTGCATTTATTGTTTGAATCCAACAGCTCTTTATAAATCAACAGGTAAACAACAAATCAACTATATTTTCACTTGCAAAGCTTGTATCTCAAACTGATGAAAACATGGTAATGCATCACTAACCGGAGGAAATTGCTTCAAATACGGGTACCACTAAGAACGCGTTCCCTTAGCCACTTCATTCAGCAATGCAACAATCGATATTTGTACTATAGAATCCTTCAGAATTATTTGTTCGTTCGTAACGGTTTTATAAAAAAACCACACAACTGGTTTTACACGTACTAAGAACCAGTTTAGTTTGTTTATAACAAAAGCACATCACAAGTGCATTCTTGCATACTAAATCATTTTATTTATAAATCACAACATAGCAAAATAATAATTAAGGCAAAAATCTCTTGTTTGTGAACAAAACCAATGCATCAATGGCTCCTTGGGTTTTGGAGGCTAGTTAATATTTGTGCATATATGCCTCTCTTAACCTCACAATATCAAATCTCAGTATATGGTGACCCCCCAATAAATATAATGCTCTTTCTAACAAACAATGCATCAAACACTCAGTTAAATTATAGTAAACATTTATCATGACATTTACTCAAATAAAATGTAGAAACATGCAAGTGAGAGGTCATGGATTCGACTCCCGCCGGAGGCAAGTTTGAATTTAGGCGGTGAAAGTAAATTCTAAAGTTCCATTTGAGGGAACAGAGTAGGTTAGTTTACCGTTTAAAAAAATGTAATGCATCTCAAACCCTAACATTGGTAGAAATGGATTTCACAAACTAAAACCTCTTGACCTACCACTGCTTTTTCTTCTATGATCCTTAATAAAAAAAAATATGCAAAAAAAAAAAAAAAGATTACACCACAAAAAACCTGATGTAAAAATTGAGAACCTTTGACAAATATAAATGCACAGAACATTAATAGTTAAAATATCAATACAAAATCAAAGAATTGGAAAGGGATTGAAAATTACCTAATAATAAAAACCATTTAAAGACATCGCAGCGAGCAAAGAGTGTGTGCACAAAATCTCTCTCGGCTCGATCCATTTACGAGGCTTGACCTCCGGTTGTCACCTCTGGAAGTCGGCCTAACCTGTTGTCGTCGGGGGTTAATTTTGCTTGTCGACCGAACGTCCTTATCAATCGTTGTCGTCATCAAGGGCCAGTCTCCTCAGACCACCTCTTGAATTGTTCTCTCTGGATGAATATTAGTAATTAAGAAAGAAATCATAATTCTTCATCGTTGATTGAGAGAGGGATTCATCGACTGATCGAGAGAGGATGAATGAATGCATATATATCGTGTTTACGAAAATGTTTTCTTCTTCAAATTTTCCACACGATGCCAAATCATCAAGATTTACAAATGACAATTTTAAAATATGATTAGAAAGTGATTTCTGCATGACACCAAGATTTCTGGATTTTCTGTTACCATTAATTTAAGCGATCATCTGTCTCATTTTTTGTATTATTATTGTAATAGTGTGTTTAATTAATTCAGAACATGGGATAAATAACAATCTTATCCTCTTAATTTTACAAGGGTTGTTGGATATGAATTTAAACGGATGAGATTAAGTAGAGGGATCTAATGGTGAGCAGAGTTTCTTTTTGCTTCGTCAGCAATTAATATATTTATATAATGTGAAAATATAGAAATAATTAATCACAACACATTTGTTCGCGTATGATTATATTGTTACACACTTGTAAATGGGTACATATACTCAAATGAATTTGGACAATTGACTCATTTTTTGTAGTGATCTATAGCTCGATATCGTGTATGGAAATATTGTCAGTAACAATAATTTTGTTATGCTATACAATATTTGCCTAGAAAGTGGATTGAGATTTTTGTTTCTATCTGAGAATAATCTGACAAAGTTGCTTTAAAAACCGATCTTTAAATCGCACATTATAAGAAATATATAATATGGGATACAACTTTCCAAATAACCTCTATGTGAACGTCAAAATTAACCGTTATATTATTAGCTACTGAAGGCATCAACACGTCTATTTGAAAGAATGATAGGCATCAACAGACAATGATCGAATGACATCAGCTGTTAAGCTTCAACATCAACACCAGCTGATTAGTGTAAGCGACATCATCATAAGCTTATCAACATAAACATCAGCGAAGCCACCATAAGAAGTGTTGCCTGTAGGGTGCAAGTGGGTGTAGACCCATGCATTACAACCCGGTCTAAATTGTGGCGCGACTCATACGAGCATGTATTTCATACCTCCATACTTGTTCTAGTGTCATTCGTATAAATAATGCTCAAGGTAATTATACTTAAAGTCCAACAGTTTCAACCTAATTCATATATAAAAGTTACATTACGGAAGTCTTTAATTAAAAATTACAGGGATTGTTTTAAGTTGTTGGCTTTAAGTTGTTTTATGGAAGTCTTGGGTTTTCTAGTGAGCATTGGATAGTATGTAACTCATGGTATTTCTTGAAAAAGATTTTTACGAGATAAAAAATATATCATTTTTAGATTCGTTTTGATGAAATGATTTTTTGGGAGGCAAACCTAACTAGAGTACGTCTTAAGCATCCTACACTACTACAAATGTCTCAAGTAAGACTTGAACCCATAACTTTTTGGTTGGAGGCAACATCTTCACCGCAATACCAAAAGTCATTTGATGGTTTTTGATAACTACTTGATGTTCTCAGGAAACATATATGCATACACAATATATAAAACTCTAGCTCTATATTTCATAGTATTTTGCTTGTTGAAATCGGGCTAGCACTCAATAAACAGTTTTATTTAATTTGATTCATAAGTTCGTGTGCAAGCTACTTATATGAATAATGTCTTTGTTAAATACTTTACCCTTCTATATATGGTTGTATTATATAGTTTTCCTTATTTTGATACTAAGTTTCCTATTTACGGGTATGTTTGAAAGTTTTTTAAATGTCTTTTTGTTTCTACTACGAATAAAACCTAACTAATTATGTTTTTGGAAACTTCAAAAGTATGTTACACACGAATAAAACCTAACTAATTAAGGAGTAAGAACCATAACTTACTGGTATCACATGTATTTGATTTGGTTTTTTGCCCTAGATGTTTTTCAAAAGTATACTTCAATATATATGGACCCAGAAGTGAACCTTCTTAATTAATACCTATCTTTTTTATTATTATTTCTTTAAATTTTTCTATATGTATCACTCAAATTAACGAAAGCTGAGTTTATATGGTACGTAGGTGCGGATTGGGAACAAAGTTGTTATAAACCACACCCGAATAAATTTGATTTTGGGTTTCGTATAATTGTAGTTCGATCTTTTACTTGTTAAAAAAGTTTGTTTCGTAGTACAACTATTGTTGCTAATCTATCGATCACCAAAAGTTGATCGATTATGTTCTCAAACCTTAATTTGGATGATTTTTACCTAAATTATGCATCCTACTTTGCAGATCGATTTCTAAAATTAAAGATGGATACTTTGACCATCTGATGACAATGCAAATTAAACATCAAGTTGAGTATATATAGTACTTATCCGTTAATTATCGATCATACCTTATTTGGATTTTGGATTATGTGTATATATCCTTCATTCCATTTATGCACATGCACATGATATTATTTAATTAATTTCTTATTTTGTTGAGGTTTGATTCTCCCTGGCAGGAAAAAAAATCATTGGAATCTGTAAATTCTTCTCCATAGGCATAGACGTCGACTTGGCCAAAAAAAAAAAAAAATTCATCTTCGATGGAGAATCCGTAACTCATACCCAGATCTTCGAGTTGACTGGGGATGGGAATGAAGACTCGAAATCCACAATTTAAAATAACGAGGATGTGGGACACTTTAATCCTCAACCCCATACCTAATCCCAGTTTTATTTTGTGTTTTAATATGAATTATAATATACATTTAATTTTACAATGTAAATCATTAATTATATTTTATATAATACATTAAATATCAATGTGTGTGTGTGTGTATATATATATATATTAAAATATTATTGTTTTATTTTTATATATGATATAATAAATATCAATGTATACGACTTTTCTATCATATAAATTATATATGTAAATAATTCAAATATATATAAATTGATTTATTTTAAAATTCATTTACATACATTTTTTTATTAAACCACTACTTAGAGTTTAAACTTATTACTTTTTTAGGAGGTTGCAAAACTCGATTCACCGATGGGTATCCAAGCTATCCCCGACTGGAACGAGAATGTGGATATAAACTCATTTCCCGTCGGAGATGGGGAAGAGGATTAAGAAGTGTGGTGAGAAGGAAAATGAATAATAATATTTAATATTGTTTATATGACTTGTATTTATTTTTAGTATATATCAATAAGTTTATAAACAAATAATATCTAGTAAGTATATATAAAATATAATTTGGATAGGTATTTAAATATTATTTATTTATTAATATTTAAAGATATAAGAAATAATATATTACATTTATCTTTAATCTTTATAAATATTAGAAATAATGAATTTTATTTATCTTTTATTTTGGAAACAATAGTATTTATCTTTTATATCTATTTAATCTTTATTAATATTAAAAATAATGAATAATATTTATCTTAATTTATTTTATTTTAGAATTTTTTAAAAATGATAAAATGTAATTATTTTTTTAGGTGGAATGTGATGAATGATAGTTTGTTTTTTTTATTATATAGATTAGAATATAACAATATTTAAAAGAATAAAGTTGTACCAATAAAAAGTAACCGGCCGGATACACTATTTGATTCATCATAAATACAAAAGATTACTTGTCTACATATTTACACTTTTTTTAACCAAAACTTAATAAAGATATAGAACAAAATTAAGTTAATTGAAAAGGTTAAACATGAAATTTTAATTTACGTAAGAATAGAGTTACACTAATTTTTAAAAAATTTGTAACGCCATGTCGCCACCCATCCTAAATAGGGGTGAATTTTTTGTGTCAACACTCAACATTCTAGCTAGTAAAATATTGATAAGTTTTACACTACTTTAATGTAAAAAAATGTTTATTATGAGTTCTAAAGTGATAAAAAATAAAGAATAAATAATTTGGATATATTTGATATATTTATAAGTTTCAACGGGTATATATGATATTAAAGTTTTAAATTGAGTAAATATGATATTATAAAGTTTAAAAATTAAAAATGGTAGATTGGTCATTTCTTTAATAATGAATATTTATTATGAGTTTTAAACTAATAAAAAAGAATAAATAAATAATTTTGATATATTTGATATATATATTTAAAAGTTTTAAAATGTATATATGATATTAAAGTTTTAAATTGCGTAGATATGATATTATGAAATTTTACAAGAACATATATAAAATTCTTTTTTTATGTTGGATATATATGATATTTTAAAATTTTATAGGGACATATATGAAATTCTCATTATAGTTTTATTAAAAGCATAAAATAATCGCACATCTCATAAATATTGGAAAATTAAAATATATAGGACAACAACTTAATAATTAAATTTTGATCTTTTCATTTATGATTTTAGTATATTCTATTTATAGTTTATGAAATTTATGTAGAAGAAAATTTGCGCAAAAAGCCTTGAAGTTAGACATTTTTGTGATTAAAACCTCTAACTATTTTTTTTATTACACAAAGAACATTCAACCGGTAAATTTTATGAAATTATGGTGTTACCGGATAATGGGTAGTTATGCTTACATGGCACACACGTGACGTCCACATGGCAAACCCCACTTACATAGCGCCTACGTGACATTACATTCATAATTTTTAAATTGAATTTTTACATAAAAATCCACGAAATTGGTGACTTTATCGACTAAAATCCTAAACTATTTTTTCCTCACCTCTAACCAACGTTCATATTCATCTCCTCTATTCTGCTCTACCTTCGGCAACTCTGATTAATCCATTCACATTTCCTACCGGAGATGGGGATGAGTATTAAGAATTGGGGATGAGAAGGAAAATGAATAATAATATTTAATATTGTTTATATGATTTGTATTTATTTTTAATGTATATTATTAAGTTTATAAACAAATAATATATTTTTTAATTAGATATATAGATAAGTATATATAAAAGATAGTTTGGACGTGGATTTAAATCTATTAATCTTTATGAATATTAAAAATAATGAATAATATGTATCTTTATTTTATTTTATTTTAGAATATTTTAGAAATAATAAAATGTAATTATATTTTTAGGTGGATTGTGGTGAGTGGAAATTTGTGTTCTGTTTTTTTATATAGACTAGTTTATGAACTCACGTATTACATGAATAAATTTTAAAAAAAATAATTGGTTATATAATATGTATGTAAATGTAAAATTAAACCATATAAATATAAATTATTATAAAAAAAATACAAGAAAAGCATTGTCATTCAAAAATATTATATATTTATCTTTCTAAGTATACTTTAGCAGTTAGTTTTAAAAATTTTTATTTGTGTGTGTAATCAATATTAATTGAGATTTAATTTTGTTTGTATTTAATTAATTTAGATTAAAAGATAACAAAATTATGATAATAAAAATATGATTTATTAAAATAGCGTCACTTGACAATCATTATTATTTATACACGAAAATTCATCTTATAAATTATATTTTTAATTGACATATTTGATACATACTACTCATATAATTTATTACAATAAACAAAACATGTTATCAAATATGATTTTTTAATAGTATTATTATTTTTATTTTCAAATATAATCATATTATTTGGATTTATTATAAAAAAACTAACATGTTACTTTTTTTATAAAAGTACTCAAGTTAATTTTTTTTGTTTATTGACAATTGGATATTAGAACCCGGTTTTTTAGTATTTAGAAACCCGCTTTACTAATTATAACGGGGTTTTAATGGTCAAATTTCATAAAATGAAAAAAAAAATAACTTGAGGATATTCTAAAAAAAAACATTAAGTATAGAAAACGTAAAAACCATGAAAGTATGTTGAATTTTTTCATAATAAACCCAGTAAAATATTGACAATTTTTACACTACTTTAATGTAAAAATGTAACGCTTGAAAAGATATTTATAGTAAAGTGTTTAAAATAACTCAATAAAAATAAAGTGTTTCATAACATTCTTTATAGTTTTATTAAAAGCATACAATAATCGAACATCTCATAAATATTAGAAAAATAAAGTATATAGGACAACAACTTAATAAATTAAATGTTAATCTTTTCATTTATGATTTTAGTATATTCTGGTTTATGAATTTTATATAAAGAAAAATTTGCGCAAAAAACCTTAGAGTTTGACATTTTTTATTAAAATCTCTAACCATTTATTATTGCACAAAAAACTTCCAACCGGTAAAATCTTATGAAATTAGGGTGTTACCGGTTATTATAGGATGTTATGCTTACATGGCACACACGTGACGTCCAAATGACAAACTCGACTTACATGGTGCATACGTGGCATTACATTTATAATTTTTAAATTGAATTTTTGCATATTTTTCCTCAAAGTTGGTGATTTTTTCGATTAAAACCCTTAAGTATTTTTTTCTCACATTGAACCAACGTTCATATTCACCTTCTCTATTATGCTCTACCTCCGGCAATTCCAATTAATCCATCCCCTCTTTGTGTTCAAGGTTGTTTATTTTATGTATGTACGTGTGATTAACTTTTGCACTTTAATCTTGAATTTCAATTTCATTTGTGTTGATGGAACCGATTCCGATTTATGTTCACGAGTTTTAGTTTTATGTTCGATTTCGTTTATTTACGTTCCATTTTAGCTTCTGAATATGATCGGCCAGAACAGTGAGGTTCGGCGGTTCGCTAGAGGATGGAGGCTTCATTAGGAAACAGATTCTTTGTTTAATAAATAAAATTTTAATAAATATCAATGTCATCAAAATACAATCGCTGGAAAAAGCTCAACTTTAATTATTTTTGTTAGTTGGGGATTTTTATGCAATGAAAAATGACTTGGGTTTTTTATTGAAAAAAACTAAACAAGTTGGGGGGGTTTTTTACGCAAAAATCCTTTTAAAAAGTTTACATGTCATCAAGTTGCAACCGGTTTAAACCGGTTGCAAGTCATATTTATTGGAAAAAAACACAAATTTAAAAAGTTTTAGTCGGTTGTAAGTAATTTTGTGCAATGAAAAATAGTTTAGGGTTTTAATCAACGCTTTCGGGTTTTTGCGCCCTTATATAAAATAAGAGCATGAGATATTTGAAAATTACGAAGGAAATAACATTGCAAGAAATTGATTATAGCAAGAAAAGAAGGTCTAGTTTAGTAATATCTATCTAATGGAAAAAATAAGTGACGAAATATCAAGATTTAGGGTAAAATAAAATTTCATAATATTTGTATAATTGAATGTATAAAGGGTAAAATTAAAATAAAATACATGTGAAGAAGAATATTATTAGTTTGTGATCATATTCTATTTTGAAGCTTAATGTTTAAAATTCTATTATTTACCCTCAATTTAACAAATAGTCACCAGACAAAGTCTACTTTTTTTTGTATTCCAAAAGAAGAACATGTTGTTATTATAGATACAAGATTTATCTAAAATGAAATTAGGTTTGGACACATTAAATTCATGTGTTTTTAATTTACCCATATAGGTTTTATGTAAAAAAAAACATGTTAATTTATACATATGATAAATTTATTTCAATAGTTATTTATATATGATTGATTAAGTTTATTATATGAGGATTATATATACATATATATTATTTTAAATTCGAAGAATATTTTTGAAATGATAGAAGCATTGAAAATATTAAATATGGGAATGAAAGAGAATGAGAAACGTGAGGATGGGGTGATCAAAAGGTGACGTGGAACGGGACAAGCATGTGAGCTGGTTAAAGCCTTAAAGGCATTAGTGCATCGATCAATGTACATGTATACAACACTAACTGTGTGTTTAGATTTACGTTTGAAAAAATTTTTAACGTTTTGTAAACTAATAATCAGATAATAGCTGTAACAAAAAGTGTTGCAGAAAATATAGTGTTTGGTTTAGTTACTGCTGTTTGCAATCATAATTATCAAATAATCAGTTTTTAAAGTGTTTGGATTTACGTTTTTACTTGTAAAATGACCAAATAATCACTTATTAAGCAAATAAACTACATTTTTTAACTTATGAAAAAGTGTGGTAAAATCAACACTAAACGCAAATAATCACTTATTAAGGTATGCAATCCAAACACTTTAAACTAATTATTTGCATTATTGTAACGTAATAAGCTAATAATCTGGTTCATAACGCAAAACCAAATACCCTCTAATAGTTTATGAACCCGCATATTACGTGGATAAATTTTAATAACTAATATGTTATAAACAGTTTATGTAAAATTAAAATTAAACATATAAATATTAAAACAAATACAATACTAGTATGGTTATTTGTTGTAATTATTATTTAAATAGTATTTACTTTTTTAACAATTTTGTTTAAATATTTTATTTATAAAATTTATATGTATTTAATAGATATAATTTAAATTTTCAAATTTTATATAAAACATAATTTTTATATCTATTTTATTAGAATAAGCAAAATGTTATAAAATATGATTTTATTAATATTGTATTATGTTTACTTTTTTACTTATTTAATATTGTTTGTATAATCTTTATTTATGTTTAATATATTTTAATAAATTTGTAAACACATAATAATTTTTTATACAGACATATATATAAGTATATATCATATGTAATTTGAATGTATTTGTATTATATTCATAACAATAACAATAAATATTAGATAATGAGGAATGTAAACAAATGTTGGATAGAGTTAATTATTTATTAATTTTTATTATTATGTTTTAAAAATAGTAAACTGTGTTTATTTTTATTTGTATTTATCTTTTATTTTATATTTGTATTTATATATATATATATATATATATATTATATTTTTGTATTTATCTGTTCAGGTGAAATGTGGAGACGTTATGTTACTTTTTTACTTATTTAATATTGTTTGTATAATTTTTATTTATGTTTAATATATTTTAATAATTTTATAAACACATAATATTTTTTTTGTACAGACATATAGATGAGTATATATGATATGTAATTTGGATGTATTTGTATTATATTCATAATAATAACAATAAATATTAGATAATCAGAAATATAAACAAATGTTGGATAGAGTTAATGATTTCTTATAGATGAGTGTATATAATATGTAATTTGGATGTATTTGTATTATATTCGTGACAATAACAATAAATATTAGATAATGATGAATGTAAACAAATGTTGGATACTTGGATAGAGAATGATTTATTAATATTTATTATAGGTTTTATTTATATTTGTATTTATCTTTTTATATTTGGATTGATCTTTTATTTTATATTTGTATATATATATATATATATATATATATATATATATATATATATATATATATATATATATATATATATATATATATATATATATATATATATAGAATTGGGTTCAAATGAGTACCACTAGTTTTGCGGAGTACCGGAGGTACCTCGCTTAAAACCATTTTTTTTGAAATTTTTTTTCATAATCATGTTTAAATTAATAATATAAGACTACTTGCAAAAAATCACACCTAAACACACACTATAACTATGTGAAACGTGCAAGTTCACATGAACTGCACTGTTGTGAATGTATGTTCACAGCTAAGCATGTTCACATGAATTTTTTCACGTTCACTTGACTTTTAAGAGGCTAGAAAGTGTGAATGTGTGTAATTCTTTTACGAATAGGCTTATATTATTTGTATCTAAATTAATATGAAAAAAAAACTAAAAAAAAAAACTTTTTTCGGAGCATGTTCACATCTAAAACCCGTGTGTTCACAGGTACTCACGGTACTCTGCATTTTTTAGGTACTCACACGAACCATATTCTATATATATATATATATATATATATATATATATATAGGGGTGTGTTCGGTGCAAAACCTATATGCACCAAAAAAACCCGGTAACCACTTTATAGTCATATGCGAAAATAAATGGCAATGACATTATACAACATTTGCATTTATCAGGATTTTTCAAAATCCGCAAACCAAACAGCCGTTAAATTATTACAATCTAAATATTTGTATTTACTTTAGTATAATTGTGAATTGAACTTATGTAATTTACTAAACAAAAATGTAAAAATTAAGTAATACAAGGGACTCAACTGGCACTTATAAATAAAGCAGGGGGCATATGGCAAAAAGCAACTTAAATTCATTAGTGTGAACACACACATCTATATTATATATATCACTTAAGCTTCATAAAAAATGTAACGTCCATTGCATCATATTTTTTCCTTTCAAATATCTTTCTCTCTCTATAGTCTATACTTGGTGGACTTCTTCGAATTGAATCACTCCACCGGCCACCGACTAAAGTACGTATAGCTGATGCCACGTTGAAACGAAGTTTAATTCGTGCAAACATCAGTTGTCGGTCGATCATATCGTTATACAGATAGACTAATCTTGACTAAAATTTTAAGCTTGTTTCTTTAGGTTTTATTCATAACTTTAGTTTATCGATATTTCTTTGTTGTTTGATTGAAGTTGCAGGATTGATCGGTGAATTGGCTGGAAGTAGATTGACAAAGTTTTGGTAATGAAATCTTTACTAATACTTTGTGATTATAATTCCTTTCTGGCTTGTTCTTGTTTCTTGATTTATGTTTTTGGATAAAAAAAAAATATATTTTTTTAATGTTGGAGTGAAATTAAGGTACTTCTTGATTATTTCCTCAAAGTTGTTTGTTAAAATGTTTGAAGGGCTTCTTCTTCGGCTTTACATTCATCTTATAAATCTTGCGATCATACATTTTCTCTCACCTATAAAATTTTTTTCCTTTCTCTCTCTCCTCCATGGAATCTATCTCTCCCCTCATATTAAATGCATCTTCAAGGTGTAAATAACAACACTTTTTTTAATCGAATGATCATGAACACTAATTTTGATTTATATTTATGAATCCTTGATCGATATTATTTCTAATGAGATTTTCTTTTAGTTGTTCATGATATATATCAATAATCTTGAGGACAAAGGCTAGTATTTTTTAGGCAAATTAATTTGAGTTTTGGATCTCTTAAAGGGTCAATTACTAAAAATAAGAACTTTTTGATTTTTAATCATTTATAACAACATTTTTCATTTATTATCACTAATAGCATCAACTTTTATATTCTTCATATTAATAACATCAACTTTTGTATTTTGTATCCTTAATAGCATAAACTTTTGTATTCTTTTTATCATTTATAGTAATAACTTTTTTAAGTTTTGCTATAAATGATAAAAAAAAAAATATAAAAGTTGATGCTATTAATGATAAAATCAATAATGTTGATATAAATACTTAAAATGCATAAATTTGTTTTGATATTTAGTAATTGGCCCATCAAAGGTGTTTTTTAAATGATATTTTCACCATGATGTGTTAAATTATGTTTCATTTAATATATGTAGCATGTTCATTGTTTTTAAATGATATTTGATTCTATGTAATTAAATGCTTATATATGCTTTTATATATTTATATTATATTATATTATATTATATTATATTATATTATATTATATTATACTATATTATATTATATTATATTATACTATATTATATTATATTATATTTTATATATATATATAATTTATTATTAACACTATTTTCTAAATTCACCGGTCCTTGATCAATATTATTTCTAATGAAATTTTTTTTGTATGTACCCTCCAGTAACTTCTAATAGTTGTTGATGAGATCAATAATCTTGAAAAAAAAGGTTGTATTTTTTTAAGATAACTAATTTGGAGTTTTCTAATCCTTAGGATATATATATCTTTTAATTGAATAAAACTTTGAAATTTTATGAAATATACTGTACACCACTACAAAATAAGTTGTACACAAAATAAATAACATTTTGGTTTTTCTTCTAGTTTCATGAAATAAGCACACACACATTAAATTCCATATATAATGAAAATGGGTCAATGATGATGAATGATCATGATCCACAAAACAATTCTTATTTTGTGGTGTAAATTACAATTTAAAAGTTAAGTTACATTTTTGCGCAGTTTAAGGATTTTTTTGTAATTGTGTTTATTACTTTTATTCTATGCAATTAAATGCACACACACAAAAACACACACATATATAATACAATCTTAGAAAGTACTACTTTTTTGTAGGGTACCAAAAGATCCCACTAAAATTGAAATATTTTTAAAAAAATTACATAAAATATATAAAATAACGTTTTAAGTAATATAACTTGGTATAATAAGCTTTTATGAATTAAAATTACAAAAAAAAAAAAAAAAAATCGTCTGAATGTATGAATGAATGTATGAGTAGATGACTCGTCATTCACATATCTCAAATACATTCACTGGATTTTTTTTGTAAAATTTACTTGATAAAAAGTAGTAAACCAAATTATATATATACTTAATTATAATGTTGTTTTATACAATAGATGTAGTATTCATTTGATCTTGTGTGTATGTATGTATAATATGTGTATGTGTGTGTATGTACGTGTGTGTATGTGTGTGTGTAAAATGACATGTGAATGTATAGAAGGTTTATCATGTAAATTCATATCATTTTGTCTCATAAAATGATAAGTGTGTGTAAGAAGTCTATTATGTAAATTCACATCATTTTTATAAAGTAACATGTGTGTGTATATAATACATATATGTAAAAAGAAAAAACTATATTTATCCTTACGAATATCCACATATACTCATGAAAGATATACATACACGATCGTTCATTTATATGTGTGTGTGTTTTTTAATGGAGAATTAAATTAGACCAGAGAATTGAAAAATCAAGTAATGCACATATGCATACATTCAATATACATGTGCATATAATTCAATTAGCTTTTGTTTTTTATTCTTCAATCTAATATGGTTCTTTATGGATCGTAAATATTCTGTGTTTAATTGTGACTAGCTTGTTAATTTTCATATGCATAATACAAAAGAGATTTATGTTGGTATAAATATTGAAATTTAATTGATATTTGTCTGAATACACATTTATTTTATTTTTCTCTAATGATGAATATCACTTAAAGCATAAATGCTAACAAGCATACAGTGATATCGGTTTTAACATATATAGGTTCGTAAGGGCTAAATTAACCATCTATATTTAGAATATTTCTTTTGAAATTAAAGAAAACGTACTGAAGTTGTAACTCAATTTAAAATTATAATTTTATGATTACTACAATGTTTAAAGAAAATCATATTTTAGATGATTCTTAGTTGTGATTAATTTTTAAATTTAGTTTTTATGATTAACTAAGTTTTAATTACCTTTACATTTTTAAATCTGGGTTTTGTTAAAATATAGTTATCCATCGAATATGTATTTCTAAATTTCCTACTAAAAACTTTATTTTATAAATAAAATTGTATTTAATTATTAATTATAAATGTATTTGGCAATACTATATTTAATTTTATCTATATTTATAACTACAAATAAAAAAATAACTAATTCGAAATTTGTTATTTTCTTACAATCTTAAGTGGCATCTTTTACTGTAACATGTGTTAATTAGTATTTCTAGAATAATTTTAAATTTTAATGATTTTTTTTAAATTAGATTTTTAGTTTTAAGTTTTTATACTTCAAAGAAAAGGATATTTATTAAATGGTTAATAAACCAATACAGTCAAATTATAATTCCGGCACCTATTACCTTGATCATGTTTTCATAATTTACAAAAAGCACCTTCAAGTTTGGATAAGCATTTAAATAATTTCTAACCAACTTAATATATTTACCAAGACAATACCATTTTGTGCCCTTACTGATACTTTTCATTCGCCATCTCAATAATTAATGTACTTCGTTTGGGGAAATTAAAGAAAAAAAGATTTTTTTAAATAAAAAAAACTTAATTACTATGTAAAAAATTAAATGGTTATACAAGCCTACAATACAAGGGACTCAAAATGCAATTAAGAAATAAAACAGGGGCATATTTCAAAATATTTACATTCAAAAAGATGAACAATGCAAAAAATGCCAACTTAAATTCATTCATCAAGAAACACTAATGTGATCACATAAACATAAAGACTCAGCCTCGTAAAAATTGTAACGGCCATTGCATCAAAATTTTCCATTCTAGTATCTTCTTTTTCCACACTTGGTGGACTGATACTACATCAAATTAACCCACCAACGCACCGCACGCGCTACGATTGAATTGGAGTTGAATTTGTGCATACATATATATAACGATGATTGCAATAGGTTAATCTTGTTATAGTTTTGATAGCTTCAAGTTTTCATCTGGGTTTGAATTGGTTCCAAACAAACCCTAGCTTGTTCATTAATTGCTTTCTTTGATCTTGTTTGATTGAAATTGCAGGTGGATTTGCATCTAAAAAGGTGAACAGTATGGAAGCAACCGATGATTTGATGGATGATTTAGGAATAGATTGGGGGAGTCTGGCAGACGAGCTCTTTGGTGATAACTCTAGGTACGTAAATTTATCATTATCTTCCAATTAAGTTCTTGTTCTTGTTTCTTGATATAAGTTTTTGAATTTGAAATTTATGCATTGTGTACTGTCTTTGCATGTTTTGATCAACATGTAGCTAGGCACCTCTTTTGATTGATTTCTCGTTGTGTTTGTCTTGTTGATTGATTTGACCACTAAAACCAATCCTTGATTTATATTATTTGTGATGAAATGATCGATGAGATCAATAATCTTTATGTCTGGATGGGTTTTCTTTCCTGTTGGCTGATTATGAACACTGATTGCTATAGAACCATTATTTGATCTGTATTATTCTTTGTGCTTTAGATATTTATGAGATTATTATTCTTGACGAAAGCTAGAGGTTTTGCCCTTTGGGGAAAAATCTTGCACAAATGCTATATTTTATGTGATTTTAACTATTCCATACATACGTACAGATGTTTAAATGTATAATTGCTTTTAGGATATATGTATTTCATGATCGATGAAGTGGAGTCAGAAATATTTGTTGTAATGAATTGTTGCGATAATGGTTAATTCCGTTAAAAATGATAAACCTGCTCACACCAACTTCGGGTGGTTCATGTTTATTTGTATTTAGATTAATACGATGTTAGTTGTCAATTGGCTTTGAAATGGATCTTTTCTCATAAGTTTTCGTTATTATTCTACAATATACCTACATTCTATTATATGTTTAACTTCTTAGGCTGATCGAACTAATTAATAAATTTGACGAAAGAGGTGATGCACTTTGTGATGCATTGGTGTTTATAAATTAAGCTTGCACCGAATGCTCATTGATCGCCTTTAATTCCTTGCAGCTTCCTAGCTAGCTAGATGTATTGTTCAATATTGTTTATGGCCAAATAAGAAAGTTATACATCAGCATAACACCTTTGTAATTTCATGAAAAAGTTGAATATTTTGCGTTTTTTATGATATCTTCCGAAGGACTTAAATGATAAAAAGGAGAAGATATGCAATTGATAAGAGGAGAGGGACACTAATTAAATAGAAGAACTTGTATATTAGAACCTGGATTTTTCATATTATTCTGGTATATTCACATATATATAATCAATACAGAATGAAATACTTTTCAGTGTTGATGACAAACGAAGAGAATCAATTGTAGCCAAGAACTTTCTTACTACATGGACATTCAAGAAATTCTTTTGCAAATACTACACACGAGCAGACGAGCTGGTCTAAGTTCAACTAGGACTAGAGAAGTTTTTCGCAGTTGTCCCTTGTTGTGTAGTTTGCAAACAAAATAAATATAACATCTTTATCTGGTGATTATACTTGTTATCGTCACCATTACCATATCTACATACTCGATAAACTTTTGTATATTCTTTATTGTTGTCGGCTAAATCATATATCTTGGGATCACAAAACGCACTTTGTTTGTGTCCATGTGTACGTATCTTTATATGTGACGTTTTATTTTTATACTCTTATACCTATAAAACGATGCTAAGAAATTAAGAGGTTTATTTAAACTTCGGATAGACCAAATATTTGTTTATTATCTTGCAATTGTGATTCTAGTGACAACTTGGTTAGCTTTAGTATTAATGTTTCTGATTATTACTGATGCCGCTAACATTATTCATATCAGATTCTATCACTATGATTTATGAAGAGCAGCATATAAAAAAATTTCGAGTTGATATAAGAATAACTGGTTAGTTTTTTATCCATGAACAGTGATGATACTTTGACTATGGATCTAGAGTACCTTGATCAGCAAAACATTAACATGCCCACTTCAAACATTAATGTTGCAAATATAGAAGGAGATTCAGTGAATATGGTATGGATATTTCTTCCTATTCTGTTATCTATCTACTTGTTTAATGTAATTTTCTTAATGGTTCAAGCACCTGCTACTTTTCTACTTTAGCATTGTGAGGAGTTCTGAAAAAAGTTGGCTTATTTCTTATACTTGTATGTATCGTGGTACAAAATTCTTTTTTAGCGTCGATAAGATCAACGTGATACAAATCAAGAAATCAAATTAAATATATAAAACGTTTAACAAGCAAACAAAGGGCAAAGGAAGGTGTTTTATAATCAACATGTACATTACATGCATATAATGTCATCAAATAACTCAATCTTGAAATGCCTTTGAGTCAAGCGTTGAGGTCCAATGATGATAGACCTATTAAATAAGATGTCTATTTTGTCACTGAAATTTTGTCACTATAATTCAATGACCCTCTGAGCTCTAATTTTGTCACTGAAATTTGTTATTATATATACAACTTCTGGGGAGCGCGCTATTAAATAAGATGTCCAAAATTTTTTGGAGTTAAGGTGTAGTATTAGATTTATGAAGACATGTACAGGGCTTTATGCAGTCGCAATATGGAGTTAATTACAACGAGATGCCGACAATGAGCAACTTGATTCCCAGCAATAGCACAGCCACACTGCCGAGATCAGGTAGCAAGTCAATGTTCATTTTACAGAATGTTGTACTGAAATTCATCAATCGAAGTTTCTACTTTCCCTTCTTATAAGGTAAATTGTGTTGCAGGTCAGAGCCTTCCTCCGGTACCTAAATTTGCCTCTAATCCCATCGCACAAAGTTCTCAGTCGATTGGAACAACGAATTTGCCCCAATATAACCCTCTACAGCCCCTCCAAGGACCTCAAAATCAATCGTTGAGACAACAAGTCTTCAAGCATAAGGCTGTTCAACAGCCACAAACAAGTTCATTGAATCAATCTAACAACATGTTTGGTCACCAAGAAAACAATCTCCATCACCAAATGCCAAATCCGGTGGCTAATATCCAAACAGGGCATCTACACAACCAGCAGGTACCTCGGCAACAGATTAACACAAGCCAGTTGCAGCAGCAACATCAGCGGATGGTTCAACCAATGCAGAACTTTCAACAGAATCTGAACCAAAGCCAGTTACATACTCAACAACTTGCAGGGACCCCGCGGAATTTGATATCAGAAGGTGGGGCACATAGGTTTCAAGGAATGGTGATTGGTGAAGGGCGGAATAATCGACAAGTACAACAACAACGAAGTAGTATTGCATATGACTTATCAGGTAACTTAATTATATAGTTGCACATGTGTCATGTATAAAATACATGCGACCGACAAAACTGAAAGTTTAAAGCTTTTTGTCGTTAGTTTGTGCTAAATTTATTTGGGCCCCAAGAAGAAAAAACCAAATTAGATTGGCCTGGTATTCAGTTGGAGTTCAGTTTGCTCAAATGTGGTTTTAACCTGATGAACACTGTAAATGTTTTACGTAGCTTGATTAGTTTATCTGAATGTAGATCCTTCTGATGCTAATGATCATTAGTTCTTTAATGATCTTATTTGGCAGCTCCAGTGGGGTTTCGTACTCCTGGTGAATTTTCTAACCCTGCTGCTTGGCGGGAGTACGCATTCAGTCAGGTATTATGGTAGTTTTGCCTATTAAAACGATATTTTTTAGGATAACTGTTGTTTATCTTCTGCTATCATACCTTTTTTGGCTAACATGCTTTGCAGATCAATTTAATGAAAGATAGATATTTTAACGATCTGTTGACGATGCAAAACAATGCCAGGCAGTTTCACATTCGGGTTGGGTCTAGTGCCTTCACTGTTATTCTTCAATTCATACCATATGCGTACGCACACACACATGTACACATATATAATTTGATTGATTTCTTCTTTTGTTGAGGCGTGAATCTCTCTTTCAGGCAACAACCGTCGAAATGGCAAACAAGTATAGGAACGTGGAAGGTTTTCTTTCCAAGTTAATCGCCTTCTTGAATACCCCTACGGTTGATATGATTCCAAAACATGACGAGCGAGTTTACAATTATATGACATTCATCGTCAACTACATCATCAAATATCATAACAAGAACCGTGAATCTTCTCAATATCTTGAGCAGGCCAATCAGCAACCAGTCAATCACCTGCCCATTAACCAGTCTAGAGGACCACAACTGCAGGCCACCGGAGACATAAGGTTGCAGCAGAATCCACAATCAAATATACCTCAAGTAACGACAAACCTAGAAGCCAATATGGTCAATTTCAATCAGAATTTCCCTTCCAGAAAGCCACAACAAGCAAGATTAATGTCAAACTCGGTTAATGATGCTTCTTTCCAAATGGGGCGTATAGAGCAACGACCTCCCCTCCCACCAAGGATTGGTTCATTCAGAGCTCCACAGCCTGCAAATGTTTTAACCACCAGTGTTAACAATCCTGGTTCTCCGATGTGTTTGTCAAAATCTACAACGGCTGTTAATTTTCCATCTCGTCCACTTACTCTCCAACCTACATCGTCTCACACAAAATTCAACTTGGAGAAATTGAAACAGCCGATGCAGAATACTGAGTCAAAAGTGGGACAAGCGATGTCTCCATTGGGTTCCAGATGTATGAACCAGTTCCATTCCCCTCAGTTTTCTATGCCATCAGCTGCGAAGCCAGTTATTCAGCATGCAACATCTTCTCAAAGCTCTCAGCATTCGGTTCTGTCTCGACAGGTTAATGTGAACACTGTGTTGTCGCCAGAGTCAATCGCTCGTTCACCTTTTCTGCATGCTTCTTCAACCACTCCATCTAATCATGTGAAGCAGTGGTCATCTAGTCTACCCCCATTGTCAACTGAAGAGATTCAAAAGTCCGAAACACTGATTATACCATGTCAAATAAGGGATCCGAAAGACATCAAGAACCAAGTCCATGACGTGGATGCTCCAAGAACACCAGACACTTTACCCATTGGTGCTCCAAAAACACCCAATAATTTACCCATGGACGCTCATGGAACACCCAAGAGTTCACCCATGGATGCCCCTTGCGCAGAAAAAATCCAAGAACCTAAAGAAAATCCACATCATCCTCTGCTTAAAGTGGTACGTTTATTTTTTTTATCTTGGCACGCATACCACCCAGCTTGTTACAATTTGCAGCATCTGCTTTAAACTACAAGCTGATGATAATATACCTTAAATTATAACTTTCCTACAATATTAATTTTTTGTGTATGCTACATGACCGTTACAACTTTTTTTTTTTCCATTTCAGATGAAATCAATGTCATCAAATACATGGAGTTCTGCTTCATCAATGACAGAGATCTGCTCAGACGAGGGAGTGTTTGATATTATAGATGCTTATGAACCTGGAAATTATGTAGCTTCGTATCTACAAGATCAAGCTGACTTCATGTTAGAATACGATTTTGATCAAGAAGGAATTATCAATAGTACACCCGTTGCAACTGGACCTGTAACTCTCATTTCTCCAAATATAGAAGATAAATCTGGCTTTCCATTAGAACATCAAAATGAACCAGAACGAAATGTGAGGCGTAAACTAAATGTCACGTCAACTAATGGTTCATTACTGCAATTCAGTGATCATGATAAGGTTGTTTGTTTAGAACCGAAAATAGATTCAATAGAAGCATCAATGAACAAGGGGAGTAAGATTAAGGTAAATACTAAATGTCGTATTCCCTCATCTAGTTGTAAGTTTACCTTTTTCAATATTTTACTTCGCCTGATGTTTCTTCATTTAATCTCCTTGATTAATTTTTGTTTCCACTCAATGCAAGATTGAGGCATTATTGGACGAGGTCGAAGGGATTAACAGGAAGCTACTTGAGACATCCTTGAATGTGCTAATAGATTCTGTTAAAGATATTCATGGAGATCAGGAAGGTATCATAGTCAGGTGTTTTTACCGCAACGTGTGTTTCCCTGAACTGTTTGGTCCAGTGAACGACAGTGCTTCATCTACAGCGGTAATATATAAATTTTGTCTAGTTTTTTTTTCCTAAGCTGAAACTGACAAATCGAGTACGTATTTAAATACATGTGATGTTCTCTTGAACTCAAAACAATTGGTTCAAGAGACTCGGTTAATACCACCTACTGTCCTACACCAAAGGCAAGTGGTACAGAAAATCTCATTTTGATCTGCGTTTGCGATATATTTTCGGTATCTTCTATAAAGAAAATCTCATTTACTTTATGATACAGAGGCCGGAGTTCATCATAGATCTACTCGTTCAGGCAGACTACCCAGATTCTTTCCCAACCATTTTTAACTCAAGCCTGAACACATTCAGGTGAGTCCTTTTTAATTCAACATAAACTGCATTGTTATGTCCTTTTTCTTTTTTAAGTAGAACACCTTTACCGAGCATCGTTGACGACGCTACCTTTTTTGGAAAGGCAACCTACACTGCCACTTATATAGATCTTATATTACCATCTTATTTCTCAAGTGAGACTTGAATTCAACAGTTGAACCCACAACCTCTTGGTTGGGAAAACACCTTGTACCATTAGGGCAAAAGCCCTTTCTTTTTTGTTGGGAAAACACCTTGGCACCACGTACGTTACCTGCTCAAACCATTGAAAGAAACAGTTCCTCTCTTTTTGCAAAATGCAAGTAAAAACTATGCTACAAAGACAATATCCCTCTGAATTCTTAAACAGCCCAATGGCTCTTGGTTCATAAGAACAAGGATGGATTTATACGGTTCGTTGTATTGTTAGATATGCTTGTGAAAATAAAAGGAATTCTTATATTTTGCTCTATAAAAAAATTATAAATATTTGTTTAATTATTTATACTGCATCATTTCATAGTATTTGTTATGATAGTACATATATTTATAAAAAATTGTTCTAAATCCGCCACCATCTAACATGCATAGTCAATGTTTATATATGAATCTTTAAAAAAAAAAATTACATAGCAATGTCATTTTTATGTGAAACTCTTCTTTCACAATTCTGGCAGTCACGAAGAGTGGGTGAAGCTGTATGAAACAATAGTTAGTAACTTCAAGGGTGCAATCATTGCGCTTCCTGAACAGCCATCACTTGAAGAAATGGCGCGACAGTGGGAATCTTGTGCTCAGTCGGTGATTACAGAATTAGCTAAACAAAGAGGATGTGCAAGCTTCAGTGGAAAGTACGGAAGGTGGGAGGATTGCATCATCAGTTCTCTTGGATCAGATGACTTTTCCTGAAACAAAAACTTGTAAAATGTAGTTGAATGTGTGTTTGTTTAATTGTTGTCTTAATCGTGGATTATACAACTTCAGTACTTTCTCAGTATATGTGTTTGTGTCTGTTTGTGGTATGAGAAACAATTAAGTATGTGTGTTCAAAAGCAAAACCTCTATTAGAAAAGTTGTAATAGGTATATGAACCTTCAAGTGGTTACCCTTTGGGTACCTAAAATGGTCTTATGTTATCGCCTAAATGAAGTTTTTCTTTTCGGTATGTTCTTGTGTTTTGCAAGTTATATATTTGGTTACTAGAATCACTGTTTGTCCGTCGATCCTAGTTCTTTTTTTTTTTTTCTGTTTTTGATAAAAAGGAAATAATATTACATGCTTGTTCTTATAAGTAGCTAGAACATAACGTACGCGTGATGGTTTCAAGAACATCATATCCATTAATTAATTGTTGCGGTTCTTTTGTTTTTATAGTATGAGAAGATATCATCTGAGAACGTATTTTCAATAGGATGATTTGATATTTGTAACGTTACGACTTATGAGGTTAACTTGAATTGTGAATAGAATCAGGTTGAAATATAAATATAACATGATATTGATTAAAAAAAGTTGGTTTTCAATTTTAAAATTGAACCGAAAATAGGTTGTTAAAAAATGAACCAATGAGAAAAAGATTCGGTATTCTTTATTCCGTGTTGCGTTGGGATAAAAATGATATATCATATCTACATATACTATTAAATATTTGAAACACTATAATCTAAATTATGACAATATGATTAGTAGATGAATAAACATAAAATGCTTATTATAAATATATATATATGTTGATAAATTGTATTTCTTTTAATCATTAATATGCTATGGTTAATTATAAAAAATAACAATAATATTTTGTGTTAAAGTGGTATCAATACATGCTATGTTAATAAAATTAATGAGTAATATTTTTTTTTCTTACACTAATGATACATGTACTTGAATTTTAACATGTCGAAATGGTACATGTGACCGCTTACCATGATGACACAACAAATTTTACTAATTCAAGCGATGACGTGTAATATTTTTAAGGACATGGAACTTACATGGGATTCTAATTTACTTTAAATATTTTATGTATTTCTTAAAACTAGAATTTATTCTTATTATTATCATCGTCGTCGTCATCAAATTTAACTTGTTCCGTTCTTTGGGCCGGTCCAAGGCCAGTTCAACCTGCGATACTGCCTTGTGCTGTTGTGCATAAAAGAATGAGTATAATGCATGTCTTATATTATATTATTTTTTATACAAATTGATATTTTAGTTTATATATAATATAAGACTTACATATTTTATTACAAATTAATATTTATAGAAAAAATGATAATGGAGTGTATTTATATTTTTAAAATAATAAGTGCATTTATCTTTTATTATTTATACATTAAAAAATAATAGAATGTGTTTATCTTTTTAAAAATATTAAATTGTATTTATAGTTTATTTTTTATAATAATAAGTTGTATTTATCTTTTTCAGTGAAACATGAAAATAGCACGGAGCATTTTGTAATCTCTTTTATTATATATATAAATTAATAATACTCTAATATATAATAAAATGGAAAGACATCTAAATGTAATCATATATTATTTCATGAAACAAAACAAAATTTAAAAATAAGATATTTTTAATATAATATCCTGAAAAATCATTGATAATATGAAATGACTTTTCTTCGTCAATTGAGATAAGTAACACGTTTGATGATTTTTCAGTTTCATGATCTGGTCTAAATTTTACACATGATGTGATGTGTAGATTTTTTGTTCAAATATTTTAAAAGATTAATTGGAGTACGTTATATAATTAAAAAAAAAAAAAAAAAAAAAGCAAAATTAATGGTTGAAAAAAGTCTTGTCTGAACCACAAGAAGCATAAAATGATAAATGGCAGAAGAAATGAAAATGAAAGTGAGAGAGAGAGAGAGAGCAAATGATGGCTATTTGCTCACTCAGAATCCCCTTTGTAATTCTACCATCAATCTCTCACCATTTTCTATCTTCTTCTGTATACAAGAATGGATTATCATCATCATCACCATCACCATCCAATTACAAGCCATTATTATCATGTTATCGTTTTCCACCTGGCAGACGTTCGATTGAAGAAGAAGAAGAAGAAAATGATGATTGCTTATTAGGTGGAGGTAAGTTCACGGAGGCAGTTACGCTATTTAACAGCAGGGATTACCATGGATCCCATGACTTCCTTGAACATATATGGAACCATTCCCAAGATCCCATACGACCTCTCATTCATGGAATTTTACAGTGCGCTGTTGGTTTCCATCATCTCTTCAATCAGGTTTTCTCTCTCTCTCTCTCTCTCTCTCTCTCTCTCTCTCTCTCTCTCTATATATATATATATATATATATATATATATATATATATATATATATATATATATATATATATATATATATATAACTCATGGAATTTTACAGTGCTTAATTCATCTAAAATGGATCCGAGGCTTTGAGTTTGTTTTTTCTCCAACCATGCATCATCATCTCATGAAATGTATGGTTGTTATTGATATATAGAACCATAAAGGTGCGATGATGGAGATGGGAGAGGGAGTATGCAAGTTACGAAAACTGAATTTGGACAGCGGCCCTTTTCATCAGTTCGAGAGAGAAGTGTCTGCTGTTTTGGACTTCATTTACCATACTCAGTTGGAGTTTGCTGCCTGTCAGTTCAATTTCATATCTATCTATCTATCTATCTATCTATCTATCTATATCTATATATATATATATATATATATATATATATATATATATATATATATATATATATATATATATATATATATATATATATATATATATATATATATATGCATACTCTTATATATGTTTGGATTTCGTGTTAATTATTAATTACTTATCTCAGGTAACGACGATCTGTGTGTTGCCATGGATCAATCTGAGACTTCATACAAACTTCTTGGTGGATATGGTGCTGGGCAGCATCTGTATTGGTTAGAAATGGATGGATCAGCAAGCTTATATATAGTCTTCTGCCCTCCTGATACATCATCATCATCATCTTCTTTAAGTAGTAGGGCTGACCAGCCTAGGGTAAGACTTCCAATTCTTTATGCCTCTCAACATCACCTTAATGAGCTGGCTCACTCTTATTATTCATGATCTTCTATAATCTATATGCATAAAGCTTTGATTTTTGTACCAAGTAAAAGTATTATATATAATCAAATAAAACATTTCTTTCATATATTCCAATTTGTACCAAAGAAAGCAAAATAATGATATCAGTAGTGCTACTTTTATAAAACATATAGCACTTCCATTGCTAGATACACCAAGTTTACAAACAAAAAGTTAATACTATCTATCACTTGACATCTTACCATAATAAATTTAGAGGGAAAAAAAAAACATACCTATGCACTTAAGATATGCGACCTTGCACCAAACTCCTCTTTGGAATTATTGACAAAGTTTTCCGTATGCATTTTGCAAAAAGACTGGCTTCAATGACTCAAACCCAAGCTCCGTACAAGGTCGCACAGCCTATATGCTTCTTCTATACAGATTAAAAATGACACAAAGAAGGAAAAGCAACTTAAAGGGTAGATGGAAAGGATGGCAGATTAGCCCTTCGCTTTTCCAACGTACAAATTATCTACAAATCTACACCAGTAGTAATTTTGGCTATGTATAATGTACAGTTACTTCATGCTAATACACCGAAATCAGTTAGTACCTGTTTTTGTTCACGAAATCAACATTCTCTTCAGAATTCACAAGAATTTCCTAACCTCTGTTTCAACAAGCTCGTGCTCTTTTTCTCCTCGAAAGCCTCCGGCAAAAGCTCCTCAAAATACTCCAAGAACGATGACCATTCATCTTCCTTCATTTCCTCAAACGAAACACACCCCCCGGTATCGTGATTGTTGTTGTGAGCTGCAAAACTCACACTTCTTAGTATTGGTATCCCAGCTGGACCACAACCATCCTTAATATCACATCCTTGTACTAATCGGGCCAAACGTGCATCAGTTAACTGACACTTTGCTCCTTCCGAAGAATATTTCATCATTTTTGGTGGTTTACTGGTTGATGTATGTGTTAAAACATTACCATTCGGGTTCAAGCCCTCTTCAAACTCTTTGTCAAATGCAAACATTTCATCGTCTTCTCTGACTTCATCAGTTCCGTCAGTTGTTATTTCAACATCCAAGCTCACCTTTGCATTTATACAAATATTCTCTAAAATGCTCCAACTTTCTTCACCTCCAACAAACTCCCTCGTCATCATTTCACCTATTTCGGCAAGAGAGAGTCCAGCAGCGGTAGCTCTCTTCAAGAAAATGGTACATAGTATGAAAACACGTACAGAGCACTCCCTAATCAAAGGAAGTTCAGTTCTTAGAAGTGTGGCATCTTTGAATGGATCAAGATTTGAAATATACTCGGATTCTGTTTCAGAGAAGGGCATCGAGGCTTGGGGCCAATGCAGCCATTCAAAGTATGGATCGTCTAATGACTCGGGCAGACAAAACCCGTGGTCAATTGGGACGAGGTCAGCTGCTCCAGCAGCATAGCTCCCGTGAAAATTCTTCACAAGCATGTTCCCAGCATGCCTGTCGAGATTAAGAAGCCTGACGTCAAGTATGCCAATACGGTGCACAGAACTAACAGAGAAACCAGAGGGGCCCAAGTCTCCTGCATCTGTTTCGTGTTCTACATACCGTTGTATTGATGTGATTTTGAATGGTGGGTTCGAAGATAATCCCGTGTTGTTTACATTGAATGTGACATGACAGATTTTGACAAGTGCCGATGGAGGAACACCTGCAAAGCCACCATGATCAAGCAAATAAGCAGCCAGTTCTCGGAGCCCTGTTTCACCCACCCTGATAGACCGCTTCATGCCGGGCTGGCCTAGCATCCGACCTGCAAAACCTTTAGGATTATTAAATGCCAGAGGTTCTTCGTCCGCTGGCTTCACAACAGCGATGGTGTTGCCTTTCCTTGATTGCAAATAGTAGGCACCACCAAGGCCGCTTGGCACTGGCTTTGGTTTGACCCCAGATGCTAATGCAATTGCAACCTCAGCTACAAGAGCATGTACCATTGGGGCCTTATGGCCGCTAATGATTTCAATTCTCGGATTAGGGGATTCAAACTCTTCCTTCGCTTTAGTAGCCAAAGAAAGGCATGGTGTGGAATAGCTTCTATGAAAACTAGTGGTGACATTGGAGGCATGTGTAATGTTATGGGTGAAATCAAGCATGGTAGGATCGAAGTGAGAGTAAGATTGGAGTCTGCATCTTGGGAGTCGGGCAAGCGGCTTAAATCCATGAGGATGATCAACAACTACAGCCATCCTGGTGTATATCATGCAGGTAAGAATGGCTGCAACACATGCTAAAAGAGCAGATTCTAAGAAAATCTTTCAGAGGGTTCGTCTTTCCCTAGGAGATTAGCCATCACATGTCTGCCAAATAAAGTAACAAGTAGTTAGAATTAGCCACAGTTTCTATAGATTATAAACCAACGAAAGAAAATTATTATCTTGTGAGACATCATTGTTGATTTATGAGGCAAAGAAAATCACACTGCCCTCCCATTTGTTGTCTTGATTTCCCACCTTAAGTCATCAAAACATAAAATCCACGAGTTTTAAGCTCATACTATACACAATTATCTTGTGAGACACCTGTTTATTAAGATGCAAAACTACTACTTTGTGTTCTCTCAGTTCTACAAAGGCTCTACTCCATTTTAACTGATTTAGAAGACAATCATTATATTACTATACATGGAATGATAATATAATAAGAACTCCCATATCAGCATTACCATACTACCAGCTTCAGGAAGATGACAATAATAAAATTTTCTTAAACCATCATGTACTGCAAAAAGGAAAAAACAAGAGAAAAATGTATAGAGGCTAGTCATGTAAGCATTATAGATAAGATTCTAAATCACGAAAGGAGTGCCAATGTTTGCATGCATGGTGCCCTCTAAATCAAAGTCAACTAACTTGAAGCAGTTGCGCAGACACCTAGCATTCGAATTAAAATGCGTTTATTGATAGACCAAAATGCACACGTTGGCACCACGTTCAGATGAAAGATTCTATTAAGTGAAGAAAACCACCCTGCTTCCATATTTGAATATAACAATGTTTTAAAAAGTTGGAAGTAGATGAGTAGTCCATCTATGGCCAGCAACAAATCAGGAAAGATCAACCAACAAGCAATCACATAGGTATGACCTTTACATGGAAACAGGCAATAAATAGTACATGTTCTACTATAAATAGTGCTAAAACAAAATTGCATCATCAAACAAAAGCCCATGAGCATGGATTGTTTTAGAAAATTCTCTTCCTTAAACAGTAGAATCCCATGATTGGGTCAATATATAGCACATGCATACACGAAAATCCGCCAACCAATTACCATGTCATAATTGAGTCGATATATGTCATGTCTAGCATAACATAAAGGATATTGCAAAGGGTGTAGAGAAGTAATGTTATTAATTATAAACAATTGCAAGGATTCATGTTGTTTGTTATCAATTAAAATGAAATGAATACAGATTTTGGTCCAGAAGATGATTAAAATCGTAAGGAATTTTATGAAGGTAAAAAGTGATAGATAGGGAGAAAATCTCACTTGGTATTGGCATATACTAGGAGATTGCATATGTCAAGTGCAAGATCCAGGTCGCTAATCTCCGACCACCTATAAATGAAAGATAGATATATAGATAGAGATTAAAAAAAATACATGTATGTATATATGTAATGATGGGAGGGAGGATGCATACCATGGTTAATTCCCTCGCTCCTCCGCTAAAAGATTGCCACAATTAACTGGAAGAGGAATGAAAAAGAGAAATTAATTAAAAGAGGATGATGATGATGATGATGATGATATGTTTGATTAAAGGGATGAGATGAGATTACCCTGAACACTGGTGAGGCATTCAGGGAGAGGAATCCGCAAATTGGAGAGCGCGAGAGAGAAAGATGAATTTCGTCACCGAAAAAAGCCCTAGCTTGTTAAAATGTAGAACACCAGAACGATGAAGAAGAAAGAAAGAACGAATCCCCCACCCCTTCTTTCTCTCTCCTTCCAATTCTCCCTCCCTTTTAAACTATTACTTTTTCCACCTCACCTCCCTCCCTCTTCTTCTCTCTCTTTTTATTTTTATTATTATTTTTTGTTAAATTCCTATATAAATAAACATTATTTTATTTTTATTATAAATAGCCACCTTACATATTCATATTCGTTTACCCTTTTATTAAGAAGTTTTTTATATCCGTATGTATATTACGACGACGGTTATGTGATTTAGATAACATATATCACACATTTCAATCTCATTAAAAAATAAACTAACGTCACACTGTTTTTCATACAATTAAAAATGAATACAATAATGAATATATATAAATTGAGGTTCAATAGGAAACCTCGATGCATTAGTGAACTACGAAAACCAATAATGCATAACAATGATACAAGGGTAGTATTGGAAAATTAATTTCATTTATTTTTTAAAATAAAATTAAAGTTAATTAGATATTAAAATTAAATTAGAATATCTAAAATTAAGGTAGATTGTTAATAGTTTTGGAAACCATTTTGAAAATTATTATTGATTGGTTGGACTTCCAAAAACATGAAGACCTCTTCTTCTCTCATCTTTCCTCCCGTTACCTCCAATGCAACCGGCCTCCACCGAAATCTTAATCGCAACTATCACCTCCCGTCATCTCTATAGTCGAAAACCTCCATCACAACCGGTCTCTACCCGAAATGTAAGGTCTTGTTTGATTTAATGTCTAATATCTTAATTGTCTCTAATCTCTAATTTGGTCAATAGAAATTTAATATAATCTCTTTATTAAACAGATGTAATAAGACATTAGACGTCTAATTACTTAAAAAACAAACAAGCCCTAAGGCTCGCTCACTCTCTTCTCCTCTTGTTACCGGTCTCCTTTTACCGCAACCAAAGACGTCCTTCCCTATCAGACGTCCTTCCCTATCCTCCACTTATTTCTTTAATAATGGACGCCATAGCCACTGTCCTTCTTCGGCCTCACCGACATCCTTCTCCATCGTTTTTTTCTCTAAAAAACTCCATCGAAAACTAGATGAAGGAAAAGAAATCTCCATTGAAGCTAACGAAACACAATGATGAACAAGAACAAGAACTATGAACGAAGATGCACATGAAGATGAACGCGAAAGAATGAACACGGAAGATGAACGAAGATGCATTGACATATTCAAGATGAGTAAAGTTTCATCAAAATAATTATCGAAGATGAATGAACATGCACATCAGGATATTCGAAGATGAACACGATGCATCCGACCATGATGATGAAAACATTGATGACGAACACGGTGCATGATGATGGACGATGACGAGGATGAATATGGCCGAGATTAGTTTTGTTTTTCTCTCAATTATGTTTCCTCCATTTTGTAAGAGGAAAAAGAAATACTGAAAACTCTATGATTGTTTTTGGTTTTCTCTTGTTTCTCCTCCTCTAGATGATTGGTTCATACAAGAAAATGAGATCAAAAATAAAAATAAAGTTACTAGCAATAAATGAGTGGATGCTTCCTCTTAACGAAATTGGTTTCGTCTTCAAATCGTTATTCATTTTGTGTTCAATGGGTTTGAGGTTGATTTTTGTGTTCAGACAATCAAAACCACCTTCGCTTCCTCCAGCAAACCACTCATCTACAATTCAATCAAACCGTGATTCCAGTTTCAAACTTTGGGACTTTTACAAAACAGGCCCCTCTACATTGAGGGAAACTACATTCAACCCCTTGTCTTGATAAGTTTCACACCTTTACTACTCTACAATCAAAGGGGGTGGGTCAATGATTCGATATTTGCATAATTATTATAAATTATTTATTCCACGATCAATTAATGACAGACAACTTGTATGAATTACAATATAGCAGCATTTGCTTTCAAAGCCCGGATTGACATTCATCTTATTACAGACATATGACCATACATGCTTTTATGACCATTCAGCATTTGCTTTCAATGAAATCGAATGGCTCCAGTAATCATTTAGAAACTTTGTCAATTTTTATAACTTACAAAACTGCAATGCTCGTGATTTTTGGATCTTGACGAACCTTCTCCTGCTCATTCGCGATTTGCTGCTTCTCCGGAACAGCAGCAAGATTCAGTAATCCTGGTTGTGTCTCTTCTTGACCAGGATACGATCTTGCACTCCCCCGAACAAGTCCTTTAATCACTGTTGTAAGTTCTGTGTCCTTCAACAGGGATTCAATCGTCACATGAACACCTGAAGATTCAATATTATAATTCACCTATTCCTCGTTATCATCATTACATCATATAAATTTTTTTTCTTCACACAATTTTGAGAAAAAAGGAACTGAGAAAAAAAAAAAAAAAAAAAGATCATCACTTACGGAAACGCCAGTAATGCTTAGGATTTGTAGGATCGTTGATTGTCTCCTCTGCTGCAGGGCGTGTGGTGTATGCTTCTTTTAACGCTAGCAAGTCCTGACAAACATGATCAAATCATTGGCAGACATGCAAAGTAACATAAAGCAGATTTTACGCATTGTTTTTTCGTCTAAGCATCTATTTTAGATCACAAAGAGATCCCCTAGAACATAATACCTGTAGAGGGAAAATTGCCCACATTGAGGGAGCTTCAACATGCTGACGCAGAACAAAATATGCTATTTCCGGAACACATTGCTTTGGAGGCAAACTGTCAGAACCTACCATCGTTTTGTAAAACGAACGTCTTCTTTCTTCATCTTCTTCCCACCATGCACGTAAGGTAGAACAATCATGGCATGACGGAGCACAAACCTACAAAAGGTTCAGTCATATCAGTGGATTTCAACTCAAAGATAATCATGGAAATTTGTACTGAAAAGATGAATCACTAAAATCATACTATGAATACAACTCCAACACGACAATTAAAAGTGTTTCAAGAACATACGGTCATGTAGTCATATTGTGAAGGAATGCCAAATTCTAAATCAGCTTCACTTGGCATACGTTGAATACGTAATCCTATTAACCCTAGTTCCTGCATAACCTGCACAAGTTCATTTAAAAACATAAGTGTCAAGAACGTAACCATTAACGAAGTTATATAGAATAAAGACGAAGAACGCCTACAGGATGAACACATGAAGGAATCAGGCCTAGATCTTCTCCACAGGCAAGCATATCCGACGAGTTTAGAAGAGCTGGCAAAGTTTTCATGGCATTCTGGCGCCAAAGACTCTCTTGTCGGTGAAAATAGTAGTCGTAATACAATCTTCTTAAAATGTTTTTGCTGCATCAGCAGACAACAATGAGAACCAGATTAGGTAAAGCAGTAAAATTTTCTAGTTGCAAAATATTTGATACATTCCATAGTTGCAAAAGTAGGAACTCGAATATGCAACATATTTAAATAAAACATTTCTTAATCAGATTTGCAAGCTGATCTTCTAAGATATGTACACATATAGCAAGTACCTGTGTTCATCCAAATCCTTGAAACTTGAAGTATCTTCTAGGTTAAAACGAGGATAAAAACTTCTCGGGTTCTCGGGGTCCCTAATAAGCACTATGTTCTGACAGAATAATGAACATTAAAAAAAGTTTTAAATAAGGCAACACAGAATAAATATAAAACAAGAGATTTATGTAAGAGACGGTTACCTGCATAAGATCAAAGAGATCACGCCTTAATTTTTCTTCACTTTCCAACAACAATGACTTCTTGATAAGTGATTTCAGCTTGGCAGCAATCTTTTTCTCTGTGTTGCAATCATCCTTGAACTGTGATATCAAAGGATCTTTTAGTAGCATACAAGGAAAGTAAAGTATCGTCTTGAGGAAATTACATTACCTCATAATGATTTTTCTGAAATTCGTTCATGAAATGAGAAGCTATGACAATCCAAGAAGGTCCAAATTTTTCCTGAAAAAAGAAGTAACTTCAATATGTATGTGTGTGTGTGTGTGTGTGTGTGTATGATCCTTCAAATAATAAATCCAATAACAATAAGTCAATCTATGGGCAGCGTTCAATTCAGAAATAAAGGAACCTGTAAAAACTCCTGCAGAATGTACGGTTTGCTCAATCGATCGAAGTCCCAAATTCCCTCTTTTTCAAGCTCTTCCTATAATTGAATAATGTTTTCTTTAGTTATATCAAAACAGCACCAATGTCGTCTAAAAGATGAGGTACAAAAAACGCATCTTAAAATTTACCTGACTAAGAGGTATGGATGGCCGGAATTTTCCAACTAGACCTGTCATCGCATGTTCCGGAAGCTCCCAAATTCTAAAGAAACCCAATATGTGATCTATCCTGTAGGCCGTGAAATAATTTGCCATCTATGATCCAGAAAAATCAATTCCACAAAGATGCAATTAGGAAACAGACTACAAAATTTAAACACAATAACACCAAAATTATAAAAAGGAAAAACCTGCGATAGACGAGCACGCCACCAAGCATAGTTGTCCTTAGACATTTCCTCCCAATTATAAGTAGGAAACCCCCAATTCTGACCATTTTTATCGAAATAATCTGGAGGGGCACCAGTAGAGGTGTTCATACGGAACAAATTTGGATATACCCAAGTATCTACACTATTTCTATCAACACCGATTGGGAGATCTCCCTTTAATACCACTCCTTTCTCTTTTGCATATTCTGCTGCTTCCGACAACTATGAATAACAAATAAAGGAGCATCACATGTAGAAAAAAGAAATATAAGACGTATACTAATTTAATGAACTTACTTGTAAGTGCAAATGATATTGTATATAATACTGGAAGCATATTATGTCATAATGGAAGCTGTCCTCGGACACGAGCTTTTCAAGCTGATGAAATTAAAGCATAGATTTTTTGAGGATCAACAGAAGAGGTATTTCATTAACCATCATAATAAGACAACAACAATAAACTTTAATAAATAGTAAACATTTGAATGAAAATTTGCAAATTACTTCAAATTGGACCATAGGTTGCAAATAAAAATCCCATCAGCACCTTATTTTTCGAAAACTGACTAAACGTGCCCCATTGGCTGTGGTCTGAAGTTTCAAAGAAATCTCGTAAGAAGCAAAAAGCAGCATACGGTTTCAACCATTCCTATCTCGTGGACAAAAAAAACACAGAAAGTTAGATGCTAGATTTCAGAAATATTTCAGATACCAAGGCTTTAATTTTTCTTCAATGCATACCTCATTCTCAGACAAGAATTTCTTGAAGGAACTAGAATTTAGTACCGAATCCTTCTCCAAATCGAAAACTTTTTTGGCAATAGAAAGCTTTGTAGCCATAGTAGCCTCGTAATCTACATGCTGCAACATATAAAAACAATTTGGGCAATTAACCTTTTAGTAGAATATTAAATGAATCTACAAGTAATGATCAGAATAACTACCTTCCCGTCAAGCTCTTTCATTGCCCTTTGTATCTCTTGCTAAAAATATCAAAACAGATAAAATAGAGCACAAGTAAAGTACCATAATAAAAAAATTGTTTACTTCAAAGATCTATTCTTTTACATCTTTTTATTTTATCTCACAAGCCCATAAACCAATCTGATATACAACTTTTTTCAGGATTCTTTAGTGAGTAACATACATCAAATTCTACTCTAAAATTCTGATACATCACATAAAACCATGTGACGAAAAACAATAGTGTACGAATCAAGTAGTAGGACCCACATTAACATCATCTGGTATATTTTCTGAAAGTGCCTGGAGTCTGAGGTATAGCGGGTGCAATGCAAATACAGAAAGAGAGCTGCATAGCAAAGAACACGTGAATGACCAAGATAGCAAATACAAGATATATAACAAATATCATTAGCAACACGTGAATAAATTCAATACCTCATGAACTTTTTTTCTTTATTTCTCACATACAAATTTTTTTAAAGATAGGGTAGTAAATGGATAAGGTATAGCCTTTTGATTTAAAGAAGATTCTTGCCTGTATGGATATGAATCCCACCACATCTTGTGAACAGAAGTATCATTTATCGGCAAAAGTTGAAGTAAATGGAAGCCAGAGTCAACAGCCCAGTCAACAACTAATTTCAGATCAAGAAACTCTCCAACTCCTACATCATCCTCCGATCTCACTGAAAACATCGGAATTGCGACACCAGCACCACGCCATGGCAATTCCTTAGCAAACAACATAGAAAATCGAGTAAAACACATTTTCATGCTATATGAGAGTGAATATACATATCTAACATCTTACTCGCATCAAGCCATCTGAAAGAATAATGTAATTTGGTCCACCGGCTGAGATGTCAACCGTAAGCTCCCGATTTGAACCATATTCTAGAGAGAAATTTCCGTTCTTCCCATATTTACAGTATTTGTATGTGAAAATGTGTTAAGAAAGAATACATGGGAGAGGGAAAAGCTAACTACAACAAGCATTAGTAGACTATAAGGGGGCAATTCTAATACATGAAAAAGGGTTCATTTGGGTTATAAAAATTTATTAAGTTACTTGGAAAGAAATACGAGCCCAAAGCATACTCAAATATAGTAGACTATGAAAAGGATATTTTAAAGGAAAAGCACCCTTTGGTACTACACAGTCTCCTTCCCAAATAGACTCACCAACATAATTGAGTCTGAGCCCATCATGGACCTTCCATCGCCCCAGCTCACCGGAGCTGCCAATTACATATATCTGCAGCAAGAAAAAAGGGTCAAACTAAATTCATCATATCTCCCATAGAGGTAAACCCCATTAAGGTTACATACTTGCATATATGTTTGGAGATCTATTGGGGAAAAAGACAATTACCGATGTTCCTTCTAGTATATTTTGGCAGCATATCCTGAACTGGACAACTACAGAATCTGAAAGTAGACATTTGCAAAACAATAAATAAACAACATATCCAATATTAGATCACGGTTACAAACTGAAAATATATTAACAAATGACTTTTTTGTTACTTGAAAATCTGAAGTTAAAAACATTACCTTCATGATCCAGCTTATTCTGAATCGCCCCGGGCGCATTCTCAATAGCCAAACTGCTACTCTTACGAAAGATGACATTCTTGAATGCACTTTTATAAGGGATACTGTCGCTACCATTCTGCATTCAAATATGGCATCATGATAAAGGAGCTTCATTAAAATCAGTGTCAAATAAAAACTAGTTCTTCTTGAATAGAGCATCATGCAATGAGAAAAAGTACTTTTCGAAGGTAGGAAATACATTTATTTGTGAGCATTGTCCATCAACATGAATAAGGAACATATGAAATAGATACCATCATACAACAAAATTTAGAGGGTGTTTGAATATGCATTTTGAAATTGATTATCTAACTATTGCATTTGAAGTAAACTAATCAGTTTTAGTGTTCGCTAAAGAGATATTTTTATGCATATGATAATATGCATTTTGAAATTGATTACCCAGAATCAGTTCTGGGTAATCAGTTTGGTACCAGCTGCAACAACACTGACTATCAGCATGAGATGAAACACTATTTGCAAAAACACCAACACTATCAAAAGAGACTTTCAACTTAAAGCACCAGACACTATCTCATGACTATTCATGATCACTTTCAGAAACATACATCCAAACACAAATTAACCCACTTGGGCTATGAACTCGCTCATTGTCATTCCATCGAAAAGGTTTATTAATTGTTTCAAACACATATCCACAAACTCAACAAGTTATACCTTCAAAATCTTTAGAAATAATTATTAGCAAAAAATTTGTAAAAAATGTACACACATGAGAAATAGAGAAAGAGATGCACCTGCCAAAGATCATGAAGCTCAATCGCTTTTCCAATTTCAACTCCGACTGGCAGCACCAATTTCCGCTTATTTCCACCCTCCCATCTTAACACATTCCTCTCATCATCCACCACATAATAATTATACTCACTTTGAAACCCAACCGGAACAGTCAAACTCCCACCCCATATCAACTCATCACCTTCATGAAAAGGGCTCAACAGAAGCCCTTTCTTCACATTTCCAGAACCAAGAACCGGTTCAGACCCACACACAACCAAACTCTGACCCCATTGAGTATAATAAGGTATCCTGAATCTCACATTCATAGAAACTAAAGGCTTGATCTCAGAGAACAACCCTAAATTCACCATTATCCCCTAATATGAAACAAAATCCACATCAATTTCTCACAAAAAAAAAAAAAAAAAAAAAAACTTCAGTTTCATCAACTATGTACCTAAAAATGGAGTTTGCACAATTTCTTACTAGTCATAAAAAAAATTAACAAAACCTGAACAAAATACAACACATTACAAGCAGTTCTGTATTTAGGAATACCCAAGATTGACGCAAATGAGAGACTACCCAGATGAAATTTCTTGAAATCTTGGAAAATCCCAGGGTGGTTCTACGAAATTGAACATATATTTATAAACGAAATTAAAGAAACCCCTATATAATGTTGATTACATATACATATTTTCTCGCCTGAGCCGTGTGATCTTATATTTGGAACTAAAGAAATTCAATGAAATGGACGTGAAAATCAGATGAGAAAGTAAACAAAATTGATGTACCTTTGCTTGAAGTGAGAGTAACTTGGTGTGTAAGTCGGTGTGTGATTGAGTATCCGGTTTTGTGGAAGGGATTAAATAACTAAATAAGTAAGGAAAGAACGGAAACAAATGAATGTGAGAGATATTTATTAACACGCAGAAAGAGAAAGAAGAGATATTTATGGCAAAAGGGTAAAGAAATGAGATGTGGCTGAATGCCAAATAGAGAGGTCGTTTTCACGAGATAGCGGGTGATGGGAATCCGTTCATTTATGAGGCCTGTGAGAGTTTGTTGAACCTTGGCTCGCCAAAATACGAGCTGCGAATATCTTCCGGAAATAATGTCATATGCCGTATTCTTCTTTTATTTGTTTCACATCTAACTACATTTATAATTTATTTAATAACTAAAGTAAACAAATTCTATTATTCTTATAACTATTATATTATACATATTTATAAATATTTATTTTTAAAATTAACTCATGTTATACATAAGTATTAACCTAGTAAATTGTTATATGAGTTAAGTTTAAAAATATTTTATAATAATAATTATTATTATTATTATTATTTAAAGTATTAAACCGATAATAATAATAATAATAATAACATATATAATTTAAATTTAAATTTTTTAAATAAATTTTAAATTTTTTATTTTGAAATTTAAAAGTTCATATAAGAATATCGTTATAAATTGGATAAATGACAAATTGATAAGTGTCAATAAAATACCAAGCGGTATTTCTTAAAGGATGACAATTTATGATTAATTACTTATTTATTGGTATTTATAGATTTAAAATTATCAAAGTACATGTGTAAAGAACTCAAGATGGCATCACTATCATATCGTAGTTGATGTCATAGGACCCTAAATGGTTGCATCGATAAACAAAATCGAGCAAAATCAATTAAACAAAAGATTAATAATGTTAGACATCATTATCGAGAGGGTTATTAATCATTTGATGATTAATTATAACAGTCAGTCAGACACAATTTAAAAGGTCTAGAATGTAATATTTGATGTCACTAAGGGTTAATTATAATAAAATGATAATTAAATAAGTATCTGGTTATCTACAGTTAATTATTATCATATAATAATTAAATATAAATACACATATTTTTATGCAAGATTAAATTAAATATTTTCCATCTTATAGGACAATTCAAAGTGATGATATCTAATAAACAATAGGAATACTTACCGAACTTCATGTGACCCTATTTTCATATCTAATACAACGTATAATATTCAATCCACATAACCAAAACTAACCATATAGGTACCTCGCATCATGCTAACATTCCACAAGAAACCACATTAACGAATATCAACACATAATTCTTGTCAGGGTCCAACCATGATAACCATGATTTTATAATGGGTCGTACAAATGCAACATACTTTTTTCAATTTACCTAAATGATTAATTAACTTTTTTTTACCAGATGGTACTTGTACTCCAAAATAACTTGTCGATATGGTACGTGTAACCAGTAACTATGTTGATATGACAGTTTTTGCTTATTCAAATGACAACGTAGCAGATTTTTACTGACATGATGCTTATGTGGATTTAACATATTAACATAGTTACACGTACCATATCGACAAGTTATTTTGAAGTAGAACGCGGATTTACGTGGATTTTGATCTATATAAATAATTTAGAAAATCCACATAAGCATATAGATTCTTTTCATACTTCTAAAAATACAAATATAAGATCATTACGGTAGAACCAGTAATCAAAAGTATCATCTCAACAATAAATTTTAAGTACAAGTATCAATGGGATAAAAAAAAATAACTAGATTAGTTATTTGAGTAATTTCAGTAAAGTAACATACATTTGTATAACCCTTTTATAATTTATATACATCCAAGATACTGGCAAGTTTGTCATAACTCAAAATACATAAAGTACTTACAACAATAGTCTACTACAATTGCTCAATATGAAAGGTCCATACTAATGCCTCTGGTCTGTTTATGTTTGGGTGAACTACTAGAGATCCACATAAAACAATTGACCGGTAAGTATTCAAGATAAGCAACTATGCACTTAATATATTCCTTGCAACAGAGTTAGTATGATCATAATATAGTAATAATGCTTTGTATCGGCGGGGAGGAAGAGCCTAGTCGTCGTACATAATTAGTCCTAGATGTCTAATCGGAGGAGACCCGTAGTAAATCTGAGTAACACAAAATACTAAGTAATGGCTAGTCAGGATCTCAATGCTAGGAGCGACCCAACAACCCAATTCTCTGCCATGTTGCTCAGTGATGTTCGTGTTTTACATATACATATATATACTCAATTAGAATGCAACATTTGATAAAGGAAAATAATTAGCATTTTGTAACAAATGTTACTTGTCACTCACCTAGTGCTCAACAACAGAATTACTCTAACAACCCTCTACTAATAATCAAGAAAATTCCAAGTCCTTAAAATATAAATAACAATTCCATATTGGCTAAAACTAAAAGGGTATCCGTAACTAAGTATTTTAATATACTAAATCAATGCATCGCCAAATAATAAATAAAGCATTCTGTCCAAAACGGCCAAAGTCATTACCACGACTTTTTGTCATGATCATTTCATTCACCCAACCAATCGCGTGACCATGAATCTTGAACAATTTCGAGTTTCTTTCACATGCTTTGTTTTGGCAGCCATGGAGATTCAATCTCACGTAGACGTCATGTAAGTCGGGTTTGCCATTTGGACGGCACGTGTGTGTCGTAAGCATAAAAAATCTATGATACCGGTAACACCTCAAAAATCATAAGATTTCACCGGTTGGAGTTTATGTATACCCGTCTACAGTGACGGATTTAAAAAAAAAATTATAGGGGTTGGAATTTAACGATGCTACAAGAATACGAGTCTTTTGTGGCCCTTTCAAAAATTTTTAGACAATGAAAATATCAGAACAATAAGTAAAAACCACAATGTCATTAAGACGGTGATGAACACATTTAAATTCCAGAGATGCATCACGATGATGAACACATTGAAGCTGATGAACTAGTTCAAGATGAAGATGAACACGATGATGCACAACCTGGGAAAGATGAACACGAAAATGCATAATCATTGAAGATGATGAAACATCACGTTGGATTTTAGTTCAATTGAATTTTTTTAAATTTTAGAAGTGTATTATATAAATTTATAGCATTTAATATGATTATTGAATTAAATATTCTATCAATATAAATTTAAATTTGAGTTGATTGATTTATTATTTTTCCAAAATACCCTATGCACATCTGAAGAATATTAATGCAGAATATAACTGCAGAGTATAACTCATTCTGTTGTAATTAATAGTTAGTTATGTAATTAGTTACAAAATGTTAGTTAGTTAGTTGAGCAGTGTGTATATAAACAGCTCCCTGTAGTCTATTTCATGTGTATTCTGATAAGCTTCTAATTGAGCTTAGTTTCATTCTCTCTCTGTTTTCTCCTATTCTTCTACTTTCATATGGTATCAGAGACTCCGATCCTCTGTGATCATGGCTATTCCACCAATACACAAAATATTGCCAACGATCCTCTGCATCTTGCAAATTCAGATCATCCTGGAATGGCACTCACCAATACACCGTTCAACGGAAGCAACTTCCTCGGTTGGAGTCGTACAATCACAATGGCGTTAGGAGCAAAATTAAAGCTTGGATTCATTGATGGAACAGTACGAAAACCAGATCCAAACGATGTAGATCTTCAACGATGGACAAGGTGAGATTTCATGGTGACTTGCTGGATTCTAAATTCGATGACAGCTGAATTATCAGAGGCTTTTCTTTATGCACAATCCGCTCGACAACTCTGGGGAGAAATTACAGAACGATATGGTCAGAGCAATGGACCACTGATCTATCAAATCGAGAGAGAATTAAGCAAGATCTCTCAAGGTAATCTTTCTGTTGCCGCATATTTCAATAAAATGAAAAGATATTGGGATGAACTGCATAATATGAATGGAATACCTACTTGTTCATGTGGAAAAATGGAAGAATGCGTATGTGGAATTACAGAGAAATTTATAGAAATAGACAGCAGATCGAAGTTAATGCAATTCTTAGTGAAGCTTAACGATGACTTCGAATCTGTAAGGAATCAAATTCTGTCTATGGATCCTTTGCCTAATGTCAACAAAGCATACTATATAGTGCAGCAGGTTGAGAAACAAAAGCAAATTACTCATACTGTACCTGATCCAACTGCTTATTTTGCTAACCTCAACCATAAATCCAATCAATCTCACAAAAAATTTGATGTTAAAGGGGAACGTAAACACTGCACTCATTGTCAACAAGATGGCCATAGTTTTGAGCAATGTTTTGAACGAATTGGTTATCCAGACTGGTACAAAGGAAAGAAAACAAAGAAAAATTCGAGAATAGCTGCACCAGTATTTTCTGATTTTGACAAGCCTAGTATACTAACTCCCTTTGATATGGAATTTGAAAATGAGGTGAACAATGAACAGAAGAGTGAGATTGACAAAAGATTGGTGGCTGCTGTATGTCAAGAGATGATGAAAATGTTCAAAGGCAAAGGAATCAACACAACAGATTCAAATCATACTGCAGGAACTTCCATCCCACATGCTGGTACTTCATTTCAACATCTCCTTTATGCTTTATCATGTCACATAGATATTGATATTAAGCAAGATTGGGTTGTTGACACTGGTGCTTCAGATCATATGTCACCACACTTGAATCTATTCCATTCCATCAAAATCTTAAAAAGTCCAATCCAAATCAATCTGCCTGATGGAAACATCAAAATGGTAACAAAGGTTGGTCAAGTAACAATAAACCCGTCATTAACACTGAAAGATGTTTTCTATGTCCCAGACTTCAAGATCAATCTCCTTTCAGTTGGAAAACTACTGAATTCTCAGAAATTGATTGGTACATTTCATTCTACTTGGTTTGACTTTCAGGACCCTTCAACTAAGCAAGTGGTAGCAGTTGGAAAGGGGTTCAGAAATCTCTACATTTTCAAATCTTCCCCTACAAACACTTCTCAGAATGTTAATAATGTTGTTTCTGATGGTGTTTTAGATATAGACATCTTTCATGCTAGACTTGGTCATACTTCTATGTCCAAATTATCTCATATTGCTGGATGTAAAAATTTTGATTGCACCAAATTTTCTTGTGATACTTGCATGTTAGCCAAACATCACAGACTATCATTCCCTAGAAGTATTAGCATTGCTTCTACTCCTTTTGAATTACTTCACATTGATCTTTGGGGTCCTTACAAAGTTGTTGCACTTAATGGGGCTAGATATTTCTTAACCATTGTTGATGACAATACAAGATCTACTTGGACCTATTTAGTTCACAGCAAAGATCAAGTTGCCCCTTTGCTGTCAACATTTGTTTCCTATGTAGGAAATCATTTTCAATCTAAACCAAAGTTTATTAGGTCTGATAATGGCACTGAAATTGTGAATAGAGAAGTTCAGTCCTTTTTAAGATCACAGGGAATTGTACATCAAAGGTCAATGACTTACACCCCGCAGCAAAATGGGATTGTAGAGAGAAAACATAGGCATCTCTTAGATACTGCAAGAGCCATGAAATTGCATGCTAATCTTCCAGACATATTTTGGGGAGACTGTATTTTAGCTGCTACTTATCTAATCAACAAGATGCCTATGAAAATATTGTCATGGAAAACACCATTTGAAGCTCTTCATGGTAAACCACCTGATTATACCAATCTCAGAGTCATTGGATGTCTGTGTTTTGCTGCTGTCACCAAACCATCCAAGGATAAGTTTGCTCCAAGAGGTGTTAAATGTATTTTCTTGGGTTATCCTACAGGGCAGAAAGGTTATAAACTCTATAACCTTCAAAGCAAAGAAGTTTTCAATAGCAGAGATGTCATATTTCAAGAAACCATCTTCCCTTTCAACCATACACAGCAGCCTACACATAACACTTCTCTATTTCCCTCTGCTGATAATCAATATAGTGAAGATGATGATGTTGTTATAACCCCTCATCCTGAAACCTCAAGCATTCCTGATGTTTCATCACCTATTAGTTCATCTGAACCACTGCATAATCATAATTCCCCCATACCTACTGATCAAAATACTCCTACTCTTAGGAGATCAACCAGGAATGTTGCTCCACCAACTTGGTTGAAAGATTTTGTCACTACTGCACATCAAGCCTCTACTGTCTACCCACTATTCAAGACTGCTGACTTTGAACATTTGCCTACTGATTATGTGAGTTTTTTAGCTAATGTTTTTGCAACATTAGAACCTAAAAACTATACACAGGCATCTCAACATTCTGGTTGGGTAGAGGCCATGAATAAAGAGCTTGCAGCCTTAGAACACAATCATACATGGGATCTCACTGATTTACCTACTGGACATACTGCCATCTCTTCTAAATGGGTTTACAAAACCAAGTATAATCCAGATGGTACTGTGGAAAGATTGAAAGCTCGTTTGGTTGTCAGGGGTTTTGATCAAAAGGAAGGGACAGACTACAAACACACCTTTTCACCAGTGGCTAAACTAGCAACCGTTAGAGTGTTAATTGCAATTGCTACTGCAAAAGGATGGCCTCTTCATCAACTGGATGTTAACAATGCATTTCTTCATGGTTACATTGATGAAGAAATATACATGAAGCCTCCTGAGGGCTATTTAAAAGCCAAACCTGGTCAGGTGTGCAAATTAAAAAGGTCCTTGTATGGTTTAAAACAAGCTTCAAGACAATGGAATCATGAATTGTCCAAATTTCTGGTTCAATTGGGTTTCAAACAGTCAAAGAATGATTATTCCCTGTTTGTTAAAAGCAATGGTCAAGATTTCACAACAGCTTTAGTATATGTTGATGATGTTCTCTTGACAGGGAATTCTGATGCAGAAATTCAGACAAGTTCACAATTAAAGATTTAGGCCTTGCAAAGTATTTTCTGGGAATAGAGGTGTGCAGAACATCTTCTGGGACTTATCTCAATCAAAGAAAATACATTCTGGATATTCTTACTGATGCAGGCTTAACTGCTGCTAAGCCTGTTCCATCACCACTACCTCAACGTTTGAAGTTGTCTCTTGACAAAGGGGTTTCTGTTTCAGAACCTGAATCCTACAGAAGGCTAGTAGGGAGACTTCTTTATCTTACAATGACAAGGCCTGATATATCTTATGCAGTTCAACATCTTAGTTAATTTGTTTCAGCCCCAAAGGAACCTCATATGCAAGCTGCTTTTCATCTTTTGAGGTACCTCAAAGGTACTATCTCAAAAGGTTTGTTTTATCCAGTGCAATCTCAGTTGCAAGCTTCTGCATTTTCTGATGCAGATTGGGCTTCTTGTATTATGACAAGAAAATCACTTACTGGATATTGTATTTTCTTGGGGCATTCCTTGGTATCTTGGAAAACAAAGAAACAGGCTACTGTCTCAAGGTCATCCACTGAGGCTGAATATCGTAGCATGGCTTCTACTACATGTGAACTTGTATGGTTGTCTTATCTTCTTCAGGATTTGCATATTCCTGTCAAGGTACCAATAACTCTTTTCTGTGACAATAAAGCTGCTCAACAGATTGCTGCTAATCCGTGTTATCATGATCGTACCAAGCACTTAGATATTGATTGTCATTTCACACGTGACAAAGTTCAAGAAGGCTTCATTCAGACGGCTTATATACCCACCAATCTGCAATTGGCTGACATAATGACTAAAGCTTTAGGCAGCTTTCAACATTCATTTCTAAGTGACAAGTTGGGTCTCCAAGAAGCTCCAACTTGAGGGGGGGATGAAGAATATTAATGCAGAATATAACTGCAGAGTATAACTCATTCTGTTGTAATTAATAGTTAGTTATGTAATTAGTTACAAACTGTTAGTTAGTTAGTTGAGCAGTGTGTATATAAACAGCTCCCTGTAGTCTATTTCATGTGTATTCTGATAAGCTTCTAATTGAGCTTAGTTTCATTCTCTCTCTGTTTTCTCCTATTCTTCTACTTTCATAACATCTAATATGCGGGTCGTGCATCACGATGCGTATATAATATATGCATCATATTGATACACCAATGATTAGGGGTGAGCTCGGTACCGGACCGAACCGAACCGGTACCGATCCCGAAAATACCGAAACCGAATTATTAGTTTTGAAAGAACCGAATACCGAACCGTATAATTTTATATGGTGCCGGTTCGGTCCCGAATACCGAATTTTAGCTAATTTAAAAACCGAATACCGGACTAGGAGTACCGAATACCGAATTTTAGCTAATTTAAAAACCGAATACCGAACCGAGTATATTAATTCGGTACCGGTCAGTACCGGTTTCGGTTCGGTACCGGTTCGGGTTCGGGAAATGGTACCCGTCGCTCACCCCTACCAATGATACTGTGTTTTAGGTTTCCCAATTCACATGATTTTCATAAAACCTGATATATATTGAATCAAAAACGTATATGTTAAATTAACATGTTATTTTATGATTCAACAATAAATATTTATTCAAAAGCAACATTTTTACAAGAATTTTCAATACCGAATTACTTTCTGACACTTTCTTCAACTTTTTATAAAAAATATTCATGCATTATTCACTAAAATCATACAAAAATTAACTCTTCAATAGTGAAACATCCCAAAATTAGTTTTTAGCATTGAAACCCACAAACTATTGGCTCCCGAGCGACGTCTGTCTAGCTGAACAAATACAGGCCAAGAAAAATTGGACTTTTGTAGCAACATAGCATCGGTCTTTTGCCAAACCAAGCGTGTAAAACTAGATCAAGGTTAGCCAAAAGACATTCAATACGGCATAAGAAGCAATACCGGGCAAAAAGTTGAATTTATGCAGCCAGCAAAAAGTTGACCGGATCAGAAACTGAAGGTTAGACCAGACAATGCGATTATTTAACTAGTACATGATGTATTTCCAGAGATAAGCATACTCATGGGCTCATGGCCTTGAATAGATTAGCAACAAAACAAAATGCAATAGAACATGGTACAACATTTGTTATCCCTTCTAACTTCGTGAAGAGAATCATACACAAAACAGGGGGTGACCAATGTAATCAAGGGCCTGTCACCTCCATGACTTTGACCTGATAACACTTTGGCCCCCTCAACTTTTAACTGAAATATTTACAATCACAAAACAACAATTATATATCAACTTGGGACTCGGAGGGCTCACCCTTCCTTTTGCATAGCTCCCCCACTTTCGCACAGAGCTCCAACACCATCTTTTCGGTTGGATACAATTATACATAACATTTTTTTTTTCTATGTCAAGTGCCCAAGTTCATTTATAGAATAGAATGCCCTCTCATTTTCACTGCAATAAGTGTAATGTTGCCACAACTAGAAACGTTGGAATGACCCTCAAATCAACACCTGCACATGCTGCTGCCAAAGATAAAACATATCAAAGTCTTTGATTGCTCAAAAACAAGGCACAGGGATATTGATTCAGACATTCAGTAAATAGTGACAGACACGATTCTTCATTAACTTACATGACGGTTGCAAAAATGAACCTGACGGTGTTGTGTCAGGAGGGTCTGTATCAGAATCACTTTTTGACGGGGGACGAGTATGCGCAAAAACTACATTTGGCAAAGGGCTTGATGCAGGGATAGTATCAGGTACTGGTGGTGGTGGTGATGGTAGGGATGGTGATCTAGGCGGTGGTGGCAGAGACAGTGACGGTGGTGGTGGTGATGGTGGCAGTGGTGGCGGTGGTGGTGGTCGAGGTGGTGATGGCGGTGGCCAAAGATTTTGCAATGGTGGTGGGGGAGGGGTATGTGGTGCAAGAACTGGCTGAGAAACGGGCGGATACAGAGGACGCTTATTTCCATTCTTCTTCTTCCTGTTGTACGACGAGTGATAATCTGGAGGCTTTGCACTGTGGATCTTATGAGGCACATGAGAGCAGGTCGGAGGAGGGGCAGGGGAATGTTTGAATCCACCTCGCTCATTTGGTGAAGGTGGTTTTGCAGGCGGTAGTTGCTTATCGTTGTGGTGATGGTGATGATGATGGTTATGATGGGGTTGAGGACGAGGATGATGTAGGGGAGCTGGAGAAGGTGCTGGGGTGCCGCCACCGCTAGTACCGTTAAGGGAGTGTTGGTTGATAGATGAAAGACTGATTTGCTTGACCCTCCCAAATTGAGTGTTGTTCAGGCCAAGATTTTTTTTTGGAGAACCCTTGATTGTCTGAGTTAACTGTTTCAACCTTGCCACTGACGGAGTCCCAATGACCAGAATGACTGATGACTGCACAGTTGTATGGGGAGCCACTGTTGAACCTTTTGGATTCGTCAAGCTAACATGCAAGTTCTGCATTCCATAACAATGGAGTACATTAAAATTTTGAAATGGAATTAAGACGCAATATATTTATATTCCTTACCAGCGACAACCATGTGGATAAAATTATTTTCCATTTTAATCTCTATGTTTGGGGTGTATGTGTGTTTATTATCTGCTTAAAATTACAAAATTTCCATTTTTGGAACTCCTTAAGTAAGAATTATCTGTTTGCCTATTTTCATCAATATTACTTTAATGATTTTCATCCACATTATTCATTTATCATGTCATTACTGAAAGGTGGCTTTTGAAACATTCTAGATAAATATTCCCTTTTCTCTAACAAAAACCACTAATCAAACTTATGCTTTTATGATAAATTCAACCCCAAATTGGATTGGAGAAGTTTCACAAAACTATGTGCCAGGTCAGGAATTTGAAATAATGGATGGAAGGATGAATTACATTGGTCCACAAAACTTCACACAAGGCATTTGGGGGTAAAGTTCTAGTTTACTCCCATGGTTGTGGAAAAATAGAACAGACATTCATACGGTTCACCAAATACTCAAAATTAAACTATTAACTTCATTAACATGCATCTGTTATTCTTTACTAATGAAACTTCCATTACATGAGGTTATGGATTCTCTGCCAACGCTGGTACATCAGTGCATCTTCATGTTCATGTAATTTTGTATTTAAACTTTTATCATAGAAGTAAGCTCATCTATTGTTGATGAAGGGAGTAATTTCTACTTTCCACATGTTAGGGCAAAACTAATGATCAAAACTAAATTTTAATATAGAAGTGGGAAAAAATGCAAGATTTGAAAAAATGTACTTTTCATTAAGCATGCTATTATGTTGAACGAATAAGGATACGGATATTTACGCAATTTTAAAACTAAATCATTAAAGAAAATAGAACTATCCAGAATTTGTCACTAACATAGAATGAACATACTTGAGTCTGATAATGGATGATATCCAGTATAACAATATTTGATGACGGTGATGATGAATGGCCCATCAAAGACTTCGTTATGCTTTTCAATATTGTAGAACATTAATAAATCATGGACATGCTACAGAAATTGTATATTATGATATAGAACAACAATGATAATGATAAAATATGTAAGCCATACATGATCATAACAGCCTGGCCTTTTTGCTTATGTGCCAATATGATGAGATGTGGGTAATCGATCCCCAAAATGCTGGGATTCATACTTATGTATGTGTTAAGTAAGGTCTGGGCAATAATTCCAGCTTCTTATCCAGAAGCAATGGCGTGGGACCGTGGGTTAAAAACATAATGTATCAAGAATTCGCAATTTTAAGGTACATCAATTAAAATAAAATTCTCTCTTCAATTACAGTTTCTACAGTTATTCTTTGTTTCTCAAATTACTGTATATTATGGTATAGAAACGATAACAACAACAATAAACCTGCAAGCTAAACAGATCATAACCTCCCTGACCTTTTTGCTTACTTAGGCTGATATGATGATATGTGGATAATGCTTCCCAAAACACTATACATAGCTATTTATACATATACATATGTACATCTACAGGATTTCATTTTCTCCAGTACACTGATGAAGGGCTCTATTTGTGCGTAATGTATACATATACATATGTCATCTACAGAACATATTGTACATGACATACATATGAATATGTAGGTATATATTTATAGAATGAGGATCAACGAGAACCACATCTTAAATTAGAACTGTGAGAACCACTCCACAAGTTGAATCATAATTGTTGGGCTCTCAATTGTTGATTATTGATTCATATTTAACATTGTCGGACTATTTACATCCTTGTTTGGTTACCCAAAAAAAAGTAGAATAAAATGATGATTCAAGAATCAACTGTTTTGATTCATTAAAATTTTTCTGTTCTTTGGTGATTTACTGTCGTTTGAATCAACAAAGTTTAACATGATTCAATAATCAACAATTGAGGGTGTGATCGACTATTAAGATTCAACACATCTTGGTTCTCGTGGTTCTCATTGAAGATGTGTGTAGCATTGCATCCACACCCTGTGTTTATATATACATCTGTACATGTATACATATGTACATATAAATACATCCTTGGTGATTCAAATAAGAAACTAGAAATAATAACGTTACTACAAAGTGCTTTTTATAAGTTAGATTTGCAAGATGTTGCCTTTAGACAATAATGTTCTGGCATGTCATTCCAACAAACATATACTAGGCAGAGACTATTTTGATTTGCATGTGGTGTGTGTGATCTCCATTAAGAACATAAGAAAAGAACAAATCTTTGATTACCTCATATGGAGCAAGATGCAGCCCTGATCTGAGCTGGCTTGTCAATTCATTAAAGTGGTCTAGTATTTGTTCGATAGAAAAGTTCAATGTAAAGTTGAACTGTATCTGCACCTTTTGCAGTGGATAAGCACTCTGGTCGGGAGTGACAGTAATTCCCCCAACAAATTTCAGCACCTCAAAAGAAGATGGTTTTCCGAACAGAGATTCAGTCAAACGCAGCAGTGATTGTCGCAGAACAAGAGATACAAAAGAATCTCTTACTAAACTTTTAGCATATGACGAAATCGTAGAACTGTACCCATCAGGATCAACACCAAAAGTAACCTTGGTTGTATTTGATTCGGCAATACTTTCTGCCGTAATGATTACAACCTGACGAACAAACAAGTACAACAAATGAGATATGAGATTGCAAAAACGAGAGCAAAAGATAGAGACAGAGACAGAGCATGCCTTAGTAGTGGGAACTCTTATTTCATCAAATATATCACGCCCAAGCCGTGGAAAATCATCTTCCAGCAAAGACAATGGCTTCTGAACCATAAAAGTTGCTACTATATCATGACCTGGAAAGTGGAAACGTCAAATGCTTGATTGAAATATTAGTTTTTAGACCATAAGATAGAGATTTACATGCCAAAACTTTATTTGAATATCATATGAAAAAGATGAAATAAAATAAAGCACTAAAAGAAAAACTGCATTGTCAATAAAACATTCAGGTTTGTCAAGCCATCGAGTAATTTTGTACCTCTCTTATTCAGGGTCAAATTCTAATTTTATTATATGAGTATATTACTAAGAAATATTCGAGAGAAACTTTAAATATTACTAATAACAAATCACCATAAATGAATTAGCATGCCATGACAGTCCCTTGCAAGTTGCAATCAACAGGATTAAGTTGCAATCCCTGATCATAAAGAACATCTAGATAGATTATAATTAGTTGATCGTTCCAGAAATTAATACTGAATTACCGATACTGATACCCTGTTACCTCATGTGCTACCTCAAAAAATTAAAGAGAAGTCTCAAAGGAAATACTGCCACTCAGAGGCATAGCCCATGATGACATCGTTTAGCCTCATGTTGTTAAGTTGTGGAGTCTGGTCACTGGATGGTCCATTTGCGGCTATGGAGCGGAAGTTCAAGGGCGCCCAAGCGCCCTTGGTGGGCCTAGTTTTCCTTTAAAAATAGTCACACCTTTTTTTCCTTTATAAAAGCGCCCTTGGGGGCCCTTGGTGTGAAATGTTAAATATTGAAAGTAAAGTGGAATGTTTAATTTTTATAATGTGGAATGTTAAGTAATGTGGAATTTTAAATTTATAGTCATAGTTAATAAATTCTTAAATGTAGGTTTTATAATATTTATCGATTGAAAATTTATTAATTGTAGGCTTTATAATTGTTAGACAAAGAGACAATTTTCATCATTATGGTTTGATGGTTTACTCAGATTCAGTCCCTAAACTTTAATAATGCCATTTTCGTCCCTATTTTGCCAATTTGACCCGGATTTAGTCCCAGTACGTTAAACTTAACGGCCCAACATTTAACTTTATTAAAATGACAATCTTACCCTTTTAAATCGGACATTTTTAGTCCTTGTGGTTTTTATTAATTCCATTTGTACTCCAAATTTTATATTTTATATTTTTATTCTTTTTCTTTATTATTATATTTAGTTTATATATCAATACAAATATTTTCTTTAGTATTTTATTTATATACTTATCTTTTAAATCGTTTTCTTTATTAAATTAGTTTAAATATATATTTTTCTAAGTAAACTAATTTTTAAATTTAAATTTTTAGTTTAGTTTGAATCATATTCGTTTAATATAACTTTTTAAACCTTTATTTTTGTAAAACAATATAAAAACTTAGATTTTAATATCATACTTATAACTAATTTGTCGCTTCACAAAATAAAAATCATTTGATAATATATGTATATTAAAAAGTTTTGAGTAATAATATTTTTTTTATATAGAGACCGATTTTAAGTAAATTTTGAAAAAATAACAAAATTATAAGGGTTAAAACGCTAACTCAAAAGTATGAAATTTCATTTTATAATAATTCCTAAATTTCATGGGTTAAATAGAAATTTAAAAAAAAAAACTCACTTGTTAATGAATTCGGATTCTTTCATATATATGTATGTATATAGAATCAGGTTCATCAGCGTACCCATGAGATTTCAGTGTACCATGTTGTGAATGATCGTTCACATTTTTTTTGCATTAACATGTTTAAGACAACATTATAAGACTTTTATCTAAATAAGCAACATCAAAATTCAAAAAATAAATCTTGTGAATGGTAAAAAAAACATCATGTGAATGATCGATCATTCACATGGATGACCATTCACATAATTTTTAACGACACAAAAAGTGTGAATGTATGTGAAATTCATATATCATGTGTGTAATGTTAATTTAAACATAGTTATGAAAAAGAAATTATAAAATTTTTAAGGGTGGTACACTGGTACCTTCGAGTGCACTTGATATTGAGAGAGACTTTTTTGAAACTGACTCTCTTTCTCTCTCTATCTATCTGTGTATGTGTGTGTAACAAATTTAACCCTTGTAATTTATTAAATTGTTAAATTTTCCTTAACAAACAATTTATGATTTTATTTTAATCAGGTTTTAATAAAATATTATTACTCAAAAAATTGAATTTAAATATATTATCAAATGATTTTTATTTTGTGAAGCAACGAATTAATTATAAGTATGATCTTAAATTCTTTGTTTTTATATTGATTTATAAAAATACAGGTTTTAAGTAGTTATATTATACGAATATGATTTAAACTAAACTAAAAGGTTAAATTCAAAAATTAAGTTAAAACAATATATTTTTAAACTAAATTAATAAAGAAAATAATTTGTTTAAATTAATAAGAAAACGATATAAAAATTAAGTATATAGATAAAATACTAAAGAAAATAATTATATTATAAACTAAGCATATTTATATATAACTAAATAAAGAAAAATAATAACAAAAATCATAAAATTTGGACTACAAATAGAATTAATAAAAACCACAAGGACTAAAAACATCACATTTAAAAGGGTAAAATTCTCATTTTAAAAAAGTTAACTATTGGGCCGTTAAATTTAATGGTCCATGGACTAAATCTAGACCAAATTAGCAAAATCGGGACGAAAAATGACATTAGTAAAGTTTAGGGACTGCATCCAAGTAAACCATCAAACCATAGGACCAAAAAGTGTCCTTTTGTCTAATTATTAAATTTCTACTGATGGTTAATCTTTACCCCGAAAATGTGAAGATCTTTTGAAACAAAAACAATCTATTGATGTAACCTTTCAAAAGCAAAGTGAAAAGAAGAAGAGTGACTATAGCATTCGATTAATTGCTTTGGTCAATGTTCAATGTTCATAAGATCTTGTTACAATATGGATTGCCATTCGGTGTTCATGATAAACATACTCATTTATGCTATTCTAAGATTGTTTATGCTATTTTAAGTTAAAAATTACCTTTTGTTGGTCCGACCCAACTAATCTAATCATTTAAATTTTCGGATCGGGAACATGATGAAAATTGAAAAATGTGCAACAGGTCCCCTTCTAACCTAGTTGGCTAGTTCCAACACTGGCTCAAAAGACATCCAAAACCCGGTGAGAAGTTTTCCAAAACCAAACTTGAAGATTCGAAGGACTTGTTTACAAAGTAACACACCAACCAAAAATGAAAAGAAGCTCATATAATGTTCTTGAAAGTTAGTGCAAAGCAGCAGTTTGAAGTTTGGAATCGTACAGATCAGATTCTCCGGTAAGTACCTTCTTCCTATATAGTATATACTCCAAAAAGTATATAGGAATCTATTTTTAACTAAACAGTCCATGCAAGCAGAGAATGCAATCACTTTTAGCAGGTATTTGGATAATGGACAGACCAATAAAAGAGCACAGTTAGAAACATAAGATACAATTTAGACAAATAATTGCTGCCACCTATTTCCAATCAATTACTCAACAAGAAGCAATTCATTCCTTAAGTTAAATTTGACCAGTAATATGATACAAAAGTACACAATAACAACAATGTTGATCTACTCATCCATGGATCGTATAAATTGAGCTAAATCTCATTTAACACGACATTGTAGACCTAAGACCGACAAATCTGGGAAAAAATTAAAAGAATTTTAACTTTCAAAGAGTAATAAACATTAAATCCGCCAACCATACTGCATCAATTGAACCCTAAACTACACAATTGAGTACCAAGTAATAGAAACTATGTTAAACTCAGATGGGGATCTGTATCTTATGAACAATGCCGAAATGGCTAGATGAAGACGTAAAAGAAAACAAAAGATGTGGTTTTTGCTAACCTTTGTAGCGAGAATCAAGATCTAGATCCCTCTGATCTCCGTGGTGAAAAAATGGGGGCAGCCAGAAAACAGCAGAGAGCAAGACGGAGAGTCCAAGAACCAAAACAAACACACATCGAAATCGAAATAAACTGGCAATCCTACAACAGCAGGAACAATCGTCTGCATTACGAGGCGTTGATTGTGAATGAGTGGTGGGAATGGATAAAGGCTCTTCTTCCCCCTTTCCCATATCGGGGAATGTGGGTTGTTTGAAGTGGAATCAATCTTCTTCACCATTGTTGGTGTGAGTTGTTGGAGCGTCCATGGCTGCAAATGTGGAGAGAGAAAAAGGGTTGGATTTTGATATAGGGTTTGGGGAAGAGAGAGTAAAGAGTGGAAGAGTTGTATTAAACTTGTTGGTTGGGTTTATTAGTGTTAAGTGTTAAGGAAAGTGATGTGTTTTTGCTTCAAGAGTGATGTTTTTAGATAAAAAAAGCTTTTAACATTTAACGGTTTTCCTGCCTAATAACACTACTGCCTGCCATATACCTTATCCATGTTCAATTCAATTATTATAAATGAAATATTAACTTTTAATAATCATAACTAGTTGAATACCCGTGCGTTGCTCAGGTGATGTGTGATGAAATTAATATTTAAAATTAATTTTTTTAATGACAAGTTAACCTACTCTTATTCCAAAACTACCCTTTTGTCCCAAATAGGAACTTCATAAGTTACTTTCACCGCTTAAACTCCAACTTGTCTCCGACAGGAGTAGAGCCCGTGACCCAACACTTACACGTCACCTCTCATGCCAAATGGGCTAAACCCCATTGGTATTTATAATTAATTGATGACACAATAAAAATTTATTTTTTTTAAGAAAACTATATATTGTTTGCGAAAAAAATGTTACTTATATTAATTATGAATATTAATTATTACACGTAATTATATTTGAAGTCTCTACATATTTAGTAGTTTAATACATGTGAGTTGATCAAAATACTGATTTTAATTAAAAAAAAATCGTGTATAAGAATGAAGTATATAGGAAAAAAATCATAATAATTTACTATAAAATGTAAACCTATCATTTTTCCATCAACTAATATACAAACACGTATTTGCAAAGTATTACTTACAATATCGTCTAATATAATTTTATAATAACAATTTATTCAAACCAATTAATAAGATGTTATCAAACAAAATCAGTTATCATAAAAAAAATTTAATAAATCTTAATAAAATCACATTGAACAATTTAAACGGCAAAAGACATATCTCATTGGCTAAAGATTTTGTAAAACATTATCGCTTCATTATTAACGAAGATCTTCATTGTTATTCATGGTATACTGAAAAGATATTAAAACATGTGTTAATTTTGAAACATTAATACATAAACAACACAATATAATGAGAAGCTTTAAATGTAAAAAAATATATCAGTGTGACGTTTTTTCTGAGATTTGAATTAGGGATGACACAATTTTGACCCAACGGACGGGACGATAAAAATGGCTCGTAGTAAAAAAAAAAAGTAAGCTAGCACATAATTTTTTCTAAATAATAAATGTCACATGTTTATTAATTTTATAATATATGCTGATTAAAAAACTAATTTTATGTGTTTATCTGCCGTATTTTATATGTTTATTAAACTGAATCATCAATAAAATTTTAATCTAAATGTAAATGTTATCTCATCAATACTTATCTATATATTTAATAATTTTTTTTACCATTTGCTTATAAATTTATTAAAAATAAATAAACATTATATAAATTTATTAAATTTTAAAAAAGTAAACAAACGATATATAAAAATATATTTAATAATATTTTGTTTATTATAACAGAATATTAAATATTGTTTTATCTATAAACTAAAATTTTAATCTATATTAATTAAAATATATATATTTATAAATGAAAATTTTAGAATAATCCACTATTCATATCTATTTTATAAAACTATAAAAATAATAATTTTGAATAATTAATGTTTAATTGTAATTTGTATATGTAAGTAAATATCCCATTATTTTATGCAGGTTTGTTAGTATTGATAGGATTGCTGATGATGTTATCCCATTATTTTCTGAATTTTAACAAATTATATTGCGACAAATGAGCAACCTTAATTTTCTGAATTTTAACCAAACATATTGTGTCAAATAAGCCTTAATTTTCTGAATTTTAACCACTAATATTGCGCCACGTGAGCATTTTTTCTCTCTGCTCCGTCGGCAATATATATATATATATAATTATTGATTTGGTTACTTTTATAAACACTCTTAACTTGATCATCCATCTTAATTCTTTTACCTGTTGTTATCATTTAATAATCATATTTAAAATTCTTTTAATACAAGTATGGGATCAAATATCTTTATGATTGTATATGCATAACCAAACTTTTTGTAATTTCTAAAATAAATATCAGGGTAAATTATAACTTCGTTTATATAGTAAATTGTTTCTTCTGATTTTCTCGAACTTTAGTAACTAGTATGTTAGTCATGTGTAGTCTGGGTGGTATTTTTAGAAGATTTATAAATATTTCATGATGATACAATGTATATTTATGTTTGTGTCTGATGATAGATTTACAATTGGTTCAACACACTAGCCTACATCATGATGTGGTGTATCCACCTTCAAGTCGGTTTGTCGACTTAGACTCGACAACGATTATGAGTGTCTAGTTGGTCCATCGTAATCGTAGTTGTACCTTATGTTTGGTTTAAACGTCTAGCTGGTAATAGAGGTTTAAGGGAAAAAATTTATAAAAGGGAATATTCTCATTTTTCATGATCTTTATTTTTTACATATTAATAAATAAAAATCTCTTATTCACATGTCACAACCTCATCTAATCATTTTCTATTTTTCCACACAAATTTCCTAAAATAACTAATTTAATTACCCTTTTAATTTGATTTTAAAATTTTAAAAGAATCTATTGATAATAAATGTGTAATTTAAGCTGGTATTTAATGAAAGTGAATCTAATTAAATAATTCTTAATTTAAACCCTAAAGAGGTGTTTGGTTCACGGATATTTGGGGATTCTCTGGTATTTGCATTTAATACCGTTATTGATTCGTAAATTTCAATATAAAATTTAAAATTTCAAGCTTTGTAATTTAAAAGCACAAGCTCCCCACTAGGATTTTAAATAATTGTTACTTTTCATTCTTCATAATAACATATTACCATTAAAAAATAATGCAAATTCTTTGATAAAATTCTATAAATGAAATTTTGTATAAATCATTTAACAAAATGCAAGTCATATGAGCAAAAAATATGTAACACCCTCGAAGTACATCAAAATGTCACGTAAAACGTTAAGTGACACGTAAAATAATAATAACTAAAGTATTTCCCAATGATAACACGAAAAACCTTGGGATTTACAACTTTATTTAACATAATAATAAGTCACGGAAGTCCCTAATCACATTACATAATATCTGAAGTATTAATAGCCCACAATATTATAACTAACTCTAGTCGGGTAGCTAATAAACTCTTCAAGCTCTGGACGAAGCTTAATTAGGTCCTGCAGACCTACTACCACTCTAGTCACTTGAGATACACACGTTTAACACAAAACTCATTTAACATTGATGATAACACAAGAGTTAATAGTACAGTCATAAAAACTCTGTAATAAAAGATTCAATGTTTTCCACTCAACGGTATATGAGATACCACATATATAGCAAAAAAGAATGTACTCATTTATGTGGAATAATCCACGTACCCAAATTCCTAGACCGCACAAAGCAACCATCGGGTGCACAAAAGGCAATCAGGTACGACCCAACCCCTGCTCTGACGTACGGTTTATCACTGTATATCTGTAACTCATGTGTCGCAAATCCGATCTGAAATTTGGATAATCTGAAAGTTCGAATTCGGATACAGATGTTGCATAATTTCATATTTTCGGATTATCTGGAAATCCAAATTTTTTCTACATTTAAACTTTTTTGCCAAACATTATTTGACTAACAATAGTTATATATTTTTATTTTAAATGTATAATGTCGGTTTAACTTATTTATTGCTCGTTTAAATACATTTTAATCTCTTTTGACGTGTATTCTTGTTGTTTTAAATTTAAAAAGTAATATATATTTCGTTTGTGTCACGATAACTTTTTTATATGTTAATAGATATACACGTTTGTAGTTTGTATATTTGAATTCATTTGATCATTTAAATTTTAACCAAAAACTTCAATTTTCGGATCCGAATTTTGGATCCAAAATTCGAATTATCTGAAAATCGGATGCGGATTCAGATAGTAAATTTATGTATCTTATTTTGGATTATTCGAAAATCAAATTATCCGGAAATGAACACCTCTACATCTACTTCCAATAATTCCAAATGATATGTGTTAATTTAGCGAGAAAGGATGCACGGGTGTGGATACATCTTTGGATCATCTTGGTGACTCGCTCTAAATGTAAAAAAAAACTTGATTGTTCATTTGCATAACGAATAGGGTTAATATATTTTCTTTGTTCTTTCTTGAAGCTACCATCCCAATTTATCTAATAGATCATTAAGTTTAAATGGTCAGAACGCCCATTAATAGAACGACAACAATTTAATTCCACCTAGGTCTTTAATTATTTTAAACAAATTTATGTTGGCAACGAATTTATATCTATTTTTAGTTTGTGTTTTGGTGCTAGACATTTGTTTGATGAATGTCTCAATGAAAATTAAATATTTTAGGATTATTGACGTAATTGTTTCCCATATGTATTTACAAAAAGTGTTTTGCATACTTTTATTTCAATTGAATTTGTGCTGGTGTAAGTGATCTTGTATTATTTATGTGTGTTTTACTGTTTATGTGGACTTTTCCACTGTGACACATATATGAAAATGTTCGATTTTACTATATTTATAAAATCAGGTGGGTGTGAGGTCTTTAGTTGCATAATGAATAAAACACTAACAATGTATTCTCGAAACTTATTTAACCGAGGAGAACGATATGAATTAAGGATGACAATGGAGCGGTTTAGTGTGGGGATTAGTCATCCAGACCCTATTTTAAATAACCGCGGGGCCTTAACGGGTATCCCTGTCAGGTAGGCGAGGGAAAATAGCGGGAATTCAGATATTTGTTGACTAACAGTTATACATATTTGTACAAATGTCTAGCATTATAAAGTTGACTAACAGTTATACATATTTGTACAAATGACTAACAGTTATACATATTTATAATAAGTGTTTAACTCATAATTATTTATGAAATGTCTCTTATACCCTTAATTAAAATCAATAATTATACCTATGCCATTTTTTTAATTCATTTTTCAGATTTACTACATTACCTTAATTACATCAAATTTTGATTTTAATTTTTTCATTAATGAATTAATATTTACCTAAAATAAATATGTGTCATCATTATCCTTAATGATCATAGTTAAATTCAAATGTAAAAATTTGAATTTGAATTAACTAGCTTTCAATTTTTTATTTTAATTATATATAAATTTTATAATAAATTATTTAAATATAAAAAATATGTATTTTCTAAATCAACCCATGTAATACATGAGTTAATTAACCTATATATTATAATAAAACAAAATAATTTATGTCACATGTCACTTCTATAATACAAGAAAATTTTATTTTTCCACATCTTTTTCCAAATTTAACACCTTAACTTAATTGCATTAATTTTGACTTTATTTTTTTTCATTAATTAATTAGTAATAAATTAGATTTTGTAATATTTAAAATTAAATTTTACCTAAAATAAATATCTATCATTATTATCCATAATAATCATAATTAGATCCAAATGTAATAATTTGAATTAGTTGTGGAAATTATTATTATGTATAATAAAGGAAAACACCAAATGTCACGTGTCACCTCTACATTAACCAAAAAGATAATTAGAACTTACAAAAAATAAAAGAAATACAATTCAATATTTTTAAAAAAGATAAATATACTCTATTTTTTAATCTGTAAATAATAAAAAACAAACACAATTATTATTTTTGTATGTTTTTATTTTTACTCATATACATTTTATATAAATAAATTTAATTAGAAATATCCACGTAGTACGTGGGTTATAAACTAGTAATTATTATTGTATGATATAAATACAAGAATAAGATACATATATAATCTAAAATATAAATAAGATACTTATATTTATGTAAAAAATAAGCGGGTTTTTATCGGTGTTTTAATCGGGTCATCTATCTAGGTATTATAATTTCCATCCCCGTTTAAAATAATTTGGTTCGGGAAAATCCGTCCAATTTTACTCGGTTTCAATTTTTTTGCCATCCTTAATTAATAGAAATATAGGAGTCTAACTTTTTTCCATGTTATTTGACGTACTATCAGAAGGGAAAAGGGATGAGAATGATGGGTATGAAGGTAAATACCTCTCCATACTTTTCATCCATAGCTGAGAAGAAATAGAGGGAAAAAGCGTGTACTCCGACACTCCTTCCAGTTGACATGTTGTTCCATATTCTCCTCACGATCTTGTTACAATCATGGTCCTTCTCATGATTTTTCACCATAACTCTCACCAATCGAAGGAAATCCATAGATAGTGTTCAATTTGATGCATTGATAATCCATTGCTTTTCAGCTAGATCATTTTCAAGTAATTCCTATATTATAACTATCTTCCAGATTTATAGATGGTAATACGATTGATATATTTAAATTTAGGTCAGTTTATAACAGTTGAATTTTGTTTCTTTTATTGTGGGTGATTAATTGCTCATCATTTATCTACTCATGATATGCAGATGGCAAATTAACGATATAGGTACTTGGAAATAATTAGGGGATATAAATATTAAAAATGTTTAACATATTTAGCCTTGATATTTCTATTTTAAAATGTTCAACAGCTAAAAGAAGGAAATTTAAAGAACATAATTTTCTTGTAATGAAAATGAGATCTATAGATAATGTAACCGATGCCATGAGGAAATACATAAAAGTATTAAATCTATTAACATTAGTCATTTTACATAATGTTACATGTTTTTATGTGTATATCTTTTGGATACATCTTGTTATATATACTTGAAAGTCTTTGAAAAGTAGTGTCTGCATTACTCGGAAAGTGAAATCTATCACGAGCTTGAGCGTTTGGGCGCAGGACCAGCTCTGAGGGAGAGTGCATGCATATGTTTTTCTAGTGAACAAATTAGATGAAGCAAAATCAATATTTGGTTATCATCTTCTAATGAGGATGTTCATATTAACAAAACTAATTTATGCAAACTACTGAATTAACATTGTTATTTTTTAGTACATCAACACAATTTGGTAGATGTTTTTTTTTTTTTTTTTTTTTTTTTTTTGTTGTTGGTGGAGATCACCAAATATGGATGCTTATTCGTTTGACCTAAGCATATATCTTTTACAATGATGTATATTACCCACATATAGATGTCTACGGTAGATATATTTTACGGTAACTTTAAAAAACCTTGATTAAAAATGTCCATAAGTAGATGTTCCAAGTGTTTCAGTTTCAATTTAAAATCCTAGGATTTTTTTAAATCCATTACTTTTTTTTTTGTTATTTAAAAACCCAGACAACCTTTTAGAATTTTAAATACTAGTTAACTTGCATTATTCATATTAATAAATTTTTCCTAAAAGATAATGCAGTTTATTTGACAAAATCCTGATAAATGAAAACGATGCATAATGAAAATTCTTTGACAGAATTTAAATTTCAAGAAAAAAATCATCAAACCAAACGCCTTCTAAAAAAGATTTTAAATTCAAGTAATAGACTTATCTTATTATCTATTAATAATCATGATAATGTTTTTAAACTTGAGATTCCAAAAATAAAAAACTGAAAATCCCTTGCCCAACATTTCGATAATCCCATGTAAGATTTGAATTTTATTTGCCTTAACACTAAAACAATAGTTTCTTGAAATGAAATGAGATGTATGAAATTCTCCGTCATCGAAATTTAACCGACATCGATAGTATATAAGGCCACGATAATTTCTCCCTGCTCAGTGTAATAAATCTCTCGTCTATGACTATGAACAACGACGCTGCAGCGACTCCGATTCACTGAGATTTGTTTCTTTTGCGTTTTCGTGCTTAGGGTTTCGCTTTCGCCCAACCACAGCATTCTGACTGCCGCTTTTAGGGTCTTTGTCTATACCCTTCTTGATTTTTCTTCACCAATCGAATAATGGCTGGAAATACCGTATTATCTGACGAAGAAGGTAGGTGTTCTTGCCTTCCAGAACGTCTCAATTAACAACCATTATCTTCAATTTTGTGTTTTTTTATCGGGATTTTCTTTCTTTTTGCGCGATGGCTGTTTGTATGTATGTATAGATGAGATTGAAGTTGAAGAGGACGAGAGGGAAGAGCCTGACGGGGACGCAGTTGATCCTGAAGATCGTGATGACGAGGATGACGAAGAAGACGGTACGAATTTGTGTAATTATTGGTTTTCTAATCATTATTGAATATCGAGGATGATTTTTTATTTTTAGAAGGTTGTTTAGGGTTTCTATGATTCTTGTTTGAGTTTAGGGTTTTATATGATGTTTTTTTTGGGTATATCGAAGGTTTGGGTTCAATCATGTCATATCGACATTGCACATGTGAAATTATATTATATATATATATATATATATATATATATATATATATATATATATATATATGTGTGTGTGTGTGTGTGTGTGTGTGTGTGTGTGTATGTATGTATATATGTATGTATGTATTTATGTGTGTGTGTAACTGTGTATGTATGTATGTATATGTACGTATGTATGTATGGCGTCATGATCCATTGGGATATCTTGCGTTTGAAGAGTGGGTAATGTGTGTTGATGTCCTCTGTTCTGGGCTTTCTTCTGATTGATTGCCTCTAACTTTTGCTTAATGGCCTTGATCAGAAGAAGGAGAAGACGAGTATGAGAAAGATGGTTTCATAGTGGACGATGTTGATGAAGATGAACAGGATGCAGAGGATGAGGATAGGGTGGACAGTGATGAGGAAAGGCAACGGAAGAAGAAAAGGAAGAAAAGGTAAATTTGTGTATTACTTTTTTTTAAAAATCTTTGTTGTAATGCAGTGCTGCCATGCATTTCTAACTTGTGTTGCACCAATCATAAGAGAATCGGAGAAGAACTATGTTCTTGATGAAGATGACTATGAACTCCTTCAAGATAACATGGGCTTTAGGCGTCCACAAGTCGTGAGTCTTTTGCTCTGTGTTTTTATCTTCACTTTCGTCATCGGTTGTGTTTTCTTTCTATCTATTTTTTAATGTTTTTCCTGTAAACCTGTCAGGAGAGTAAAAAATTCAAGCGATTAAAGAAAGCAAGAGCAGATGCTGATGAAGGGCAATCAGGATTTTCTGATGAGGATGGATATGATGGAAGTGGAAAGAGTGGGCGGACCGCAGAGGAGAAACTCAAGCGTAGTTTATTCGGGGACGATGAGGGTATGCATTTGAAAATTTGATCTGTATTTTTATCTATTATCATCATTAACAGTGCTACCATGATAATGATAACTTGTCCATAACTTATAGGTCCACCGATTGAGGATATTGCTGAAGAGGAACAACCTGAAGAGGAAGAGGACGGGGACATTGGCGAAGAAGAAGATGAAATGGCTGACTTCATTGTTGATGAAGAAGAGGTTGATGAACATGGAGAACCGACAAGGTGCGGCTTGTCGCTTAGTTATAATTATATGTAGAGGTTTATGTTGTTGATGGTACTCGTCACATGATGCAGGAGGAGGAAGGTTAACAAGAAAAAATCTAGGCAGGCCGCAGGAGTTTCCTCTAGTGCAATACAGGAGGCGCATGACATCTTTGGTGATGTTGATGAGCTCTTAAGGCAACGCAAATTTGGACTAGAAAAGATCAGCATGTATGCTGAAACTGGAAGAGTTGAAGATGAAATTGATCCATCCATTGCCATCGAGAAGTACGTCACCATGGAGGATGAGCGAATTCGCGAGATAGATATTCCAGAAAGAATGCAGGTCACAATATAAACATACCACTTTACTTTATTTTCCCCATGTACACACTTTATGTATTGAACTATTGATTATGAAAGCCGTCTTTGTAGATATTTGAGGAAAGCACTGGTCCTCCTCCAACGGATGAAATGAGTATAATCGAGGAGAGTAACTGGATAAGTAATCAACTTGGAACAGACATGGTACCTTTGTTTGGAAAAGGAGACACTAGAACAACCGAAGAAGGGCATGAGTCTGCAATACTTAAGGGCCACATTATGCGGTTTTTGGAATTAATGCATGTTCAGAAATTAGATGCAAGTGTTATATCTTATCTCTATGCTAAATTACAAAAATCATGCTACTATCTTCTGTTGGGATCTGTGTAACTTGTAACATCATTGTCATCAGGTACCATTTATTGCTATGTATAGGAAGGAGGAGTGCCGGAGCCTTTTCAGGGATCCTGATGAGGAGAATCAAAATACAGACCAAAAACCCATGCTGAGGTGGCACAAGGTAATTGCATTACTGTCTGTAGATTTCTCTTTTTGATCAACTTTGTTTTGTGTAGGAATTGACTAGTTTAGGTGAGGCTGGCTGATTTTTGCAGATACTTTGGGCTGTCTTGGAGCTAGACAGAAAATGGTTACTGCTCCAAAAACGAAAAAGCACGCTACAATCGTACTACAACAAGCGATTTGAAATAGAACGAAGCATATATGATGAAGCACGTCTCCATTTGAATAAGAAACTGTTTGATTCAATTACTGACTCCCTCAAAGTTGCCGATTCAGAAACGGAAATTGATGATGTTGACTCAAAATTTAACCTTCACTTTCCCCGTGGCGATGTTGATGTGGATGAAGGGCAGTTTAAAAGACCGAAAAGAAAATCACAGTATAGCATTTGTAGCAAAGCTGGACTATGGGAAGTTGCTAGCAAGTTTGGCTATAGCTCTGAGGAATTTGGAAAGCTAATTTCGCTCGAACAAATGGTTAGTAAGCTTAACATATTGACATGTCACTTGCACATAATGATGGACCACATATACTGATGCTCTCTTTACGTCAGAGGATGGATGAATTGGAGGATGCAAAGGAAACTCCAGAAGAGGTTGCATCAAGATTTACATGTGCAATGTTTGAAAATCCCCAGGCTGTCCTCAGAGGTGCTAGGCACATGGTATTTGTTTAATATATATCTCTTTTTTCCATCTTCGTTCCGGTACTCAATTGGTCATGACTTATCCGATTTTGCAACTTGTTATAGGCTGCAGTTGAGATTAGCTGTGAGCCATGTGTGAGGAAACATGTACGTAGCATCTTCATGGATAATGCAGTGGTGTCGACTAGTCCCACTGCTGATGGTAGTGTGGCCATAGACTCGAATCATCAACTTGCAGGGATCAAGTGGTTGAGAGACAAGCCTTTGACGAGATTTGATGATGCACAGTGGCTTCTTATTCAAAAGGCCGAGGAAGAGAAGCTTATCCAAGTTTCCGTGAAGCTTCCAGCATCTGTTCATGATAAATTAATTAGTGATGCTCATGACTACTATCTTAGTGATGGCGTTAGTAAATCTGCTCAATTGTGGAATGAACAAAGAAAGCAGATAATAAGAGATGCATTTGATGGTCTTCTTTTACCTTCCATGGCAAAAGAAGCAAGAGCTCTGTTAACCGGTAGAGCAAAAAACTGGTTGCTCATGGAATATGGAAGGCATCTGTGGGACAAAGTTTCTGTGGCAACTTATCAGAAAAAGGAAAATGAAGATGATTATGAGCCTGCACCAAGGGTTATGGCATGCTGTTGGGGCCCTGGGAAGCCTGCAACAACATTTGTGATGTTGGATTCATATGGGGAAGTCCTTGATGTTTTATATGCTGGTTCCCTAAGTATCCGTGGTACAAGTAACAGTGAACAGCAACGTAAAAAGAGCGATCAGCAACGTGTTGTTAAGTTCATGACGGATCACCAACCTCATGTTGTTATTCTTGGAGCTGTGAATTTGTCTTGTGTTCGCCTAAAGGATGCTATTTATGAGGTAAATGTGTTTCCCATTTAATTTCTTGTGTATCTTCATGTCACACATATTTAGAATATTTTTCGTGGCCATTCTGCAGCCTCTGGTTGGCTAAATCAGTCATTCACAGTTTATTTAAAAGATTACTATAATTTGCGCCTTTTGTACTGTTCTGTTTGCTGTCAGTTGTTTTTTGTAATAGTCGAAGGTAAAGGAGATATCTGCATGCTCTTCTATTGATTGTATTATTTTTTATCAGATAATTTTCAAAATGGTAGAAGATAACCCCCGTGATGTCGGCCATGATATGGATAATATACAGACTGAATATGCCGATGAGTCTCTCCCACACTTGTATGAAAATTCTTCTATATCATCCGACCAGCTTCAAGGGCAACCTGGTAATTAACTTATTTGTTTGTGTTTGATGGCATATTGGTGTCTTAAACCTAACTTCATCTTTTTTCCCCCCAGGAATTGTTAAACGTGCAGTGGGCCTTGGACGTTATCTACAAAACCCATTAGCAATGGTTGCTACCCTCTGTGGACCAGCAAAGGAGATATTATCCTGGAAACTTAGTCCTTTAGAAAGCTTTCTCACTCCTGATGAGAAATATGGCATGGTTGAACAAGTTATGGTAGATGCCACTAATCAAGTGGGCCTTGATGTAAATTTAGCAATAAGCCATGAATGGTTGTTTGCTCCTCTGCAGTTTATATCTGGGCTTGGACCCAGGAAAGCTGCTTCCCTGCAGAGGTCCTTAGTGAGAGCTGGTTCAATATATACCAGAAAGGACTTACTGAACCATGGCCTTGGCAAAAAGGTGTTTGTAAATGCCGTTGGCTTCTTACGTGTTCGTCGAAGTGGAAATGCAGCTAGCAGTAGTCAGTTCATTGATTTATTGGATGACACAAGAATCCACCCCGAATCATACGGTCTTGCACAGGAGTTGGCTAAAGATATTTATACTGCTGTAGAAAACCAAGATGATGTAAATGACGATGAAGATATGTTTGAAATGGCAATAGAGCACGTGAGAGAGAATACTGATCTGTTGAAGAGGCTCGACATCAATGAATATGCCAAATCCAAGAAACGTGAGAATAAGAAAGACACACTCAATCATACAAGGTTGGAGTTGATACAAGGTTTTCAGGACTGGCGAAAACAATACGTGCCACCTAATGAGGATGAAGTGTTCTATATGATATGTGGAGAGACGGAGGATACCCTTGCCGAGGGTAGAATTGTGCAGGCAACTGTTCGTAGGGTTCAACCTCAAAGGGCATCATGCGTTCTTGAGTCGGGGTTGCCTGGTGTGCTCGCTAAAGAAGATTATAGTGATGATCGTAGGGACATTGATTTGACTGAGAGGTTGAACGAAGGTGATATCTTAACTTGCAAAATAAAAAGACTTCATAAAACAAGGTTCACTGTTACATTAAGCTGTAGAGAAAATGATTTAAGGAATGACCTGTCTCAAAAGTTCAAAACGTTGGATCCCTATTATCATGAAGATCGTGACAATTCAGAGAGCGATAAAGAAAAAGCTCGTAAAGCGAAGGAGTTAGCAAAAAAGCACTTCAAGCCAAGGATGATAGTCCATCCTCGCTTCCAGAATATTACTGCCGATGAAGCAATGGATGTAAGTGTACAAATTAGTTTTCAGATGGGCCATAAAGACGGATTATAAAGAACATAAAACAAGAACATGCCAATCATGGGGGTGCAAAAAAACCAAAATCAAAGTAAAAACCAAGGACTTGGATTTCAGTTTCTGAAAACTGACCTAAAAAAGCAAACCAAACCTATGTATACACAATGTATGTTAATTTAGTTATATTATATGTGTATTTTTAGTATATACACACACACATACTTACCAACACATTTACTAGAGATCCTGAAAGCTGAAACTGTAAAAAACAAAATATATTTGGTTTCTAAACTGGATTTTCTGGTATGGACTTTTTTTTTAAAGTTCTACTTATTTGTTATTGGGGGATCAATCAGTGCAAATGCGTTGGTGATAGGCCCCATTTTTTACTATATATCCTCCAGTGCTTTTTTCCCCTAATGCCGGATTCATTTTTCGGTCCCCATTCAGTCCTCATGACATTTTGACATGTTCTTGATAATCTCCGTCTTTATGGCCATCTGCTATTCCTTTTTCCTAGATCAGTTAGAATACTTGCACTTTTTATCGTCTATTTATCATCACTGTTTAAAAAGTGGACTTGTTCAGGACGGTTAAACTGCCATCCTTCAAATAATCAGACCCTTTCTACCCACAAACAACTTGGGGCCCGTTTAGATTTTCATGCGAGTGTAGACAGAATGACTTGATAAGAAAAGTCAAGGAAGAGCAGGGGGGATTTCCTTAGTACTCCTATGATTCTTACTATACTAATAATATTATAGTAATCTTACTTGATAGTATATAAGGTCTCTTTGGGAGGAATTGCTGAGCTAACATTTTGTCTCAGTGGGATCTTACTCTTTGTTTAATTATGATTCACCAGATGTTATCTGAGAAGGAACCTGGTGAGAGTATCGTCCGTCCTAGCTCTCGTGGACCCTCATACTTAACATTGACACTCAAAATCTATGATGGTGTTTATGCTCACAAAGATATTATTGAAGGTGGAAAGGAGAACAAGGACATTACAAGCATGCTGCGTCTTGGGAAAACCCTAAAAATTGGGGAGGATGTATTTGAAGATCTAGACGAGGTCAGTCCCTAAATCGTGGATGGATTGCATTAATTTGTACTTGATTCATCTTTTTCGAAGGCTTTGAGAAAAAAAAAAGGAAACATGATCTAGACCATTCTAAACTTCAGTGATCAATGAATGGCCAACATAGCATCTCAAATATTAGAAAATGTTATATTAAACAAATGTAAAAAGAACTTTAAAAACATATATAACTTTGGGTTTTGCCTGTTTGCTTGAATGGACCGGAATCGCCATATCTACCCAACATCCTTTTAATGGTAATTTGGGGGCTTGGGGCTGTAATGCAATACCTAGCCTAGTGGCAGGTTCTTGGGAAAGTAGTTTGTAAGAGTTAAAAGCCAACTGGTTCTGTAAATCTAAAATCTTCTGAAGAAGAGTCTTTTATGAGCAAGCAAACAATCGTTGATGCCATAATTTGAACTGTGTACTATTGCAGGTAATGGATCGCTACGTTGATCCATTAGTAGCCCACTTAAAGATGATGTTGGCTTATCGTAAGTTTAGGGATGGGGGGAAAGCTGAAGTTGATGAGAACTTAAGGAAAGAAAAATCTGAGAATCCATCAAGAATCGTTTACTCCTTTGGAATATCTCATGAGCATCCAGGCACATTTATCCTAACGTATATACGGAGTTCAAATCCACATCATGAGTATGTTGGGCTGTATCCAAAGGGATTTAAATTCCGCAAGAAGATGTTTGAGGAAATTGACAGACTTGTAGCGTATTTTCAAAGACACATAGACGATCCACATGATGTGGGACCGTCGATTCGTTCAGTTGCTGCCATGGTGCCAATGCGCAGCCCTGCAACTGGTGGTTCTGGTGGCTGGAGTGGTACCAGTAGCAATGACTGGAGAGGCTCAGATCGAGAAAGAACATCGACTCCAAGCTCTAGAACTGGTGAGTTGGGAGGACAACTGTTCCCACTCAAATCCTGCTTTGATAACCTTGCTCATGGTGTGTGTGTGTGTGTGTGTTTTCCTGTCTATCATTGCAGGTAGAAGTGATTACAGGAATGGTGGGAGTCATGAGGCACATCCAAGTGGTGTGCCTAGGCCTTATGGAGGTCGGGGACGGGGTCGAGGGCGAGGTTCGTACAACAATCGAGACGGAAGGTCTAAGGATGGGGAAGAAGGGTGGAGTGGACTTCAAGGTGCAAAAACTCAAGCAGCAGCAGGGGGACATGGAAGTGGTGCTGGGTGGTCCAGTGGGTGGTAGTCTTGTTTTCACTTAACATCTGAAACTTTATACTTAGGGATGTAATATTTTTATTTCCTGTTACTTTGTGTTATATAGATCTAAAATTTTGAATATTCAATTCTTGTGGGGTCTTCTATAAAATGCCAAGCAAGGCAAATGTTCACTCTTGATTTTGGTATCCGTTATTATGGAAAAGCAAAGTAGCAGTTGCCAGATGAAGTGTTCTGAGCTTCTTGTTTATTTTCGTATAAACTGAATGTCGGATACAGGAAAAATTACTATCCGGATATTCAAAATTTCAGATCGTTAAAAAAGCGGATATCAGCTTATCTCAAAATCCAACTCCTCTAAAAAAAGTGAATTAAAATGATGTTTGAAAGTCCAAAAAACTACTAAAATAATGTTGAAAAGTCTAAAAAACTACATTTTATAGCCAAATACATATAAAATGGTAAGTGTGTTACAAATAAAAATATATCATTTTTTTAATAACTTAAAAGGATTAAACGATAAATAAAACTAACTAAAAGAGAGTAAAATGGATTTTAGTGTGTTAATAGATCATTTAAACACAATTTTGCAAAGGATTTTATAATTTTAATCGTATGGTTCGAAAATCCCTGGAAAACCAGATTGATAAAATCAGATCTCCAAACACCAATTAACGGTCTAGAATAAATGTAACGGCATCGAGGGTTTTAACGCTAAAACACTACTAGTCCAGGAAATGTTATTTCGATGAGTTTTCTTTTCTTTTAAAATAAAATGTACTAACTCTTACGTATATTGGATGTGATGTGCCAAGTGCCAACCAAAATATTATCCAAATTGATTTAGGAAATAGTAATCAATAAAATTGTTAAAACGTTTATATGATATTTTATCTTATTTGTAACTCAACGCTATTATACTATGCATTATTCATTAATGAAATTACTATTCATAAGTATTTGTTAAAATGCACCATTAAACTATAATATAAAGAGGGTTTTCTAACATGTACCATTAACTATTTTCTATTATCATATATAAATAGTTTGTTTTATTAGTTAAACTAAAATATAAAAATCTACTAATGAATGAACAATCAAAATTAATAATTTTTAAAGTATCCATGTCGGGATTAGTAACAAAGTATTACATGTCCATTCTATTAATTTATTTTTTAATTAAATCAACTAAAAAAATTCCAATTGAAAAAAATATTTAACCTAAATTTGAAAACATAAAAGAAATATATGAATCAATAAATTTTCATATATCTATATATGAATTAGTAATAGAAACACCATGTAACTAAAGTTTGATAATAAAATAAGTAATTTATTATTTTATTTAGATATATAAGTTGCATTTATAACTCAACAAATGTAGTGTTTTAGATCAATGTACATCAAAATTTTAGGTTTATTTTTTTACTTCATTATAATTTATAATTTGTTGGAGTTTTTAAAGTTTTTTTAAAACATAATTTTATTTAGTACGATTTTACCTTATTTTTTATACTTTATCAACGAAAAATACATAGTTATACATACGTCGCAACGAACGGACACCACATAACTTGTTGTTTACAATTATACTATTATTTTTTACTTGTTAATCAATATACAACAAACCTATTAACTTCGATGAACGAACCAACTAGAAACCTACAAAATACAGGTAGAACAAGAATATGAACAAAAACTACTCAAATCGTTCATATATGAACACCATCGTCATAACAAGGACATCAAATTTCTGAACATGAACACCATCTTCCATAACAAGAATAATAAATATATGAACGAAGATCATCAAAACATGATCACCAAGTATATGAACATAAATAGTTCAAATCCATAATAAAGAACAAATCTCCATGTTGGTAGCAATGAAATCTGAAACCCTAAATCATAGAACTTTAAGTTTCCGATAAACAAATATGAAGTCAGAGGACAAACCTTAACAAACCCTAAAACTTGATTAACAAATTGGATGCATTAATGGTTTTTATGTCAATAAACCCTTAGAATGTCGTTTAGCATTCGAACGGTCACAAGATCTGCTCCAGATCTCTCTCTTCGTCTGAATTTGATGACAAGATGATGGTTTAGGTTCAAAACTTGATGAAAGACCCACAAATGATTCTTAATCGATCGTCTAGATGGAGCAACAAGGAGACAGAACATACAATCTGAGAATTGTTCCAAAACCCTGATTGATTTCCTTAAGGTGTCGATATCGATTTCCTGTCATCCCTCAAACTTCTTTTTTTATCATTTAAAAAAAAAACAGATGTATCAAGTTTAGAGTTGATAAGGTTCACAAGTTCGGTTATAAAATTAACGGAAGAACTATAACAGTGAACAATAACGTTGAAGGCCAGATCGATGAATTTATGAAAACATAAATGTTTTTTCAATACACCAAAAAATAATAATAGACGATTACTCGAAAATTAATATTAAAAACTAAAGAGGGATGTTACTCAAAAAATAATAAACATCGTCACAAATTGATCAAGGAAAAGAAAGGAGTATGCGGTGGTCAGGCAACAAGCTTTCATTAGCTTTCAGATTTCAATAAACTAAAGCTATTAATTCTATGGAGTTAGCCAGTTATGGAGAAATTTAACAGCCGATCAGGAAGAATTTCAACTTGCTTTATGAAGGAAATGATCTCAGCTGTTGTATCAGACTTGGACTTCGAAAAAAAAAAAAACCCAAGGGAATCTTGTATAATCGTCAACAATAACAAGAGTATTTCTTACCGCTCAAGCATCGAGTTTGAATGGGTCTAAACAAGTCCATGTGCTTACATGCAAAACAGTTTAAATATCTTTTGATTCTATGAAGCTGGCCAATAGGAGTTGTAACGTTCATATAGGATAAGCAAAACAAACCATTTTTCCTTTATCATTTTTCAAATCCTCATATAGTTTGATGTCGATGCATTTACGGATCACATGATTAAACATTTTCATGATTCAAACACACACGAATAGCAGAGGGATTACTTCTAGTTTGTGAGTTCCATAATTGCAGATACTATGTCCCCATCTGCAGCCTTAAGAGCCTTGACAGCCTTTGATCTGGAAACCCCAGCTTGTGTCATCACAAGTTCAATGTCCTTTGGCTCCACCCCGGTCTCATCAACGTCTTCATCGTCCTGAACCATGGCTGTTGGCTCAGGCTTTGACAAAACATTACTGAGATCAGGTGCTTTGAATTGTTCTGCAGCCTGACTCTGCAACTGTGAGCTCAGATCCTCTATCTTCGCTTCACCAAATATCACATACGTATCTGAAGCAGGGGATTTAAAAACATCTGGCTTTGAGATTACAAACAGAATCTGCAACAGGAACAAGCAGAAAATTCAACAGTCAATGACTTGTTTGTTTGGAAATTTCTAATCCAAATTTTACTTGTTTACCACCCATTAGCAGTCCACAAAGTTTCTGAATTTGTCTAGTCAAAGGGTATTTTAGCTATTTAATCGTTAAATGTTCTTTTAATCGGGTGAAGGCTAGTTTTTTTGGCATGGAAACTGACATTCTTGCTCTTCTTGACAGTAACACGGCTAACACCAGGAATTGGCTTCATTCCGAGCTTTAACATAGCCTTCCGACTTTTTTTCTCACTTCTGCTTTGTTTCGACCTACCACTTGCATCTCCCTGGCCTGCTTACAAAACAAACCGTGCATCACTGTGATTACAGTAATAATGTGTGGATACCAGTCAAACAAGAATGAGTATAAGACTTTGTTTATCATGATCATATAACACGATGGGAATGATGACCACGTGAAAAGGCTAGAAATAACACCATCTGTTGTTGCTGTATGCTTCTCCTTCTCTCTCCTCTTATTCTTTTCTTTGGTTGAAAAATACAGAAAAACGACCAAAAGAAATGTTCCAAATCATGGGCTTCCATCTTTATCTACAAACACTTAACATACACAAACCAAGAAGACTGAATTGTTCACCCCTCTATGAGATGTAACAGTGGCAAACATGATTTAGCATTTCCAATTGATTGATTAATCAAATATTTGATTTGAGAAAAATATGTTAAGACTTTGAAATTTCAACCCAGGGTGATGAAATACATACAAATGATAACTGGACTACAAAACTAAGCACAGTTCCAACTATATTGTCTCACCTTCAGCATCATCTTCATCGTCGTCATCTTCATCATCTTCATCATCTTCATCTTCAACTAGTGGTTCCTCATGCTGTAAAAAAATCAATCAAACATCTGAGACTCCAAAACAAATAATTAAACTCTCTAGGTATGAAAGAAGGTACGATTTGGCCCCAAACAATTGGCAAAATGCTTACGAGCGCTTAACTGGGAGTAATGAATGATTTTTTTCTATATGTGCATTTCTTTGTTTTATACATTAGCAAATGCAATGAAAGACTAGTGCTACCAACCATCGATAATTAATCTCCATGAAAAGAATCCACTTCATGTTAGTGAACCATGCACATACTATTAGAGCTCGTTTAACTTGTATGCATTCAAGTTAATTGAGTTAAATCCGAATTCCCACCATCTATAAGACCCATCTTTGTTTTAGAAGAAGTAAATGCTCTACAATTCCTATAAATTAAAAAGGGACCATTCATGCACATTACAAGTCGTCAGAAAAGACAAAACAAATCTTTGCAAGCATTACAATTTCTTCCACATATACACCGCAAACTTACAGCATCAATTGTTAACAGTATAAGACAACAAGCATTTTAGATCATTTATTTTTTAGGGGAAATGAAAAAACTGACAATATTAGCCAAAAAAAGTTTCCAGGAAAGTCCTCATAGATCAAGGTTTTAGTATCCATATTTTGCGTATACAGAGAATGGAACTAAACAACCATATAAAGCTGTTTACATTCATCATCCCAGTTTTGCTAGACAATTTACATACAGCAAACTAAGAACCAAAACATCAAAATACATATAATTGGTCGATCACATAAGGGAGGATCAGAATAGCATCCTAGGGTTTTACTGAAACCAAAAGAACAACAATAGAGAATCAAAACGAAAGATTCAAAGTTTCTGAATGCAAAGACAAAGAGAACGAGATCTTACATCAATTTTTTGCTGTTCGAGATGGGCGGCGAGGAGTTCTTCTTGAGCTTGAGCAGTCATGGTGACAAAGAGGGCGAGAAAGGGTTTGCCGAAGAGAAACTAATACAAAAACCCTAAAAAACCTATAAAATGTTGCAGAACAAGGGGGTGTTTGGGATATTAAGCAAAAGTGCAAGTGCAATCTCGTAAAATTATTCCTTAACTAGATTTGTAATTTATGATAAACATGAATTTATATTTATTTTCTTGAGGAAAGAAAATAAAAATAATTAGGTGAAAACTGGTATTTTAAATTATATCAAAATTTATTCAATAATATGAGAGCCCAATTCTATTTTTGTAGTGATACATACGCCATTCAAAAACTTTGTTTAGACACCCAAAGTTAGTTTCAAGTGATCAAATTCATAATTTATTGATTACGATCTTCAAAGATATGAGATTTTTGTAATAACGTGGTAGGTTATAATCGTAGACACCCAACTTCACTAAAAGGAATTGAAGGGCAAAACTATAACACAAAAAGCAACTCTGATATGAAGCTACGACAAGAACAAAACTATAACACGCAACAAGTGCAAAAGATGAAAAGAAAACTATATCAGATAACATACCAGTGAAGTGACTTTATTTGGACATGAAATTGTTTACTTTTTATTTGTGTTCATTAACCAAAGGAGAGATGCATTTTGAATGGTTGGGAACAAATCTTCACTTCAAACATCATTTATGAGAAGCAAAGAGGATCCTGTTTTGTCAGTTTCAAATTGTAACATACCAAACTCCTTGAAAATTTTTATTTAACCGGCCATTATGAGGATTAAAACATCGATTGAGACGGCTTCAGAAATTGAGTGATCACAACATAGATTGAGAATGGCTTCAGAAATTGATGAGAAGTGACTCGGCATCAGAAAGTTCCACCAAGAGTTCCAACAAAATTGCATAGAAAGTGGCATACCAGAATTTTTTCATGAACAAAATAGAAATATTTTTCTAGTTGTGGTGTGGTCGTTTGTATCGAAAATTGCACAAATGGTAATGAGACCTTATATATATATAATAATGCAAGAAATGAAGCAAACTGACCAACAACCAACTTGCATTGATCTTTATGACTGAGTCTTGTTGATGCACAAGTAATAAAGAAAAAGAAGAAACTACACTTAATAAAGGGGATGCAGGATGTAAAGCGAGTCATTGACTATGATCCAAAAGGCCACAAGAAAGACCATGGTCTATGTCGTTCTCGACTCCTCCTGCTGCTTCCACTACGCCGTTCACCTGACCCTTTTGGAGTCACCTCACGGCGACAAACTGGGCATGAGCTCACCTGGGCTAACCAAGGGGCTATGCACCCCGAATGATATAGATGTTTACATGGTAACTTTTTCGCACTAGATCCCAATATAAGTTTCTCTTTACAAACGGCACAATGGGAATCAGAGCGTGTGTCTTTCTTTGAAACTTTAACGGTAGGTAGCGCATCGATTGATGATTTTGAAGCTGGTGGAGGAACGTCTTGGTCCCGACTATTAAATTGTTCGAAGAATTCTTCCACTCCAGGTCCCACAAAGAAGTCTGCACCGTTTTCTCGCCTGAATCCAAGTACCTCGTTGAAGAGCTCCAGAAGTCCACCATTGTTTGGGATTCTAACGGGCATGTCACCTGTATAAATAGGCCAAGGGCCCCACATAGTATTATTACCATCTTCGGTGACCATGTCTTGTTGCTCTCTGTGGTTAGTATTGTTTTGTTGCGTCTCTTGTCGTCTGAAAAAGTTTGAGAAGGTTTCCATGATGCCTGGCGGCGGTCTGCGGTTTTGTTCTTCGGCATCAGTGTTTGTGCTTAGTATATTTTCAAGCTCTTGAACAAACCCTCCTCTGCATTCACAACAAACTCCGTTTCTTCTTTCGAGAGTAACTAATTGCCTGCAAGTGTAACACCAGTGGGTGGTGGTTGTGCTGTCTGGCTCCATTGAGACACTGTAATTTTGCAGCCAGCATTTTTTGAATTAGTTTTTCCCACTTGTTGGGTAAGAATTCACCTAATTAGTAACACCACGAAAAACTTTATAGAAAGTAACACTTCACAGAGGGAAGTATGGAGTAAAAGTTCAAACTTTCAAAGACCAGCCATCGAATCAAACTATTTATGAGACTTGGAGCAACCAGTGAGATTACCCAAAGTCATCTGTTCCAGCATAGAAACAACCTCTTCAAAACAACAAAACTTAAATATTTTAGTTTTAGATTCCATCGAATTAAAGAAGTAAAAAAGTGCCTCTCTTTATCATGAATATTGATTAACAGTTTGCATTTCATAAAGAGGCTAAATCATACACAATAAATATGCATAACCAGTATCCTTGTCATTAATTAACAAGAACTAGGAAGCTACTTACTTAAAGATTGGACTCATGCCATAAATGTATCCTTATTATACTACTTCAGAATCGCATTCACCCCAACAGTCATAGAAATAAAAACAGAACCACATCTTTTACGAGAGCCAGATTTGAGGTGAAAACTAGATATAGGATATGTTATAGCTAACGGGAAATCTTGTCATCCATGAAGCTGCAATCTACTATATGGTAACTTATGGTAAGCATCTAAAACATGGGCCACATGGCAATGGCAGAGCTGCAATTACAATAACATAAATGAAAACATTTTATTCCCATATTCCAAAAAGAAAAATAGATTACAATGTCAATAAAACAATGACGCAACATCACAAACTCCACAGCCATGCTTCATCATAAAATAAGTGGACTTGGTGCACTTGATGCATTCATTTTCTTAGAGCCAACTGCTAAAATGTTGTTATTTACAGTGTTACACCCCTAATGTGACTAACAAATTAGATATAATATTTTTTTAATGGTGTAGGAAACACTTTAAACAAAACCTCAAAATGTTTGCATTTTGTTTGTATCATGGTTTAATAAACATGGTCTGCAATAAATTGGTAACATACAATTTTTTTTTTCATCTTAGTATGTAAACAGACCCACTTATTCTTGAACAGGGAGAGTATTAACAATGAAACAAAACTCTATCAATCTCTTTGTAGGAACTGGATTTCTCATCAGTTTGTAATACCAACTCACTCCATGTCACCATGAAATATTTAACAATAAGAAATATGTAACTGTTTCGTATAGATGTATACTAAACCTTTCTCTGAAATTATATTACACAGAAATTTTGTGGAAACATAGCGAAAGAAACAGAAGAAATGAGAAAAGAAGTAACTTTGTCAAAAAGAAGAGAGATAAATTAGCCATTTCGATTTCAAAAACCCAGTACCTCCCAAATGCAAAATCTGTTACTAACTACATAAAGATATTTAGTATATCCCTTTCAGATAGTGGTTTAAAAAGAAATTAACTTCAGAATATTTACAAAAAAATTGAATCTAGTTTTATTTACAGTAATTATATCTCGTATTTTAAAAAAGAAGGTAACTCACCCCTCGAGGCCAACCAACCGGTCCCACGAGCAAGGTCAACACATAATTAGTTCTCATATATAATATCAATAATTTTGTAAAACTAGTTTAACATGATTAGTATACATTTATCTGATACTAATTATTCATTTATCTTAATCTGAAATGGACCTCAATAATGGTTCTTAAATGTGTAATATATTCATTTTCATAAGTAATTTCTTTCCCCGAAGTAATGTGATTAAGTACCAAATTTCTCACAATCTCCTGCCAAATTTATAAGCATGTTGTTTCATTACTCGTTGCAAAATATAAAAAAAATAAGTAGTTCTGTACTTAGTAATCAATTTTAGAATGCAACAGATATCATTCATTGTCTATTCATCTTCAAGATTAAATACTAATAATAGAAATCTTTAAAAGCAACCGCCAAGTCGCCAACTGATCTCATTCATCATCTATCAAGCATCCAAGATTCGATAATAATACTAATAATAGAAACATGTTTCCTTGTATCATAATAGAGTACTTATCCTCTCCCATGAAAAATGCAATTCTAATCATTTTGGGATTTTTCACGAACATTACAGTATTAGATATAATCTTTTTTAATTCCATTAAGTCATCAAAATTTTCAACCAAGTGACTACACTTGGTACCCTTCCATTACAAGAAAGCATACTCTTTTGACTCATTTAGATCAGTGAACTTGAATAAACCACAATGAATTTAGATCTGCAAACGAACCCATGATCTGGAAAAGTCAACGTGGAGTCTCCTTCTTAAGAAGACAAAAATAACTCGGTATGTTTCCTCATTAACGTCTAAAAGTATAGTACAATATTACTAATAATAATTTCATGTTTTCAGATTATGATTTGATTAGGAGACCCAAGACTAAATTGATTTTTTCGGATCAGCTAAAGCTAATTCCGATTAATGTTAAGGATAAAATCCAAATTTAAGAAAATGAGAAAAGGGAACTCGGTAATAAACTGAATCTGTTACAGTAAGCAGTCGCTAATTCGAGATAGCAGAATAGAAAACAATTCTAGATCAGAGACGCATGGGAAATCAAGATACTAAAAACGAATGGAGCAAACAGTAGAAAAGCATTTTGGGGGTACCTTTTGATGTTGTGATCCAAGAGCAATGAGTGGAGATTTAGGGTTGGAATGGCTTTAGAACGAAGATGTTAGCAGAAGAGATGCTCTTGGTCAGCTAGCACAGCAGACCTGTGATCTGTGAATGTGAGAGCGAGAGCGAGAGACAAATACAAATATTGAGGTGTGTATTGTAGTGGGGGTCTTTGGTGCTAAAGTGAGCAGGGTGCGTACTGCCACCGTCAAACTTGGGGGTTTTTGGGCTCCACGTGGTGGTGATAATAGGTAGGCTAAGGCTAGTTACACATCACCTTTCACATGAATTTTTGAGTTTTTTTTGTCTTTTTGACACCATTATTTCCTCACCCTGTGTATCTGTTTACAGGTAGACTAGCAACATACAAAGATCAAGGCGAGACCGAGTAATAAATAACACGAAAACATGAATAGCAACATCATGGATTTGTTTAGAATTTCTCGTTACCTTTTTATTGAAATGTCGTCTTGCCAGACCATAACTTGGAAGCAAACATTGGAAGGGTATCAAACAAGAGATCCATCATAAATCATTCAAACATTTAATCATTCATCGATCATCGTAGTGTATGGCCCTAGGGTTAGAAGACGGGAATGAAACCAAAAATTGAAGCAAAGACGGTTATTTAGACGGTGAGGGTATCAACCAAAACTAATATGAGAAAATCAGAATCACAAACTTAATAGAAGAGGGAGAGAAAAAAACACTTGTCACAGATACATAATTAAACAAGGAAGGAAGAAAGCCCGAAACCAATTTGAATATTTGATCACTAGATACTGAAAAAACTACAAGGGGTCTATCACTTGGCCATCATAACCTTAACGAACTCCTCATAGTTGATTTGGCCATCGCCATCAACATCCGCCTCTCGGATCATCTCATCAACTTCTTCATCAGTAAGCTTCTCCCCGAGGTTTGTCATCACGTGACGCAGCTCAGCAGCAGAAATGAATCCGTTCTGGTCCTTGTCAAACACTCTGAATGCCTCCTTCAACTCCTCCTCAGAGTCTGTATCCTTCATCTTCCTTGCCATCAGATTTAGAAACTCTGGGAAATCAATCGTTCCATTACCATCCGCATCAACTTCATTGATCATGTCCTGAAGTTCAGCTTCTGTAGGATTTTGCCCAAGCGATCTCATCACCGTTCCAAGTTCCTTTGTTGTGATGCAACCTGCATATACAACACTTCACCTCTTTATTTATTTATTTTTATTGCAAACTTGTTCCCATAACTTTAGACATCTTATATCTAAAGACCAGCAACATGGAAGGATATGTATGCTATTCAGTTTTGCAGCTTCGAATACATGTATATAAATGTTGCATGCATTAATTTCTACACATTGCAAACAGTTTCGTATACCATTAAAAATTACAGATCATTATTTTCCAGTTTCACAGCTTTCAAATTTTTTTATTCACGTCCTCGAGGTATGACTTTGTCATTGGTCTTGTTTATAATCCTATACCATTAAAAGTTACTGATCATTATTTGCCAGCTTTGCTCAATCAGAACGTCAAAGATCAAACTCAGTAACATACCCAAAGCCTAATTCAATTGTTGATTAACATATATTCAAAGAATGATTGCATGCTAGGAGGTCCCTAAGGCAACTCAGGTCTGGTCAACCCTTCAAATACCGAACCTAGAACAATCTGAAATAGAACACATCCAGTTCTTCTCCTTGTAAAGTAATAATTTTATGCTACTTGTGGAGTTAAAAAAAAGGGCATTGGGCTCGGACAAACTAGTACACATATCTACATAGCACAAGAATGGGTGTGTGAACTAGAGCAAGACGAACCTGGTGCATGGGTGCGGCGGGTCAAAAACAGCTAAAATATGCTGTTTTTGTGTGTAATCTAAAATAGATGAGATAACATATAAGCATCGCTGAGGCATATCAACCCATACCAAAACAATCATCTTAGAACATGTAGATAAACTCTAATTTGATGACTCCCTAGAACCACAAAACATCAAGCCTATGAATGTTGAGGGGAAAAAACAAATGTACAACACACAAAAGAAACAAAAAACATGCTCAAGCAGCAAGACACGTGCATATGAAGAAGAAAATAGTGGGGTGGAGATGAGGAGGAAGAAACTTCAATTATGTGCAGCTTGGAGGTATGCATTTTATGTTCATAATAAAACTATATATAAGATGTCCAATAATCCAAGTATTTCAAGCCTTTTCTTGACATGGAAGTACAGGTATACTTGAATCAAGAAAATTAATAGAACAAAGAAAGTTCCTACCATTTACAGAAACTAGTCATGATGTATCTCCCAAATGTAACAAATTCATTTTAATTTTAATATATGGGTGCATACTGGGTACACATCCAGTCATACTGTCATACCCAATTTGCACCTGGTGATGCATCCTAATTCTAGAATTGCATGCATTAACTAATACACAGAGTACATTCATAAGATCGTGAGGCCAAGCAACAAAACAAAATTATTTCAGTAACATTTAAGATCATATATTTTGGAATTCATCAAAACAGTCTAGAACAGTTAAGAATATATTATTTCTAAGATTGAATCTTCTGTAGTTCACTCAGATTATTATTATTATTTTATTTTGAAAGCCAAGTGTCCCCAAGGAGTCGAAGCCTGCAATATTAGAACTCAACCTCCTTTAGAGAATCCCAAACCTCAATCACCAAGCCCTATGGAGTTCACTCGATTTAATATATTGAGTATTAGTAAAGTCTTGTTGCCGCAATAAAAAAGCAAAAGAAAATAAAAAGAAGTAGAAGAAGAAAAAGGAACACCAAAAAGGCAAAAAGTACAAAAACAAAAGACAAAACAGCATCATGCATGGCGGTATCAAAACCTCCACAACAGAATTACTTGTAATGCAAAAAAGAAAAATCCTTAAGAGTGGCAATACATATCGAGGGATAATACACAACACCAAGTTCATCATATATCCCACATTGGATTATTGAGAGGATGAAGTCCAACATACTACATACATACCAATTCAAAGTCCCTTACATATGTTTTAACCCACCATGAACCCTCAATCATAGTTCATATATACTTGTGCATATTAAGCAACGGAAACCATAATTTGCTGCCCTTAATCATTGTCTAGACTCTAACGTAGCATTTGGTTCGTGGAATTAAATACGAAGGAATCAGAATTTAATTTTAGTTGTAATGTGTTTGTTGGTGAGGGATAAAAGATAGTTCTTAGTGTCGGTCAAGTATTGGCTAAGGATGTAGATTGGAATCTAATTCATGTATGAGTTGGAATGCAAGTCATGTATGAGTTGGTAGGAATGTCAAATTCCTATAAACAAAGAATTTTATGGCAAATAACTAAAATTTAACTCTACATCTTTATTTTCAAAAGTTCAAAACAAATTTAAATTATAAATCCTTCGAATTCCATTCCGCGAATCAAACGCCACTTAGAGCTAAAAAAAATCAAGTTTTTAGGGAAATGAGCAAGTGGGTAAGAGGAATACCATGTAAAAATCTTGATAAAATCTTCAATGATGCTCAATCAATGAGAAGCCACTATTCAAAGACAAAGAGGTTGTAACCAATGCATAGGTGTCAAAAGTCCCAGTGGAGAGTAGAGTTGAGGTGGGGCACCTACATGGTCTACTAGGTACGCAGTGGAAAAGAAGTTGTAGTTTCTTGTAGCGTAAAAAATATATAAAATGTTAACCTAGTGGTTTCCCTGAACCTTTTTTTGTTATCATGGATAATATCATGGTCAGAACTCAGAAATTCTAGACCCACCATTGGTACACAAGGGTGACGTGCCACCTCCAACCTGGTCTAGGCAAGGTGATTATGTCAATTGTGAGCTGATGCGATTGTCTGGAGGGACTAATCACTAGGTGCTGGTTGTAGCTTCCACACCCCTGATTGAAACTAAAATGGTTTACCTCCCTTGTCACTCGAATAAATCCAATTGGCTTAATACAACACAAAACCTAATATAAAAAATAAGAGAGACATGCGATAAAAGGTGACACTTTGATGCTCCCTCTTCTGATCTGATCCTATGAGCATTCTATAACAAGTCTGGTTCTTCAACAAATTCTTAACAGTTATGGCATCCCTACTTTTTCAGCTCCAATCTCTTTAGCAGATAAAACTAAAGTACTATCATTCTTATTTTCTGATTCTTATGTAGAACCTTGTGTTTCCCCTTGGTTTTATGATAAGATGCCAAGTCACCCACTAGAATTTATCGTTATTGTTAGCACTACAGCTACTATCATCATAGAGGTACCTATTATTTTTATCACCATTCTTATATCTGTCGATATCTGTGGGAAAATGCCAATTACATATTAACTTGTGATAATTTGTAGAAGTTCGAAAGAACAACCAAATTAAAAGGGCAGGAAAACTCTTTAATAAATTAAACAGAAAAAAATGTGTACTTCAACATGCATAAAATTAATAATTTATTCAGACCTAACACCAAGTCACCAAGCATCTGGCGACTAAGCACCACGACTTCTGCCTAGACACAAAGCCATGTTTATGTATATCTTGTAAATCAAAACAATCAATTGTTCAATCTTTGATTGTGAAAACACACAATAACATCCCCTCTGTCAGCCGTTTCCATAAGACTTCTATCCATTTTGTAAATAAAACCAACTGCTTGATCATTTATTTGACTAAAGAAAACATTCAGAATACCAACCAAAATGTTATAATATCGTCAGCACATGCATTTCTCAGTACGACCAGTACCACTAAATAAGAACGTGACATGTTGGAAGTAGGCCCCCTATAAAATATATTAGTTACCCCCTCCATTCCAAAATTAAATTACTTTTGACATGGCATGTAGTTCAATAAATGTCTCTGGTTGATGATGAAATACCTCCTAAGAAAATGAGAAAATTTGCGGACCATGATGAATTTAACCAATATTCACTAGTTATCACTAGCCGCCAAATAGGCAGATTAGCAAAGGAATCTTTCGTTAATGATCAAATGCCTCCTAACAAGATAAGAAAACCTGTGAAAACGGTCAATTATATCATATTACAGTACTGATTACTAACGGCCCATAAGGCAAACTCGTAAGTGCCTCTTTCATCGTTGCATTTTGGCGCTTTTGGGGGACTCCTTTAATTTATCTTCCGAATTTCTTTCTTTTCTCACAAACGTTTATATTATATATTTCGAATCTGCAAAGCGTTAATACACGAAAACAAAACAACCTTTCCGTCAAAATCAACTTACCAATCACAAATAGATTCCATGAGAAGAAACATGATTTGCGTAAAATTATTTGATAATTTGGCTCAAAACCAGAAATAAACCCCAAATTGTATATATGACCGACAATATACATCTCAAACACGAATCAAGTAAAAAACAAACATTTAAACGGAATTCAAATTCAACAATCCAAATCAGGAATAGAACAAGGCATGACGTACCATCGCCATCTTTATCGAATAGGCTGAAGGCTTCCTTAAACTCAGAGATCTGGTCATCGGTGAGCTGATCGGCCATTTGTTGGAGTTTTGAAAGTGTGGGGGTGGAAAGAGAGAGAAAATAGGGTTGCCGATTGTAATCAATGGTTTTCAGACAAAGAATAGGGTTTATATACCAGCTTCGCTTCCGGACGTGATCGGTTTATCAAATTCGTTGCATCCGTTTTTACCGCTCTGCCCTCCTCGCTTACCCCACCCCACGGCTTTCTTTCTTTCTTTTTCTTTTTCCTTTTCTTTTTTTGGTCTCTTTTCTTTTCCTGAAATATCCCACTCTACTCTATTAAATAAAGTACATAAATGGTTTGTATGGTTTATCTAATAAAATTATAAAATCAATTTCTTAATTTTTTTAAGTCGTATTAATAGTCTTTTAAATCATTATTTATTTTCACAAATTTAAATTTTTAAAAATATTAATGTATCATTTTACTTTTTATCCCTTATATTATAATTATCCCTTTCCCTATTACTTTTTTAAAATTTAGATGACGTTTGGTTCGTGTAATGAAATTTGATGAAATTGAAATTGAAATTTAGTTTGTTTAAATTTTTTTAAAACAAAGGTAAATGATTAAATTTTATGTATTTTTCATCAAATTTCCTTGTTAATAGAAATTTGACATTTCTTTCAATTTATAGATGAATTAAATTTCAATCTATACATAAATTAGATTTCAACCTACATCCGTATAACTAATACTAAAAACTATGTTTTACTTTTAATATCAACCATATTAATAAGTAAAATTTTAAATTCCAATTTTTTTGAAGTTTATTCTGTAAACCAAACGTTGCCTTGGTATATTTCATATTTGGCAATATAAAAGCGATTTTTTGGTAATAATTTTGAATAAGCCTTATTCAGTTCATCAAAACTAAAACATTTTGTGTTTCTTTCTAATCTGTTGAAGCTTTAATTCTGGATAACAGACTAAGTTCTGTTAAAATATGAAGAAATTATGAATAACAGAACATACCGGTCAATTACCAAAAAAAGCAATCACCATCACAAGTTATTCCAAAATTTCGGATTCTCAAAATTTCGGATATTTGCATATCCGAAAGTCCAAAAAAATTTTGTTTTTGTTAAACTTTTTATTTTTTTAAAAATTATTTTACATAATATTGATTATTTATTTTCTAATTTAAGGTATGATTTTGGGTTTTAACTTAATATTTAATATTTATTAACTGATATTATATATTGTAGTTTTTTCATCAAATTTTTTATCATTTTTAGTAAAACAACTTTCGAATAATTTTGTTTGTAATATATTTATATTTAATATCTATTCGATTACATGAATTTGTACTTTTGATATTTAAATATTTGATTTATTTTTCTAAAATAAATAACAAAAATATTGAATTTTCAGATATTCGGATAATCTAATATCTGAATCCGGAATTCGGATATTCCGCTTTAAACATCCTTACAGATGATGTAGATATTAAAGCAAGCAGGAGGATGATGACATATTGACTATGTTTGGTAGAAAACTTTTAAGAGATTTTGTTTTTAATAAGCTCTACTTAAAAATAAAAGTTTTGTTTGGAAGGACACATAGAGCTTTCATTTTCTCAAATATAAGATATTTTATAAAACGTTAGTAGAAGTAAGGTTGAAAGGCTCTGGAGCTTTTAGTCAAACATATTTACTTTTTTACCCTCCCAATTAATCATAAACTATACCAACTTTAATTAATATTAATATCCTTTTACGTAATTTAATACTAAAAACTACAGCTATAGCTACTTTTACCAAACACATTTATAAAACTAAAAGCTCCAGCTATTTAAAAGTTTCAGCTGCTAAAAACTCTACATTTTCTAAAAACACAAAACTACAACTAGTTTTGACAAACATACCCATTATGACTATGTTTGGTAAAGTGCTTCTAAGAGCTTTTAGAAACTTTTATTTTTAATAAGCTCTATTAAAAAATAAAAGCTTTGTTTGGAAGGATACATAGAGTTTTCATTTTTTAAAAAATAAGCCTTTTATAAAACGCTAGTAGAAGTAGCGTTTGAGAATCTCTGGATCTTTTAGTCAAACATATTACTTTTTAACATTCTATTAATCATAAACTACCACATATAATTAATATTACTGTTCTTTTACATAATTTAATACTAAAACCTACAACTACAGCTACTTTACCAAACATTCCAGCTCTTTTAAAAAGCTTAAGTTATTAAAAGCTTTACCTCGTTTAAAAATCATAAAGTTTAGTTTTGCTAAACATACCTTATTGGCGTTAACGAGCGGAGCATGGGTTACTTTAGGGTTATTAATTAAAGAATGATGATTCGTACTTTTGTTGGACGCGGTTTGGACACGGCTTTGATTTGATTTCGTGTTGGGTCGGTCTCATTGGGTTGACCGACCGATATCATACTTAATTGCTACTACGACCCCACGTATCACCAATCCTCTCTCTCTCATTTCGCTAATCTTTTTAAATCATCCAAACAAATCAATTACTGTTCACATATTTTTTAGCCAAATTTCCTTAATTAATCAAACATGACACGTGCCTACATTTTTTTTTACTTTTTTTTAGTTTCACTCTTTATTTATATCCTTCGTAACTATATAATATCTTTTCTGAGTTAAAAATTTAAATAACCAAATTTACTTTATTTGATAATTCGATTGTGATATTTTTGTTTATTTTGTTAAAAAAAAGTATTTTTTTTAAGAAACAAACATGGAATCATTAAAAAATCATCATCCATTTGAATGAAGGGATGACCGATCTGATTTTGTATTTTATCATCTTGAGGTTGTAATAAAATATAATATGTATGCGGTTTAGTTTAGAAAGTATAAAATAACAATTGATATTGGGTTTTTAGGATTTTGGATTAGCAAAAGAATTAAGTTTGTATTTTTGTCTATTTGTTAGTTATTTACTCGTCGTGTTAAAAGAAGGAATATCATACAACAAAATTATTTGTTTGATTAATAGTTATAAGCATTTTTAATCAGTAAGATTCGTCAGTATTTGAATAACTTTATTGTGCGTTCAAAAAACTAAGGGTAGCACAAAAGAAAAATTAAAAAAATTACTCTATAAGATGATATTATTGACAAAGGGACTTTTGTCCATGCTATCGCGTCCTACCTAGGTCCGACCCCAATTATAACAAATAGATTTATTTTTAGAGTAAATATAAGTGTATAAATATTCCAAGATTTTATCATACTTTTATATAGTTGTTTTTAAATCTTACAATGGTCATGTAGAAGACATATATTCAAACTATACAATCATTGAAAATATATTCTAATAATGATCAGAATTGTAACTATTATATCTGAAAAAAAAGAGAGAGAGAAAAAAAAAAGAAAAAGAAACACCAATCACAATACGAATATAAAGTGTTGAATATGTGTTATGACACACAATCCAATGATTGAATGATAATCTAGAGGGAGGTTCAATGGAAAACCACTATGCACCTGAAAACTTGTGAAAACCACACTGCACCGCCACAAATGCATCAAATTCCCCACGTGATGCATCAAAATCCTGCGTGATGCATCAAATTTCCCGCGTGATGCATCACCTTATTTACGATCATGCCACCGCGTTTTTCATGAAATGCACCAAATCGGACGGCATCCGTAGGTTTTCATAGTTTTCCGGTGCATAGTGGTTTTCCAATTGAACCCACCCCTGATAATCTAAGTAAAAATTATAGATTTTAAACTAAATGTGTCTTTCTAAGGAGCATTTTAATTAACTCATTTCTGTCATATTCATGTGCATATATTCATAAGTTTTAGTAGAAAAAGCATATAATATTGTGTTAGATGATTGATTTAATTTTTGATGATGCAAAGTCTTATACCAATTATATAAACCGGTCGTTTTATGTTATATATATTAACATCTCATAATATTATTTTAAGGTATTAAAGAAATAATATTATAATCTTTAAAGATATCGTTGTGGATGTCATTTTCTGTCACTGCCGACCAAATGGATATTTTTTTTCCTGAAGGGTTTCACAAAAACACCCAAGAAAAAAATATATAAATCATCAATACTTAGATCTCTTTTGACTTGTGGAATACATTTTTAATAAAGTAGAATTTAAATATAGAACATTAGAATATTTGTGTTGGTTGAGTGTGATAGTATATGCTCTTTAATATTTGACTAGTAATACAAATGTTGAATTCTAATTTGTTTTGCGACCGGCAATGAGTAACAAATCCCTTTTATACAAAATTTTAACCATTTATATTGTAATTTAAATGTCCGTAAACACTGAAAGTAGATTTCGGTTCATTCGATTTCCATTCCCTAGCCCCCGTTAAAGTAATTTAAATGATTTTATAGTTAAAAATCATCATATTTTTACTTTTGAGTGTCATCACAAGGACATTACTAAATATCTGCAATAGTGGTTTGTTTTACAAACCATTATGCCAAATCTTCAGTTTGTTTAACGAAGCACTAATATGTTATTTGTAGAAAAATCTATTTATAAGCATAAACCATTTGTAAACAACTTTTTCAATATTTGTAAGAGAATGATGAAGATCACCCACTCTTCCATCCAATTATATGAATTCTCTCTTTCATCAACAACATGTCTTGTTGATTTAATTAAAAATTAATATAACGGTATTATCTTATTAAACATTAAAATAGAGATACTTATGAATTCATGTATTGATAATGTGTGATGATATTAACAACATGACAATTTTAAAAAATACGTTTAAATTTAACTTGTACATTTTAATTATTTGATAATTATCAAACATATAAGTTTCCATAATAATATCTAGTCATGGTTGTACAGACTACAGAGTACAGACAGACTTACGATTACTCACATGTAGTGTCATTACTGCTACATGGTACATATACGTCATGGCGCGCTCATTGTCAAACACAAACATAGAACACACACCCTAAAAGTCAATAACATATAAGAGCATTTTCAATGTTTTCAAATGATTAACTTTTTACTATTATTAAAAATATGGAAAAACTTCTCTTACATTGGAGCAAATCAATTGTAGGAAATTTGACATAAGCACTTCTTTTATGATAACTTGTAACACTTACAATTTTCATAAAATGTCACATTATCAATAATAACTCTAGATGACAATATTACTCAAATCTTATAGTTATACCACGTTATATAATAATCTCAGAATCAGATGTCGTCGTCATGCACCATAATTTATTACGTTATCAGTCATGGTAGTATTACTGTTTATCAAAACAAACCCTGAAAGTACTAGTAATGCATATGTCTCCAATAGCTACATGGGTGTCTCCTACTTTTTAGTTAACTAATTTGTAGTCATATTTTTATTTCTTGAGATGCACAATTTCAAAAAACGATACGTAAGCAAAAGATTATATGTTATTTAAAATGGCCAATTATTGCATTATTAACCACATGAATCTTATTTAAAAACAAGATGTTACATAATCGGTTCTTGCATTATATGTTATTTAATTATTCTAAATGCTGACATGACCAAATCAATAAACTATATAATATATATGGCATTGTAGATGCTCTAACATATGACACAAGGAATAATCCTTACATTATCTATTGTAGTTACAATTTTGCTTGGAAAAAGTATTAAGAATTGATGATTTTATGGTAGGATCTTACGATCCTGATCTTGTAGAAACGAAAACAATCTCAGGTAAGATCTCGATCTTGACAATCTTGCCCATAGCGACTAGATGTTTACTTGTTATTTGAATTAAGTTTTGTCTGTATAGATGAATATTATGGGTATTTGTTGGTCGGGTTGGTTTGATTTGTAGTAAAAATATCAACCATTTTTTCGGTTCTAAGAAGACAGTTCCCCACGCTTTGATCCATAATTAGTTAATTACCCACTATGCAAAACTTCCAAACAAGGTTAGTGATATCAACCCAATTACCCAAGTATCAATTACATGGCCTTGACTATCAAGTATCAACTACTGATTGGTTGAAATTGAAACCATTTAGGTTGAAAGCCATAGTGCTGATCCTAAAGTAGTGAACCTGAGATACCTACTACAGGCTAAACAACTAAGAAGAAATAGAAAGAAAGAATATTGATGAAACTAACATATTGGAAGATCAATTGGCCAAAAAACTATAAAAGTAATAACCAAAAGGTATAGTTATTTTAACTAATTTCTTTTTTAAAAAATAGTTATGATAATTATTCCGTCATAGATTATAAAATTGCACTAAAAATAGTTGACAAACCAATTAAAATGAATAAATTCATTCTAATATTTATTATTCAAAATTTTTGAATGGATTAAATGAAACTAAAAATAAATGTTATAAACTTATTCTTTTTTATATACATATACACACAATACATATGTACGTACATACATACATGTGTGTATGCTCGATTTGGCTACTTGTGGTTTTTATAAATGAAAATCAAAATTTCTCTTCTTTTTAGTATAAGAAATGCTCTAGTTTACTTTTTCTCCATCTAAAAAAGATACTAAAATTTTCCATACAAGGATAAAGTATTTGAGCATGTGAATTTAGTATGTTTCATTCTCAATAACTGTTTTTGTTTTCGTTTTGTAAGTCTTGTTTCACGACAACATCTTTACATGAAAAACACAAAACAAATATCATTAACAAGGAAAATAAGCCAACGGAGCAATGAGGTGTGTGAATTTTCAAAGCACATATCAAAGGACACTTCATTTTGTACACACATTAATCTAATCCACTGATCCTAATTTTGTAGGTAGTTAGTTAAACGAAACAAACGTAGAAATGACACAACAATGGAAAACATTGAAATAGAAACACCAGAGGATTGATTGAAACGAATAACAGACAATCCAACTACAAAACCAGTTCTAGATTATTTTCAATTACAAGAGTTGTGTTCCTCATGCAGGATTTACAACCAGGAGTTGTTAACATATATAAATGGCAGGCTTGTGCACTTACAACTGGAAGGCAGGCCTAGACACTAAGCCACCTGCAAATGCCATTTCAAAATTGAAAATAATCGGATTGATGGTGCCAAAGAATAATTTGAATGCCAAACCTGCAAGATGTATGAAAACGGCATCCATTTAGATTTAGTTTATACATCTTTATGCTATCTTTTCCAACTATGACACTTGGCTTTACCGAAGCCTTCTCAAGACATAACCTTTTACACATCTGTAGTTACTATATGAAGAAGGAAGCATAACAAGATCTCCAAATATTCATATTGGTGATCAGCCAAGAATGAATTTCCTAGTATTGCTTTGAATTGAAGTTCTAGGGGGCAAGAGTTGTGCTAAAGTGATTATGATTATCGATTACTTATAATTTAGGATAAAAGTAATCAGATTTGTAGAAACTATAAAGAAGATGCTATAGAGCTGGCTATTGAAAAAAAAAGGCTACGCTTACCACACTTACCCTAGCTTTAATCAATCTGTATCTAATTTAATATTTCAAAACACACATTCAAACAAAAAAAAAAAAAAAAAAAAGAAGAAGAAGAAATTGTTACTCATATGTTACTGGGAGGTCGTGGGTTAAAGTCATGGAGGTTATATACAAAACAATTCCCTCACCGTCCTTCCCAAATGCAAGAAGCATTGGGGATAAGGGCTGATGTTTCTTTCTAGATCTGGAGTAAGAGTAAGTAGCTAAACTAATACCAAAAAACAAAAGATGCACTTAGTCATTCAGTAAAGATGATGACCACAACGTCATAGAACTACAACCTAAGATCATTCTTCCGGTTCCATAATTTTAGCAATTCATCATTCATAATTGAGCTGTCAAACTACAATTATTATCACAAAAAAACACTTCCAATAGTTCAAAGAACCAAACTTAACCGTAATAACTTTCAGAAAAAGGGGAAAAAATACAAACAAACCAGTGAACAAAAATATATGAGCGTTACCTCTATGCTTGATGGACCATGTGAGTTTCAGGAGTTATAGTTTCTTCATCACGTTTGTCCTCTGGATTTGCGCCATCTTCGGACTTCCTTCTTTCAATGACCAGATCGGGAACTTTTTCGTTTGTTTCAAAAAGGAAGGGAGAAGGGAGAGAATTTGATGGTCCAATCCCGTCCTTGTATCTCACATTGTGCTCAGCATAATGCATATTCTGTAAAATTTGTGGAAGTGAAAGGCCACTTGCTTCTGCAAATCTATTTCCACTTTCAATGTCGATTTTTCCCTTTGATGTATCAACAAGATTTGGACTTGTGGGCTCCATCACTATACTGTCATCTTCTTGAATATATGCCCGGAAATCATTCAGCGACGGAGGGATCTTAGATAGAAAAACGTCTATAAAGTTCATTTTTATCCCATTGTGATATGGATTTTCCTTCTTATCATATCGATATCGGAAGTTTTCATATGTTGTCTGCATTAAGAGCAAGGTTCAGATGATAACATAAAAAATCATAAAAAGCAGAAGAGAGATCTATTGACATCAGAATTCTGTATGTTAAACAATTTTTTGTAACAGAAATGGAGAAAATCAACAATAAGCAAGTAGTCATCTTAAAATTTAAATTACAAAGATTTTGAAGGGAAAATTTACCTGGTTTGAGCAAATCAGATAGAAGTGGAAGATTGTTAGGCCCCCCACAAACCAAACAGCAATGAAGCAGTAAACTATTAGAATATCTGAAAAGATGTCCCGTGACATCGCCCTCCAAATGTGGCCCTCCTGTTGAGCTATGTTGACCCATGAAAACACAAACACATATATGCACAAGATGGTTGATGTTGATATAAACATGTAGAAGAATCGATAGTTGCGCTGCAAATAGAAGAAAAATGAAAGCCATTATTTTCAACCATTGGCAAAATAGTGTGCTCAACATAAGACTGCGGACTTACTAGCCCGATGCATTGACCAACCCATGGACAGTGATGGTCAAATCGCTGAACACAGTTATTGCAGACAGAGCAATGGGAGGCTCGGGGAGGTCGATAGAGCATACATGTATCACAGTATTTCACTTTAACCGTGTGACCGTTCACAAAGACATCCTTTGTTCTTGGTAATCTCAGATGAGGCGTTGTTCCGTTGATCCACTCCATTGAAGGGGTGTTGATTTCATACGTTTCATCTGGGTCAGGTGGTGATGCGTTTCGTGGGACTATACCCGGGTCTCTACCCGATGTCATGAAAAGAAATGTTATGTCCTGTGCAATAATGTTAATGAAAATAAACCAATTAGATTTAACAATAAAAGTTACGATGAGTTTTTTAATTGCAAGAAATATTGCGTATTTTTGACGTTTACCAACTACTTTCTATGTTTAGGGAATGCAGGGGCTCACAGGCTCATAATAATCTGAGAACAAGTGATAACAATGGAAACCGTGAAAATGGTAGATTTACTTACCAAACAAGTGAGAGCTGCAGCTACAATCAAGACTCCGTACCAATAACCATAATCTTTGCCGTGTTCCTTATTATGATTGATGATGATGTAGACTTTAATACAGAAAGATACTGCAGGACCTGCAACCAGGAGCACCGAGAGAAACAGAGAAGCCACATCGGGACCAAATATTAACCTTCCTCCACATAAGAATCTCTGAAACATCAGATGGAAATGAAGATGAAATTTCAATTCAACATGGGAAACCAAAATCTCCAACAATCAACAGAGTTTAATGGTAACTGGGAAATGTTTTAAGAAAATCTTCAAAGTAAATCCCAAAAATTATGTTTGACTACATCAATTTCCTACATCTAGTGGCAAAACAAATAATAGGGTGCATCAATTAGTGTAGCTTATTATTCGGGGTTGGGTCTGTCAATGAGTACATTAGTTGGGAAACTTCTATACAGAGTGTCCTTTTGCCAAGCTCTCTAGCTCAAACTGGTATAAATCATTGTTGCTAAGGCAGCATGGAACTTGGAGAAGTCTGTTTATGACAAGGGGTATAAGAGTGGGTCGTTCAATTTTAAAGATGTGAGATTGCAAGCAACAAAGATATGCTCTTGTGGAGAACCCGAAGAAGTAAGCTTGTCTTGAAAGTTGAAAGATATAAAATCTCTCATCCATGAAGGCCCATTTGTCAGGACTCAGGGCAAGGCAGCTGATGTCATTGGGGCTAGTCTAGCATGCTATGGCTTCAAGAAAATATGTGTCTGAATACTTGAGAGCTTGGCATACCTTCAAGGCTTCAAGATGAAGGCCAATCTTTAGCAGACTTGATGAGATTGTGCAATATGAAGGAAGCTCCAAGGTGGATTGAAATAACCAATCCCATGGAGTAAGATGATTCATTAGACGTGAAGGAGATCTGTGACTTCATTTAGCACATGGAAAAATATTTCAAGTTGCTTTACTAAGAACAAAAAAGTAAGTGTGCACAACACTCTTTATTTGAGTAATATTGACTCTCTTTGGTGTCATAGAATTATAAAAACATGCCTAAAATGCAAAAAGACATTGTGACTACAAGGGATTAGTTTAAAAATCGAATTGATGAAACAATTCAAAATTGTGAATGTCTCATGATCACAAGAAAACAGACGAGGGAGCTACAATATAATAATCCATCAGACATCAAGGACTCATGCTTTACAAACATGGGTGATGCAGACTTCTTTCTCAACTTCATACATGGATTGAAACCATGAACCAGCCAAGAGTTGCAACATCGTGAGAGCGACAAACGTAAGTAAAGCTCTTACAATCGTGGAGACTTTGATTGAGTACAAGCAATAAACTACCAAAGGAAACATGTATTCGGTGGAAGCCAGAACAATTTAGGAAGACCTTAAAGCTTCACGAGATGGAGCTCCATATAAAAGGGGAGAGCTCTTTCTTTGTAACCTTCAATTGTGAGCAAGAAACTTAGAGCAAGAAACTACCAAGTGTTCCTCTCTCTTTTTCTATGAGTGTTTTCCGTATTACATGTCATTCCCTAATTGTGAGGGCAATAATTTTATGGCATTGAGCTTCCTAAAAGGAAACAAAAAATATTTTATTAAAAAAATCATGGGAAATAAAAGTCAGTTATCAACAATTCATTCAGAAAAAGGAAAGCAGATTTATGATCATTTGCCTTACCAAATCGGACCAAAGAATGTCATGTCGAACTTAAGATATCCTAAAAACCGTGATTGATCCTATTAACTTGAGAGTTGCAATGAAGGTTACCACAATAATCATATGCTAGACAAACAATTTCTAGTTATCTGTCTTGCATCCAACTTGGGCTTTTAACTTTTCAGCACTGCGGTCTGCGGATATGCCAAACGGAAAATTGCTAGCTATATCAAATGCAACAGGAAGCAAAAGAAAGAAGGCCCAACAAGATGTTCATATATTTCTCCATGTCAATGCTTGTTTAAGCTGGCTAAAACTTTTTTTGCTTTTAAGTTTCCTTAAATGGATAATAAAAGGTTCACTCCATGCTCTTAACTCCGCATTCTTTCCACACAATACAACAAATCAATTGGTAACAAAAAATTATTCTTGGACTTTTCCAGAAAGGCAGAAAGTAGTTTAAACTCTTTAGGTCAAATGTACTGGCTTCTCAAATTTAAGATTAAAATCAACTTAAATATACTGACACCAACGCGGCAAAGCATAATAATTAGTGGATGCGGATTTTTCACATGAAATCATCATATATGATCATTTGAAGCTGAAGGTTGGAAAGTCTATAGTTTCTGACAAAATTTCAGTGCAAATGAACTCAACATTGATAGCCATGATCCTTTTACAAAGAAAGCAGAAACTAAATAGGGCATGTGAGATGAAAGCACGTTATTGATAGTAACAAATTAAAGAATGTCCAGTAACACTAGCTAGGATTCCAGAATCAGAAAAATCACATGAAACCCTAGTTTCAATCACGCCAAAGATATAAATTAGGGAAGCGTCACCAAGAACTTACATTGCTTCCTTTCCAGACCTGATACAGTCGTTTTGGCTTCTTCTTCTTCTTCTTCTCTTGTGCCATCAAAATTGCAAACTTAGAATGTCGATTAGAGTTATGGAAGAATTAAAAAGAGATTGGTTATTAATGTTGTGATTATCAACTGATCAAAACCCATGAGAAATATTATTGGACGTATGAGAAGAGATTCAGAGAAGAGAAAAGAAAAGAAAAGGAATATATGCGTATGTATTGAATGAATGAGATGTGATCGAGAGAATTGAAGAAAGCCCAGGAATTAATTATGAATTAATTTGGACGGATTAACCCAGAAATGTTGGTATCTATGGCTACATCACATCACACACACAGCTACACCTTCATTTGTCCTCTCTCCGGCCAACAAAGCTGCTACTATACGCCCAAACTTCCATTTTTTGTAACGACATTCTCGCGGGTAACGTTACGTTATTAACATGTTCTATTTTTGTTTTTACTAATTTAATTTATGCCTACGTGGATATTCTTAACACATAATTATTATATAAAATTTATATAAACTAAAACTTAAAACATACAATACAAGTATTAATTTTTTAAGAAGATAGTTAAAAAATATACCTATTTAACATAAATTATTGTTTTTATAACAATTTATATATATGTATATATGTATAATAACTGTTTTTTTATCATCATTATATATTAGGTATTATATTATACTTATCATTTTTTAGAATATTTAGATCTGATTTAATTTGAATTCAAATATATTTTTAATTGATTTGGATATATATCACGTAACTACACATCTAGTATATATAGCTACAATAGAGTTCTAAAAATAAAAATATTAAAAATGTCAATAGGACACATGTCAATTGAAATCATTACAAAGTGACAGTCTAGTTAAAGATCACGTGATATATATTTACTAATATATAAGAATATATAAAGAGATTTTAATAAGAAAAACAATAATCCATTTGTACATTTCCTGGTAGTTAGTCATAACATCGTCGGTCCACTCGGGATCGGGATGTTATACGTTTGGTTCGTGGATTTCCTGAGATTTACTGGAGTTTGCATTCTGTGTTTTGTTTGCAGATTTCAGTAATGATTTAAAATCTCAAGATTTTTTAAATCCGTTTTTTTTTTGTTATTTAAAAACTCGGCTTTTCCCTTCGGATTTTAAATTTTAGTTATCTTGAATTTTTCTGATTAGCAAATTTTCCTTAAAAAATAATACAGATTCTTTGACAAAATTCTGACAAATGAAAATACCGCATAATGCAAATCTTTTGACAAAATACACATCCCAAAGAAAAAAAAAATGCTAACAAAATGTCCTTAATCTACCATCTGATGTATACAAGTTCTCAATTGAACCCCTCCCTACACACACACATATATGATATTTATTTATTTATTTTTACAAACACTACATTATATGCATATTTTTTGATATACGTCGTAACTATAATATTTTGGTTGGCAATGATTCATGTGGGTAACAAAGTTGTACATGTACATTCATGTGATGATGATTTTATGGATTTTTTTTTTCACGTTTGATTATAAAAATAAAATCACTATGTGTTACGATTTACGACTTGTTTGATAATAATATTTAAAATTATATTAATTTACACATTTTTAATATAATTATTAGTGCAATGCATAACAATTGTTACTTTCATAGTTTTGTTTGGATAAATTTCAAATTATGTTTGTGTTTTAATACAAACACAATGATGATATTAATTTTTTTTGATAATCCAAATATTTAATTATTATGTAATATATTTGATTGCAACTAAATTTTTTCTATGAAATAATGTTAAAATTAATAAAAGTTATATAACTTCTTTCACATTGGTAGTTCTGTCATTATATATTAGTTTCATTCCATTACTTTTCATACCAAAATTCAAGTGACGCAATCAAACATCAAATGAAATAATAATGATTGATTTTATTTTGTTGGTTCATTTTATTCCTTTTTTATTTAATTACATACAAACAAACATAACCGTTTAGATTAATCAGTCCCTACTCAAAAGTAAACGACGCAAGCCAATAATCATTGAAGATGGTGGACATGTAACTGTGAGGAGGCCCAATTCTGAGTGCCGAAAATTGGACAGTCGAATGAACCAAGATACCGCCATTGACGGACGTCATAAATGCTAATCTTGGACGGAGATGGAGGCATAAATCAACCGTAAAGATCCTATTTTGATATGCAATTTACATCAGCCACGAAAATTTAGCACAAATTACATGGGATTTGAATCTCTCCGACTCTATCGCTCCCAAAAATGGAGAGAGAAACAGAATACCCAATTTTTTTTTTTTTTTTGATTTTTGGGTTTGAGTAATTGAAATCGGGGAACTTTTTGATCGCAGAAATACACAGAAAGAGAGATACAGAGAGAGGGAGAGAGAAAGAGAGAGGGTTTGTTTGTTGCAACAATTAAACTCCCCCTATCGATCTCCCCCTCTTCTTTAAAAACCTTTCATCCAGACACAATCTGAATTTGAATTTGAATGGATTGATTAATAATTTTGATTACTCGCTAGCTATGAGGGAGGATTTCCATAACCCTTCTCCTCCCAAGACTAAAAGGCTTTATCAAGTCTGGAAAGGTCGTAATGTGAGTCAATTATCCCCAATTTTTATAATCATCACATTTCTATCAGAATTATTTTCCAAAATTGTTGTGTATAATTTGGTCTGCAGAGATTCTTTTGTGGCGGTAGATTGGTTTTTGGTCCAGACGCTGGCTCAGTACTTTTATCGACATTCCTCATCGGCGCTCCGGCGATAACCTTCTGCTTTAAAATGCTCGCTGGTATCGCAAAAGACGGAAGCACTTTTGGGTACGTGATACTGGCTGTAGGAATCTTTCTTACACTTTTGGTACGTTCGTTAATCATCATTTCTCGTCACCCATTTTGATTTGGCCAATTGGCCATAAAACTTTTGTATAATTTGAACGGTTGATCTTTCTATTAGCAGGATCTAACTCTTCTCTTCATGACGTCGGCAAGAAATCCTGGAATCATACGTAGGAACAAACGACCGCCGGAGTGTGAAGACTCTTTCAATTATCGGTCTCAATCATTGGAGTGGCTAAACGGTTCGCCTCTGAGTCTCAAGTTACCAAGAATCAAAGATATGCTCGTTAATGGCCACACGATCAAAGTTAAGTACTGCGAGACTTGCATGCTCTACCGCCCGCCGCGTGCTTCTCATTGCTCGATTTGCAATAATTGCGTGCAACGTTTTGATCATCACTGCCCATGGGTAGGTCAATGTATTGGAATTGTAAGTATACATACAAACTTTAATATGTTTCTTGATTAATTATGCGAGTTCCGTTGGTTGTAACTATGTATTGTCGATGCGTTTTGCAGCGAAACTATCGATTCTTCATACTGTTCATCACATTGTCGACGGTCTTGTGTGTCTACGTCTTCACGTTTTCGTTGATTGATATTATTCGTCAACACGGGAGCTTGTGGAATAGTTTCTCAAAAGACATTGTTTCGGTTATTCTTGTAGTATACTGCTTTGTATGCGTTTGGTTCGTTGGCGGGCTTAGCGTTTTCCATTTTTATCTCATTTCATCAAACCAGGTTACATTCTTAATTTTCTCCTCATCAGTAACTTGAAAATTCATTATGTTTTGTGTCATATTTTTTTTTTGCAGACAACTTACGAGAACTTTCGGTATCGATACGAAAGGAAGAAAAATCCATATAATCAAGGGCTATTCAAGAACCTTAAGGATGTGTTCAGCTCTAAATTACCAACCCCTGTCGATTTTCGAGAGTGGGTGACTAATGAAGACGATGATGCTTCAAGCGTTGGATCCTTCACCCAAAGATTTGGTGGATCGATACGTGCCCCTGCCACGATTGGAAAGCTCGACATGGAACCAAGCATTTTCCTTAAAAAGGAAGAAACGTTGCCAAACATGTACACGAGTTTTAACTTTTCAGCAGCCGACAAAGATTGCATCGGAGCCGATAACACCACACATGATCCACGGTTTCTAGTTAATCGTCAAGATTCGGAATTCTGTAGCGCAGAAGGAATCGAACACAATGATTGTAGGTCGACGAGATTTCAGTAGAGAGACAGACGGACAGAAAGTGTTGTTTTCAAGTATTTTCTTGAGGAATTATTTGTTGGGGCATAGATTGATCGACGTTTAATCTATATCTATATATTATAATAAAGCAAAACACTTAGTGGCGCTTCCACAATGCACATAATTTTTATTTTCCCGCATCTTTTTCCTAATATAACACTCTCAATTAATTCATCTAATTTATTTTAGAAAATTTTAAACATTAAATGAAATCTTATATAATTAAAGAATTTTAAATACTTCCTAATTTAACGTCTAATTTTACCTAAAAAGTTTTATCTAAAATGATCTAAGTGATTTATAACTTTTTATTTTTATTTTTTAAATTTAGACTAAATGTTAAATGTTTAATTGTATATTAAATGTATCAATTTAAAATCCATTCTCATTCTTATAATTTTGTACATTAATATTTATTTTAAAATTATGTTAACAATCGTAATTGTTAATTTTTTGTTCATAATCAATTGAATCAAAAAATTTCTTATATATTAAAGTATGATTTTAAGTTTTTTATCATTAAAAATACATCTAAATATGAAAAGAATAAGGGCCCATTTGTTTTTTTAACTTTTGTCTAATTAGACTCTTTTGTCTGATTCGGTCAGACAAAAGAGGATAAATGTCGTTTGTTTTTTCCATCTCAAACGGACGTCTGTCGTCTGTTGTCTGACCGTCTTCTTTTCCAATCAGATTCAAAAAATGTATTCTCTCTGAAGTCTAACATCTGATAAACTCAAAACCCTATTTTCATCCCAGTCGATTTGCTCCTCCCTGCTTCTATCTGACAATCGTCTCGTCTCGGCTTCTCCCCCACCATCGTCGGTCCCTTCTCCGGTGAACGACCATCGTCGGTCCCTTCTCCGGTGAACGACCATCGTCGGAGTTCTCTGCTCGAGGCCCTCCTCAACCTCGTCGGTCCCTGCTTTAATCTGACCATCGACGGAGTTCTCTGCTCGAAGCCCTCCTCAACCTCGTCGGCCCTCTCTATTCGCACTCTCCACACCACACATCAGGTTTGATTTCAAAATCATTTCTGTTAATGGGTTTTCTGTGATTTAATCTTGGCACTAATGTTCTGCACAAACGATGATTCTGTGATTTTTTTTTGTTTATGCTTCTTGAGATAACTCGGGCCTTGAACTTATTTTCACCCCAAGAGGTACATACAAGTTATTCAGCCAAGTGTACATCATATACCCTGCTTTAAATTAGATTTGGGAAACCTCTATCTCAGTTTAATAGATGTGTGAAGGAAATTTGGTAGGTGCGTGACACCTGAAAGAATAAAAATTGAATTATTTAAATTACAATACATATGTGTTCTTTAGGAGATTAACTTACAAAAAGAACAAAACCAAATATGAACGATAAATATAAGCGCAAAAAGCTTTGAGAACTCTGTATAAAGGGTCACGAATCAATTTGTTGTTATCTCCACTTATGGTTCCTACTTCCTACTACTATCACCTTCGCTTGTATCAGAAGTTCCTTCACCAGATTGTTTGTTGCCTAATCGTCCCATTTCCCACTTGAAGATGCAACATCCTGGTTGTTTAGATTGTGGGTTCTTGGCAAATTCTGACTTTGTTGAAGCTCAGTTTCTTGATTTTGAATTTGGTTGTAACATGTTGTAGCTTGATGAACAATGGATTCTAATGTTTCATTGGTCCTTCCAAGCCCATGATGCATCGCTGGCTGACCATTTTCCCATGTTAATTCTGCAACTCCATACTCACTAAGTCTGAAAACACACACATCAACTAAAAGCAAGTAGATTACTTAAATACCCATTGCCCAAATTTACAAAAGGATCATTTCTTAACTGTTAAAAATCAAATTCTTTTGATATCTCATATACCCATTGCCCAAAATCAAAGAGAGTTCATTTCTTGACTGTTTAAAATCAAATTCTTTTGATTACTAGTACACCCATTGCCCAAAATCAAAGAAAGATCATTTCTTGACTGTTTAAAATCAAATTTTTTATTTGAGTTTTGATAAGCTATAAGTAACCTGGAAAATGTCATTTATTTCTATGCAAGTGGGAGGAGAAGCACACACAGTCACTTGCAAGACAGGTTCTTTACTTCTTTATAGAATAGGGAAAAAAATGGAAAGGTTAGTCCTTGTACAGCCTTCATTGCAAAAGGTGCAAGTTACTGAAACACCTCTGGAGAAAAGTTTACCTATAAAAAAAAGATGATTCTGTAGTGGACATATACATGGGGACAAGAGGAGGGGTATATGCTGCTGCTTCTGCCTCCTATGTGGCAACTCCATTTTATTTTTATGTAGCTAGTTATAATTATGCTTAAGCAAATTGTTAAATCATGGCTCTTTCTCTGTCTTGATGCTCTTTAATCTAAAATTCCAATCTTAGAAAAAAAAACAAGACAAGAGATGTTATTGTGAAGATGGAAGTGGTCTTCACTTTAATTTGATATTCTTTAATTTCTTTTCTTTGTACAAATTTTACAATTCCATGTTGTCGTGTGTCAACATTTTTTAAATTTCTTTTCTTTGCGTGGGGTTTTATTTGACTAGATTGTGATGTGAATGTAGAATACCCAAGATTAATAGTTGGATTGAATTTACTGATATTATTATATAAATGTTGGGTTGATTTTATGTTGTAGTAATGGATGACACACGTCTAAGATGGACGGCTGACCACGTTAAATTTATTTTTTTTAGAAATTTGTGCCAAGGAAGTCTCCAACGGGGGAGACAATGTGGTAGCCTTAAGAAAAATTCTTGAGTTAATTTGGCCAACAAAATGCAAGAAGCATTTCAATATACCTATCAACAAAAGCAACTCAAGTAGTTCAAGATTATGGGAGTACGGTCGATCGACAATACATGGATAATTTACGTGAAGAAATTGCAGGACAATTATGAATATTTTTTTTAGTTGTTATGATACTTTATTTTGTATGCTTTGGTGTATTTGAATCGATATTTGTAAGAAGTTGTTTTGAATATAATTAATTAATCATGATCTTAAAACTAAATTTTCATTTTATAATTTAAAATATGTCAATAGATTAATAATTTATTAGGTAAAAGTATTTTATTTTAATTAAAAAAATTTAACATTCTAATGCTAAAAACTATAAATTTGATGAGTTGTATGTAATTAGACTTTTTATTAAATTAAAAAACAAACAATCTTATCTAAACAGAATTTAGACTTTTTTTAACATCTTATTAAACAGACGGTAAAAAGTGTTCAGACGTCTAAACTCTTAAAAAAACAAACGAAGCCTAACACTATAATAATTTTCATAAAAGCATAGCTTTCTAATAATATTGTAAATATTGTTTTTAAATTTAAAGGCAAAAACATTACAAAATTGATTTAGTTTTTATTGTAATGCAATTAGTATTTCAAATATTTCATATCTTCAATATATATTTATTATAATAAGAATAAAAAATTTAAAAATAATTTTAGTTAATTATCTATGTCAGTTAATATCAAAATATTAGTACTTATTTTATAATAAGATTTAAGTCATTATATTTAAAAATACATATGCATATCTATAATTCTTACATATCCCATGTAGTACATGGGCCACTAATCTAGTTGTTTAATATATAGAGATCATTTTTTTTAGAGCAATGAGTTTCAAACCCAAAAGTCCAAAACCATTCCTGTGTTAGTTGCAATTAATGTTATTATTCAAACTCGCAAAGAGATTGATTATATTTTTACTTGAAATTTCTTGTTACAACTTAAAGCATTTTTATACCGTTTACATGATAGAACTTATAATTTACCAAGTAACTGTTTGTTTACTTCTTAATAGAACCATTAAAAAGTCGTTTTACCTTTAAATGACTTCTACCCCAAAGTGACATGTAATCGAATTTTAATGATCTTTTAGTAGATAACCATTTCACTTATTTGATTATAAACTTATAATATCGGTTCTTAAATGTTAAATATTAAAAAATTTTATTATTTAATCTTTCTGGATACATCTTTGTCATATTAGTTATTCTATATCTCCTCCTTTCATATGATAGAATTTATAATTCACTAAGTGACATGTTGGTTTAGTTGTGCACTTTTTCTTCCATATAGTCAATGTTATAAGTGTTAGGGTATGATCATACTTTCATCATTCTAGCTATATCATCGTCATATTAGCTATTTAATTTCTACTTCTTCCATCTTTTTATTTTATTGAAACTTCAATACTAATCATCCATCTCAACATCTCACTAAATATTTTCTTAATTTTATAATTAAAGAGTGAGAGAGGAAAAAATATCCATCTTCAATAGAAGCATCACCTCCGCACGTCATGTTCAGTAGGAGCGAGATAGGAGGCAGTGTTCCCGCCAAGACCGATGCCCACATGGCATCTATATATCCCGCATTTCGTTCCTACTTTTAAAAATCAACTTTTCTTTAATCAATTCTTAATGGGTTAAAGTCATACAAATGTATGTTACTTTACTGAAATTATCGATATGACTAATTTACTTTTTCTTTTAACCGGATGATACTTGTACTCAAAGGTGACCTGTCGATATGGTACGTATGACCGGTAATTATGCTGACATGGCGGTTTTTGTTGATTCAAACGATGACATGACATATTTTTTATGACATGACAATTACATTAGTCATGCAAATGTATGTTAATTTACTGAATTTATCGATAATTTCAGTCACCAAAGGTACCATGTCAACAATAAAATCGAAGTACGAGTATCATTCGGGTAAAAAAAGGACTACATTAGTCATATCGATAATTTCAGTAAAGTAGCATACATTTGTATGACTTTATCACATTCTTAATGGTCAAAATATTCATTATATCCAAATTGATTTTGTTAAGCAATCCTAATTTGTAAAGTTTTAGAAGTTGCTTGCTATATAATTCTTGTTTGGTATCAGAATAAAATTGCAGTTAACATGGGTTGGGTTCAATTCAATATATGCAACCAAGTTCTACTAAGGCAATTCTATGCGCACATCCCATTTCAGTTGCTAATCACACACCCTCTTCTTGACCTGAGAGAAGATTAACTTTTAATTTTTGAGTCTCACGTCATTAACAAAAATCATGTGAGTAAGGAGATGTATAATTAGTAAAAATTAATGAAGGGATGTACATATAGCAATGTCCTTTTAATTGTTTTTTTTTTCTAATCAATCACCACATGACATGACAGCAACTAATTGCAATATTGCATCAGGTGCATATCAAGAGTAAACCTATTATAATAGAGAGAATGTCATATATATCCCTCCAAAACTTCATAATATCATATATACCCAACCTAAAATTTTAATATCATATATATCACTCCTAAACATCATAATATCATATATATACCCAATTTTAATTATTAATATCACATATATCCCTCTTAAACATCATTAATATCATATATACCCAAATTCATTAATTTAATTATTTTTATAACATTTAAAACTCATAACTAATATTCTTTATTAATTAATGACCATTATACCCTTACTCTTTTCTTCTTTCAACTAAACTTCAAAATATCATATTTATCAACTTAAATTAAAATATCATATCACTTTTAATAATTTTATATAAGTTATTTTTATAAACTTTACTAAATAAATTATTCAAACTAAAACAAATTAACATTAAAAATAAAAAATAAAAAAGTTGTATTATATTTTTACTTGTTTATAATCAAATCGTATCGTCTTATATTTTCTTATTTGTTTTTTTTTTCTACAGTACTTTATATTTAACTATTGTTTATTTAGTTTACTTTTTTAAAATTTTTATATTTAATCTGGTATTTGAGTTATAACTTTTTTAGTATAAATTAAAAAAAGTTAAATTATGAAGTTTTCATGCTAATGTATAGTAGCTAGTGCTTATAACTGTATATAAATTACTGTAGGAAAAAAACAAATAAGAAAAATATAATAAGACGATACAATTTGATTATAAACGAGTAAAAACATAACATAACTTTTTTTTATTTTTAATGTTAATTTGTTTTAGTTTGAATAATTTACTTAGTAAAGTTTACAAAAATAAATTATATAAAATTATTAAAAGGGATATGATATTTTAATTTAAGTTGGATAAATATGACATTTTGAAGTTTAGTTGAAAAAAGAAAAGAGTAAGGGTATAATGATCATTAATTAATAAAGAATATTAGTTATGAGTTTTAAATGTTATAAAAATTAATTAAATTGATGAATTTGAGTATATATGATATTAATGATGTTTAAGAGGGATATGCGTGATATTAATGATTAGAATTGAGCATATATGATATTATGATGTTTAGGAGGGATATATATGATATTAGAATTTTAGGTTGGGTATATATGATATTATGAAATTTTGGAGGGGTATATGAAATTCTTCCATTATAATAAATTAATTACTAAAATATGTAATATACTATAAGTTAATTGTTATTAGATATATACTAAAAGAAAGTTGATTGCTAAAATCATAATTAATAGAGAGACTTGCTCTTTTATAACATTTCCACTCCAATTTTATCTTTCCCGTTTCATCTTTAACCCACACGATCCTCTTCATGACAAATTCTCAATGTAATCAACAGAAATTCACAGGAATTACAAACAATTCATCAAATTGAAACCATTTTTGGGGGAGCAGGGGTTGAGAAATCGAGGCAAAAATTCCTGAAAATGGCGGGAATGGTGCAGCTGATGGTAACAGATGCGATATTATCTTTCATGTGGGTTTGGTCAAGCGTTATCATCAGAATAATTGTCCACAATGTTTTAGGGTTAAGCGATAATGGCCACGCTTCTGAATTATTTAGGTGTGTCCTGTCCGTGTGCAACATGTTTTTCTTTGCTTATTTGGTTAAGCTCACCAATGGCGGGGCTTACAATCCCATTGTTGTCTTTGCCTCCGCCGTTAATGGAAATTTTCTCACCTTTCTCTTTAATGTTGGAAGAATGCCCTTTCAGGTTAGAGGTTTCTGTTTCTGCTTTCAATGTGTTTGATTTTTTGCTTCAATGATAACTATGAATTCGGGTTCTGCCATTTAGGCCAATTGGCATTTTCATTTTTAGTTTATATTCTTTTATTGATGTTGATTCAGGGTTATTTAAGATGATCGCTATGCTTTTTCTGTTTTTGGGCTAAACATTGTGAGCTCACTAGTGATGAATTGCTTGCAGCTTTGTTCTTCAGATTTTAATTGAACTTGCAGTAGTTTAAATATTTATGGTCTAATATGTCGAGAATTATGATTTTTAAATACATGTTTATTTTGCATTTATTTGATGAAATATGATTTAGCAACTGCTACATTTCATCACCGGTTATACATTGTTCTCTTTTAATCATCCCACCACTTCGATAATCATTGATCCGACTAGTCAGGTCCGTCCAATTATCAGTAATAATAAAATAATTTCGATAACAATAGATTATTTATAAAGGACAATCAAAGGCAATCTCATTGTCAAATTACTTTGTTGCTCATGTCCATCAAACTTGTTTGTATCGAGTTAATTATGTGCTTGTCTTGAGGGTTTTGAATCGATTTTATGATGTTTTTGCTTCCTTTGGAATGAAATCTAGTCGAAGAGCTTGATTAAAAATTATTATAAGTACTGCTTTTGGTTCACTTCATTAACTTACTACAAGCCATCTGCAAATTTTCTTCTAGTAATTTTTTATCAAGTACCAAAAATCTTAGTTTGTGTGGATTTTAAGAAAAGAAGAGGGCTGCAAGCTTTAAAAACTATGCTATGAAGCACCATGATAAAGACACCGGGCTTTGTGATGTTTTGTATAGAATGGTTTTGGTTGAGTGAAGATCTCTATATATCTTGTATATATTGTTGGCGTACTATGAAAACCTAACCTGTTTAGATACTATAGGTCAAACTGTCAAAGAAAGTACTTTCTTAAACTTTTTTGTTTATGCCATGTTCCTTACTATTGGGGTCCTCGTCCTAAAATTTTCTGGTTTTAGAAGCGTTATGAAGTTACCTAGCATCCAAGGAAATCAGCGGTTGATGGAAGACGGGTTTCGTTAATTTCATTGTACTGAGTTGTACACTTCTTCTATTTTTTGTTGATGATACAGTGATACTCTCCATGCCCAAAAAAATGACAATATTAGAGCTTCCACAACGACTAAGAAAAAGATTGACTAGTGTATAAATGTCTAGGCAGGTGTTTGGATATGCCTTTAAACGGGTTATCTGTTTTGACTTTTGAGTGTTTCGCTTTACGATCTTCTGATTATTTAGGATCCAACTAATCATAAACAGGTTTTGAATAGCTAATCATACAAATAAACATGAATAACCCCCATAATAAATTATGTCTGATTATAGGTGTTTGGATCGATCATTGGGGTGAAAACTGTATTTGAGATCTTTCCGGAAATATGGCGTGGGCCAGAGCTGGTAATCAACCTCCATCATGGTGCACTAACAGAAGGATTATTGTCATCCATACATGTGTTGATCACACTTGGTCTTGATAGAAACATTCATGGTAGTTTCTTCATGAAGACTTGGATGAGTAGCATCTTAAAACTCGCTCTTCATATACTTGGATCGGATTTAACTGGTGGATGCATGAATCCAGCTGCTGTAAGTATCACTCGCTGTCTACACTTCTATTTTAATTTCCCTTCTCCTGTTGTCTTCATTTAATAAAAAGGTCAAAATCTAAGGCAGGTTTTTGTACTACCGTGTAAAATAAGTTTTGGTTGTTATTGTATTGGACTATTGGGCAAATGTATCACCAGCAAATCAAACGTTCGGTGACCGGCCCACCTCATAGGCTTCGATTTGTCTGGTTTAGGCCACAGCATATCAGCCAAACTCGCATGCCTGGTTCAGATACTTTGGTGGTTTGGCCGGATTTTGCTTTTTCTTTTTTCAATTATTCTCATTAAAAAGTGAAAAAAGAGAAGAAAATAATTAGCTATGTTTCGTACTGAAATTGATTTCAACCCTTGGTTCTCTAAAAGCAATCATTTGGAGTTAACTCAGTCAGTCAGTTGCATCACATACTAATAATATTTACTATAATTTTTTAATACATTATTAATAATATGTGTGTGTGTGTGTTTTCAATATGGTTGAAAAGGCCAGTTTGTCACAACAAACCATAAACCAAACTGATTAGCTATGCTTCATACTGAAATTGCTAGTTTGATTAGGGGATTTCTAACCTGGGCAAACTGGACTAAATTAAATTGATGGTACCAAGGTTCCTTAGTTTTGCAGGACTATAAAAGGATCTATGTATAGTGTATAAGCAACATGTTTCTCCAACTTTGGAAATCGACACTTATCATTCTTACATCTTTTCAGGTAAGCGGGTGGGCATACACTCTTGGTGCTATAACGAAAGAGCATATAATTGTTTATTGGCTTGCCCCCATCGAGGCGACTCTAGTGGCAGTGTGGACCTTTCGGTTGGTCACTAGCCAACCAAAACCACAGAAAAAGAAGACTAACTAACTGAAGGTAATTCACCTGTAGAAGTTCTTTGTCTGTGCATCATACATTTTCTTGTTTTCCTTTCATCTGAGTTGACTTTTCCTAGTCAAACATATATATATTTAGTATTCCACTGTCATGTATATTTATTCATTTATTCACAATTAGGATGATTACGAGTAGAGGGTGCTAGTTGAATGATGTACAAGTTACTCAACAGGTTATAAAGTAGATATAGTAAATCTATGGCTAACTCGTGTCATTATTTAACTGCTATTTTTCGTTTAACTTTTTCTTATTTTAGACGAGACGGTATCATTACGAGGATGGATCATATGGTAACCACCAACCTTATCATAATTCACAGTAGTATATATGTTTTCTCCTCAATAGAGTTTTTAGCCGAGGCCAATTCAAAATCTCGTGGGGCTCAACCTATTATGCATTGCAAAATAAATGAGTTATAAATTAGTATTCACTATTCAGATCAGGTTGGAATGAAAACGTAGATTCAAGACCAATGAGAACCTAAATTAGACCGGACATTGTTCAAATGGTCTTAGGTGTTCTGGTTCTCGAGTCTAATTTAGTTTTCCATTGAACTCAACCCTACAAACCAATACTATTAATACGAACTTATCATTAATACAATTAAACATAAACTACTATTACTTTTTTTTACCATTGCTCATGACTGGTTGTCATTATTATAAATCATTACAGCTAATATATCTTTCTTAAGGGATGTTTGGATTTGCGTTTGAAAAAGTATTGTAGCGTTTTAAAACTAATGATCAGATAATAGTTATAACAAATAATGTTGGTTTAACTTCTGTTGTTGCTATCATAATTATTAAATAATAAGTTTTTAAGTGTTTTAATTTCGGTTTTAACTTGTAAATTACCAAACAATCAATTATAAGCAAATAGGTTATATTCTTTAGCTTTTAAAAAAGTGTGGTATGATCAATTTTAAATATAAATAATCAATTATTAAGCTATGCAATTCGAACACTTATATATGCACTAAACAACCATTTAAATTGATCATCCATTTTATTTCACCAACAATTGAAAGTTCAACATCTAGTAGCTTTGTAACCAAATTTAGTAAATGCAATAAAAAAGACAATTGATGAACAGGGCAATTTTTGCAAAAGAACTTCTAAGTATAAGCTTTTTTCCCCGATTAAGGTTTCTTAATCGTTTTGTTGCCTGATAAATCTCTTAATCAATTAAAGCTGACGAATTTAATGTTTTTTTAAAGAAAAATTTACCGTTACTTTATTGAATCGATTGTAATTATTTTTTTTGTTGTTTAAAGTTCAGTGTACGTGAACTTGTTAAACATGTTAAAAAAACATTGGGTCTAGCCAATTATATAAAATGTCATACTTTAAATTTTTTGTATACTTAACGGGTTTATATTGACATTTTTTAAACACAAAAAATTCAAGTATGATGATTTATGATTTTGTTCTGTTACCAGGAGCACTGCATTATTTTTAAATATATTGTTTCGACTTATCATTTTGATTTACGTTCTTGTATGATTTACAAGTTTATGTTGATGTTTTTTCAACACAAAAAATTTCAAGTATAATTTTATGTTTTTGTATCAACCCCACATTTTGTTTTATACTTCTTTAATGAGTTTTGTCAACATATTTTTATTCTATACTTTTTTAAAAAAATGTTTTTTTACCTATTGTTTTGTTTTTTTTTTCTTTTACATAAATCCCTTAAAGTTTTGTTTTACTTTTTTTTTTTTTGTTTATTGATTGAAAACATTGAACTTTTGTGGGAACCCAAAATTTTAAAGGGGTTTTCATGAAAATTTTTTGATTGTGCTCTTTAATTGAAACAAATTTGAATTACAATGCTTTTAAAAAAAAGTTTTGATTGATGGACAGGACTTGATAGACACCAAATATATGTCATCTAAACACCTTTTGCATACATGTCACGCGTGTGACACATAAGCTCGGTAACCAATTGCAACTTATAACATGCCACATTTATGGGCGCTAATCGGTTAAGAGACTCAACAAATGTGTTAATTATGTAATTTGTTCGTACGAACACTTTTTATAAAGTTTAAAGTTCAATACTTTAAAATATATAATTTTAATAATAAAATTAATACTGAAAAACCCCATCAACTTTCTTCATTTTCGCAAATAAGTCCTTAAAGTTGTTTTATTGTTTAAGTCCCTAAACTAATTTTGTTATTCAAAAATGTATATTTGACCAGTTACCAAACAAATTTACCTAGTTTTTTTCACTTGATTAATGTTGTAACCATCTTTCCATATTTTAGCGATTAAGTTCCTAAACTTTTTGTTTTATCAGTTGTATTTCACCGGCTAATTTGGAAGCTGGTCAAAAATATATATACTTTTGAATAATACAAACATAGTTTAGGGACTTAAAAATTAGAAAAAAAATTAGGAACATAATTAAGAAACGGGAGAAGTTTATTGAGTTTTTCCAGTATTAACCCTTAATAATATAATTAAATTATTAGAATGCTTATAAGTTGTATTAAATATCATTATAATGTTTGGATTTCAAATACTTCATTAGTTTGATATAAATTTATTTTTTATTTAAATTATAACACATTAAAAATGATGTTATATTAGTAGGAATATCTTATTTTACGATTTATATCTTGCAAATATACAAACGATCTAAGATAATACGATCTTGATAACCTTAATCTCAAGTAGTTTACGAGTAAACTTGACTCAATTACACCCACTTGACGAAAGATTGGCCCAATTTAGACTACTAGACATGTGTGATCACTGAACGGCTAAACCCTCTCCAACGTTGATTTATGGGAATTAACATTACTAAAAAATTTATTTTTAATCATCCAAAAAAAAAAAGCGAACACAATTCCATATTAGACTACAAATGAGATGGATTTAAACTCCAAGAAACCATATTCAAAAACATAATCCAAGCTCAAACATTAAGAAATCGAATTTTGTTTGCAAACATAAGATTCAAGCACTTACGAAATTCAAAAACGGATTTAAGCTCAAACATGATATTCAAAACCGAACACTAATTAAGCAAGACTTAGCGCAAAAACAATATTTAGTTCTGATTTGTAGATTTATAACAAAATTCAATCTTGAACTTGCTTTCAAAATCAAATACTCATCAAGCAAGGTTTCCCTCCATGATTCCATTTCTTCTTCTTTCAAACCTATAACCAAACTTATATCCATTCCTAAACCCATCTAAATACCAAACGCCCTTACAGCTACTGGCTATCACCTTCGAAGCAGCACATGATTCCCATCATTTTTGCACGGGGGTCACGATGGTGTTTTTCAAAACAAAAGAGGCCAATGTCCACTGCTCCTCTCCAGGGTTCGTTTGGTTGGACGTAATGGACTGATAAAGGAATGAAACAAACAACGTAATGGAATGAACAATGTAATGGAATGAATCATTACGGTTCCTTGTCGTGTTTTTATATCATTAAATGAAATGAGTGATTACTATACGTTGTTTGGTAGGTAGAAATATAAAAATGAATGAAATGAAATTCAATAAAAAAAAACATTAAAATTACTGAAATTCAATTTCATTCATTGAGGGAATGAAAAAAAGCACCCACCCTCAATGAATGAAAATCAAGACATGTGAATGCATCACATTTATTACGTAACGATTACTTCTATTATCACGGTGTAAACAAACGGCTTTTTTTCATTCCGTCATAATAATTCATTCCATTTCATCTTAGGTTATACGGCGTAACAAACACCGCCTCAGTGTCTCCATTCTCGTTCTACTAGAAAGGGTCTTTGGTCTGGCGACAAGAGGGTGGAAATATAAGTGAGAGGTTACGGGTTCGACTTCCGTCGGAAGCAAGTTGATATTTAGGTGGTGAATGTGCGGTAAATGTGTAGTTTCGGAGTAGGACGGATAGTTTGCGGTTAAAAAAAATATTAGGATCGAGTTGACGGGCAGATGAGTTTTTTCGACCATCCAGATTTTGGCGCCGCCGAATGAAGTTCCCGCAATCTGTCCCTACGCCACAGTTGCTATTTCTCACGGTATGCGTATTCATAAGTTACGTTCGTGTGTCAATCACATTCTTCGCTGGACACGACCGGTTAGGGTTTTCATTTGGAAGTGATGAAGAAGAAAAAGAAGAGGATAGGGTTTCGTTTTGTCGAGGAAGAAAGCCAGTGCCGGTGGAAGTAAGCCATCGTTATGAACGGACCTTCGTTGGAATAGATGGAAAAATTTGTCGTCAGAAAATGTCTTCCCTCGCCGGAAAAGGCGGCGTCCGGTGATGGTATTTGTATGTAGTATGCAGTATGTATTTGTCATTGTGTATCCAGTACAATCGCTCAAATGTGTTTAGTGGAAAATAATGAAACATCATTTCATAGTGGAAATGGGAACAACTCAAATGTCACGTTACCCTATTTGCCTAACCCATGTCAGAAACAATTGTAAAAGTGTGAATCCACTTCACTCACTTTCTGTACAAAAGTCCACACAGAAAATAAACACTCTCTCTCTCGATTTGATCGGTCGACGGCAAACCCAAAGCCGCCACCGCCAGCAATCCTCTTTTTCACCACCATATTCATCTTTGGGGTCACCATTGGAGTTGGACAGGTATCATCCCCACGGTTTTGTCTTTTTCGTTATGATCACAAATTTACTGAATATTCGATAGATCCCATAATTCTGATGCTTTGATATTGAATGAAGTCGATCAAAATGCTGATTGATCGTTGTCGTAGTACTATATCTCTCTGATTCATGCCTGACTCTTGTTCAATGTTCATACTAGCTCAAACACCAATGCAGGTATAAAAGGATTCTAATGAATATTAAGTTCCGTAGTTTCTTTCTTTCTTTCTTACTCTACTTTTTCTGATTTCGTATTTTTTATTGTATTATTGTGTTTCTTTGTAGCTTACTTTGATCTCATACTTATTATTGTGTGGAGCTTCCTCATTGCCTGTCCACCGACAGGCATGTATCATTGTATTTTTTGTGAATATACACACATACCCTTCATTAGTCCATTATCTACCAAACTTATAAGTTTAACTTAAATCTACGAAACTTACCTCCATTGGATGATAGAATATTGGAAATAATATAATGATATTGGCGGTTTATATTGACCGATGATGTAGCTTGGTTACATATTTATGTTCTTTGAATGTTTTTGGCTTTGGTCATCCCTTGATGCGGTGTACTTTATAGTTGTAATCCAATCTTTTCGACTTCACCATATACTTGATAACATTTAGGTACATAAGATGGTAAGAGCAAAAAGACAAACACCTAACCATGGATACTAATCTATAAATATTCTTCTGCCTCTATCTGCTCAGACATGTTTCAATTTCATTTCAAAGCATGGTTCTCTTTGTTATGGACTTAACCTTGTGTCTGACTGCATAATGGCACAATCGAACTTCCAAATTTTAATTATGTAAACTCCGTATTTCAGATGGTGGAATGACGTGGTTTGCAAGTGGCATGCATCCTGCCTCCCAAGACTCTTTCATAGCATTATAATGGTTTTTATAGTTCTGATCGGAAGAATGATACCTTTCTAATCTAGTGCTATGATTTCACAAGGTTCTGGATAAAACTATATATATACATGTATCACCGTTCTAAATGAAGACTGCTAGAGCATGGCACCTAGGCATAAAAGATTTTCTAATGATATCTAGTTATCGGCAGCGACCACATTTAAGAAGACCAAACTGGGTGATTGTATTAGTGTGTTTGGTGAGCATTTTGGTGGTTGGGGTCTGTATATATCGGCCAAGAAACTCTGCAGCCTGCCATATCTTTTTCTCCAGAAGTTGTTCCAAATACGATCAGGTGCCGGTTCTTCCTTCCCGAGAACTAACTGACGAAGAGACTGCATCCCAGCTGGTCAATAGAGAAATTTTGAAGTCATCTCCTGTTAGATCCAATAATCCAAAAATAGCTTTCATGTTCTTGACTCCTGGTCCATTACCTTTTGAAATGCTTTGGGACAAGTTCTTTCAAGTGAGCTGCTATCTGAATCAAATACGTTTTCTATTATTTCTGTGTAAATGTCATCTTTTCTTCTTTCAATTTTCTGATTTTATTTATCATAGTTGCAGACACGTACATTTGGCCTCTTTCGTTATCTTGCGTCTTGGATCATTGCTTGATTTTAATCTAGGTAAAGCTTTCGAGTACTATACCTACAAATGACTTTATTCACTTTTTACAGGGCCACAATGATAGATTCACTGTTTATGTGCATGCCTCACGAGAACAGCCGAGGCACACGAGTCCTTACTTTGTTGGTCAAGACATACGAAGTGAGAAGGTAGATATTTCCGTATGAAATTTTAGTTATATTGTTTTCCAAGGTTTATTTTTAGTTTCATATTCTCTAAATATAAGCTCGCTCATTGCTCTAAACACTCTTTATGTTTGATTATACTAGTAAACATCTTGAGAACATATTATAATGTTTCACACACATGTAGTTATGGGCGTGTGGGCTTATGAAGAAACAAGCAAGAAAACCCTAATTCTAACTCTATGCATATCAAAATCCTAGCAGAGGTTAACCTAACTAAATTTGTTTAAAGAAGTATATTAGACATAGCTTATAGAGTAGAAGGACTAGAATGTAATTACTCTAAAGTAGATAGTAATCATTGTAATTAGTTTCTCTATATATACTTGCATTGTAATCAGTGTTTCACACATCAATATACATTAGATTACAAAGTCTATTGTGGTATCAGAGCCTGGGAATACAACCCTAGGTCTCACCCTCCAAAACCCTAGCCGCCTCCCCTCTAAAACCCTAGGCGCCTCCTGCTCTTCCTGCGGCTGCCCCTGCCTGCGCCGCCTACCCCTGCTGCTGCTCAACCATCGCAGATCACTGCTACTGTGATTCCTCCCTGCCACCGCTGCTGCCCACTGCCCTCTGCCACCGCCGCTGCCCACTCTCTATTCTGTCGATCCTCTTCTGCTGCTGCTGCCAACTTGCTGCTGCCGCCAACAACAGTAGACATAGCTGTTGCCCCTTCTCTTTCTGCTGCTGAAATTGCTGCTGCTGCCGCCACCCTGCTCCTGCCGCTGACAATAGCTGCTGCTGCTGCCTTCTACAATGGCTGATATTACAGCCCTCACCTCGGCCGAGAAAACTAGCCATAACTCACACAAGTTTGCCTTTACTCTCTCTCCAACCAATTATGGTTATTGGAAAACTATGCTTCACCCGTTTCTTGTTACAAACAACCTGTTTGGATACGTGGATGGCACACTTCTCTGCCCGCCTCCGACTATTACCTCTTCGTCTGACAAAGATGGTACCACAGTTCCACTGCCGCAATTAAACCCCAGTTACACAGCCTGGATTTCCAATGACGCCCATGTACGTATGCTTATTATTTCCACCATCTCTGAGGCCTCTTTTCAGCATGTTCAAGGCACCACCTCTCGCGATTTGTGGTTGTCTCTTGAACGTGCATATGCCCCACACACTTCATCTCGGGAATACACCCTTAAAAACCAACTGCTCAAGCTTCAGATGCAACCTGATGAAACTGCTACAGCCTATTTGACTAGGGCTCAGGAATATTCTACCGCTCTCGCCAACATTGGTGAACCGCCAAAAGAAAAAGATCTGGTTTACGTGGTTATTTCAGGTCTTCGAGACGAATACAATGGTTTGAAGTCATCCCTTATTGGACGCCAGTCTCCAATTACTTTTGCTGAACTTTTTGCGCTGCTGTCAGATCATGATTACATGATTCAGAAACCTGCTCCAGTCATACCACCCTCTCAGGCCTTCCTGTCTACTACTACTGCTGGTACTGGTAATATTCGCACCTCATCTACTTCTGGCACTACTCCATCTCCTGATCAGCTCCAAGCTCTTCAGCATGCTCTCTCTCAGCTCGGTCTTCAGGTACAACCTATTGTTACTCCTATTGCACAGGCTAACTATACTCACAGGTCTGGTAATTATCGTGGTCGTGGACGTGGAAATAGCCGTGGCCGTGGGAACTACAACACTAACCGCAGTCAAACAGGCGGTAATCGGGATCAATTTCCGTGGGCCTCTACTCAAAACACTGTGTTTGGAACTTGCAACAGGTGTGGCATTGGCCACATTCCCTCTCAGTGCCCGAATCGTGATCCCTCTACTATTCGGTCTCGGCAGCCTCCGTCAGCTAACTTTACAGATCTGCGCTCCAACATGTCCACCTCTTGGATTCCAGATACATGTTCCAATCACCATGTTTCACCAGATCTATCTAGTTTCGATCACTCTGAGGCATACTCCGGCACTGATAATCTTCATGTTGGCAATGGTGAGGGCTTACCCATCCTTCATATAGGTTCCACCAAATATTACTCTCCTAACAAAACTTTTAGCCTTAAAAACATTCTCCATGTGCCTGATATTAAACAAAACTTACTTTCTGTTCAACAATTTTGTCTTGATAATGATGTGTTTTTTGAATTTCACTCCACTTTCTTTGTTGTGAAGGACAAGTCTACACACACCATCCTCCTCACTGGTCCAAGTAACGGTGGCCTCTACTCCTTTCATCTCCCTACGAATCAACCTATCCCCAAGGTCGGATTCTCCACTACCCGTGCTTCCTCCACTATCTGGCATCACCGACTCGGCCATCCTCATCAACAACTGTTTCTTTCTATGGTTTCTAAGTATAGTTTACCTTTAAATAATGAGTCTTCTAGTAGTTCTTTTTGTAATTCCTGTTCTGTTGGGAAATCCTCTAAGCTACATTTGTTACCTTCTATTTATAAAAGTTCGAGTGTTTTGGAGTTAGTTTTTTGTGATGTTTGGGGCCCCGCTCCTGTTACCTCATTTGATGGTCACACTTACTTTCTATTATGTGTTGATCATTACTCACGTTTCATGTGGATTTTTCCGTTAAAACACAAGTCTGATGTGTATGCTACTTTTAAAAGTTTCATTGTCATGGCTGAACGTCAATTCCAAACAAAACTAAAAACTGTTCAAACCGATTGGGGAGGGGAGTTTCGGAATCTCTCTCAATTCTTCTCCTCTCTCGGCATCCTTCATCGTCTCTCGTGTCCTCATACCAGTGAGCAAAATGGTTTTGTTGAACGACGTCATCGACATGTTGTCGAAACCGGTCTTACCTTACTAGCCGCCTCTAATGTTCCTCAACGTTTCTGGCATTTTGCCTTTGATACAGCTATCTATCTCATCAATCGCATGCCGTCTAGAACAAACTCCAATATCTCGCCTTTTGAATTTATATTCAAACGTCCCCCAGATTTTTCCTTTCTTCGAGTCTTTGGGTGTCAGTGTTTTCCCCATCTCCGTCCATACAACAAACACAAAATGGACTTCCGCTCTACTCCGTGTGTTTTCCTTGGCTACAGTCCAATCCACCATGGCTACCGTAGCCTGGACCCACAGTCTGAGCGCCTTTACATAGCTCGACATGTTCGTTTCAATGAACATCTTTTTCCCTTTCACCAACCTTCCACCCCTCCTTCACCCTCTACCTCAGACCCATACATCTCATCCTATCCTCAACCTGACCCCGCTCCCTTCACTTCTCCCACTACTGATACACCTACCGATACACCTACCACTACATCTCCCGATACACCTATCCCCACCCCTCCCTCTACTACTACACCTATCTCCACTCCTCCCACTACTGATACACCTACACCCACTCCTCTTCGCACATATCATCGTCGCTCTACTACTACCCAACCATCCCACCCTTCTACTGATACTCATCACCCTTCTCCTACTCCACAACCCACTACCACTGCCCCCTCCCGTCCTCGGCCACCTAATCTCCGTCCCAATCCTAAACAAACCAAACCTCACAATATCTCTTCCTTCCACACCACCTATACAAACACCGAACCACCTTACTTCTCCATTGCCAACAAGGATCCTCAGTGGCGTCGTGCTATGTCCGACGAGTATTCGGCTCTACTTAGAAATGCTACTTGGTCTTTGGTTCCTCCTGTTCCTGGTGCTAATGTAGTTGATTGCGAATGGGTCTATAAATTGAAACGTGACCCAACTGGCGCGATACAGCGCTATAAGGCTCGACTTGTTGCTAAAGGTTACAGTCAGGAAGAAGGTGTGGATTATATTGAGACATTCAGTCCAATGGTGAAATCCACTACTATCCGGGTTGTTTTATCTCTGGCCGTCACACAGAATTGGCCCCTCCGACAGCTTGATGTGCAGAATGCCTTTCTTCACGGTGATCTCACCGAAACAGTATACATGACTCAACCCTCCGGTTTTGTGGATCCTACTAAACCTAATCATGTGTGTCTTCTTCACAAAGCTTTATATGGGTTGAAACAGGCTCCTCGAGCATGGTTTCATCGCCTCTCTTCAGCTCTTCAGGCTCTTGGTTTTCGAGGCTCACGGACTGACCCATCACTGTTTATCTATTCTCACCAAGGCACGCTTTTATACATGTTGGTCTATGTGGATGACATTATCCTCACAGGCAACAATTCTCAGGCCATTGATACTGTTGTTCGCCGTCTTAGTCAGAGTTTTCCTCTTCAGGATATGGGTCCTCTTTCATACTTTCTTGGTGTTGAGGTTATTCGCGACAGGCCAGACTTGATTCTCTCACAGAAAAAGTATATTCTGGAGCTCCTACAGCGAGCAGGTCTATCAAATGCAAAACCGGTTCCGTCTCCCATGACTACTAATGCGCATCTTGCTCTCGGTGACAGTGCGCCCTTCACGGATCCAATTAAGTATCGTCAAATTGTGGGGGCCCTTCAGTATGTCACCCTTTCTCGTCCAGACATTGCTTATGCTGTTAACAAGGTTTGTCAGTTCATGCACTCTCCAACAGACAATCAGTGGTCCGCAGTCAAGCGCATACTTCGTTATTTGTTAGGTACCGTTGAGTATGGTTTACGACTTGAATGCAAGTCTGGTATGCTTCTTCATGCATATCCTGACTCTACTTTCACCACACTGACTGGATTCTCCGATGCTGACTGGGCTGGTTGTCCCGATGATCGTCGATCCACGGGGGGATATGCTATCTATCTCGGGTCAAACCTTGTTTCATGGTCTGCACGTAAACAAAAGACTGTATCTCGCTCCTCTACGGAATCTGAATACAAGGCTCTTGCTGACACTGTTGCTGAACTTACTTGGCTTCAGGCCTTACTACGTGAGCTTCATGTTCCCCTTCAGACAGTACCTACTCTATGGTGTGATAATGTTGGTGCTATATACCTTTCTGCTAATCCTGTTTTCCATGCCCGAACAAAGCATGTTGAAATCGACTTCCACTTTGTCAGAGAAAAGGTTGCCCGGCGACAGCTCTCCATACGGTTCATATCTACAGATGATCAAATTGCTGATGTCTTCACAAAGCCACTCTCGTCTACACGCTTTCTCCTTAGATCCAAGCTACAGGTCGTTCCCCGGCCTTAGCTTGCGGGGGGATATTAGACATAGCTTATAGAGTAGAAGGACTAGAATGTAATTACTCTAAAGTAGATAGTAATCATTGTAATTAGTTTCTCTATATATACTTGCATTGTAATCAGTGTTTCACACATCAATATACATTAGATTACAAAGTCTATTGAAGTAGAACTATCATTTCTGATATTCACTTTCTAATTGCTCTCACCATGTGATTGGTAGGTTGCTTGGGGAAAAATATCGATGGTTGATGCAGAGAGGAGGCTATTGGCAAATGCACTTCAAGATCCAGATAATCAGCAATTTGTTTTGTTATCAGACAGGTAATTAATTAATTTGTATATTTACTTGTAGCTTAAGTATTGTATGGTGATCGTAATTTCTTAACAAAGTCTTGTAATTTTGTTGCAGCTGTGTGCCACTGCATAACTTTGACTATGTGTACAACTACCTAATATTTACAAATGTTAGTTTCCTTGACTGGTAAGAACATTTTTCTTGCATAATTTTCTCTCTTGTTTCCTTTCCCCTGGAAAATATGCAAATGCTTGAGTCATTTCATGTTAGAAGATCTTGTATCTCTTTTCTGCGACTTATAATACTGCAATGCCTATGTATGAATTGGCAATACCACCTTGACATAATTAAGCAGACCCAATTTTTTTTAATTAGTGTAGACATACATAATTCTATATTAGTAGGCCCAGTTTATTAGTGTGTATGTATGCCTATTTGTTCCATTATATGCAAGTTAATTTTTTTAATACCTTTTTCTTCTCTCCCCATTTACCTGCTGTGTATAGTTTCGATGATCCAGGTCCGCACGGAGGTGGTAGGTACTCGGAACATATGTTGCCTGAAGTTGAATATAGGGACTTCCGCAAGGGTTCACAGGTAATGGTCAAGTATATAAAACTTTTGTAACATGTCTGTAACATATGGAGGTCTGTATGGGTGCACATACCTTTCCACAAAGAATGTCCCTTATAGCCTATTGAAGCATGCCTACGATATTGATGCTCTGTGAATTTGGACTTACATTTTGTAGACGAATTTTTCCCCTGTATTTACTATTTATATTTACAGCCGTCATAGTTTTCTTTGCCAATATGATATTAGTTTTGTTTGTATTTCTGCAGTGGTTCACTTTGAAGCGGCAGCATGCTATATTAGTAATGGCTGACAGTCTTTACTACAGGAAGTTTCGGCTTTACTGCAGGGTAAGCTAATGACAGCAAGTTCTGTTGTGTGAATTTTTAAATTGACGAATGATGAAAGGGTGAAGGAAAAAGATTAGTTTTTGCCAAGTTTATATGTTATTAATACCTAGAACACCATAAATGTTAGCACAATAATGGGTTGATGGTCCCAGAGTGGAACACTTTCCAAAGCAGCAAAGCCTGCATTATAAACCTAATATTGAATACATTGAACTGAAGTTCCACACTTCTCAAGTGGAAGCATAGATATCAATCATAAGCCGGTTCGACACTTTGACTCTTCAAGGGGATAGCAAGCCTGATCTACACCTTAAGTTCATCACCTAAAAACCTAGGCTGTTCTTCCACCCATCAAGACTACAAGTCAACATCAATTAGATCGAGAACAAAAAAATGGAAAGGTCCTTCAGTCCAGAAACCACTCAAGATGATTCTAACTTTTTCAGGAATGTCGAAAGTCAAGTAAAGATGAATGATATATATATAATTTTAATATTATGCTTCAGTGTAATACGAAAACCATGACAAGTGAAAATGCATATGGGTAATTCTAATTTGATCTCATACAACAGTTTTTTTTCTAACTATCTTTCCTAAAAATGACTTCCGAAACCTGGTTTTCTATGCTCTTCCATTCTCATATTGTATACAAACTCAAAATCAAAATCCATTTTTTTCGTAAGAATATCGTCAACCTGCCTTGGGTAAGACACATATGGAGCACCAGACAACTATATTCATCTTGATTATCAAATGTATCTTTGATGATATCGTCTTACAAAGTTAAAATGCTTCAGGTGTTTGAACTCGGAAGATATTAGAACTTAACCTAAATGCTTAGGCTGTTGGGTAAAAACCCAAACTGTACTTGAATTACTTTATATCCAGTTTGTTTTAATACATAAAGTTCCACCAAGTAATTTTTTTTTTAAATTTTAATAGCCAGGTATGGAGGGACGCAACTGCTATGCTGACGAGCATTATCTTCCAACACTTTTCCATGTCTGTGTTTGAAACTTATTTTTTCCTCGCTTCTTTTCACTTTGACTTTATGCACGGTTGCTAACCTACTATCCTATCATTTTTTTTTCAGATGGTTGATCCTGGTGGAATAGCAAATTGGTCTGTAACACATGTGGATTGGTCAGAAGGAAAGTGGCATCCAAAATCATATTGGGCTCATGATGTTACCAATGAGCTTCTACAAAACATTACGGTATATTACTATATACATGTTTTTTGTCTTGATGTTCTTTCATTTTCTTCTCATAACTCATTCTTCAAATCAATTAATACTCTTTTGTTCTACAGGCCTTTGATTATAGCCTACATGTAACAAGTGATGGGAAGGTAGAATCCTTATCACTTAATTTGCCTTAAAACAGTTCTTAATAGTTTACTATTCATTTTGTTGTTTTAGCAAGGCAAAAATTGAATTTTGCTGTTGCTTTAGGCTTTTAGCAAGGCAAAAATTGAATTTTGCAGTCAAAGGTGCTCGTTTCCAAATTCAAAACTTTTAAACATTTTCTACATAGATTTAACATCAACATGTCCCTTCATGTGGTAGCGTTTGAATTTAGTAATCAAGTCATTCTTTATACTTTATAATATTCATCACCTCAAAATCTATAGGAGTGATAGCCTTTGTTGAACCATGTGCTTTAAATTATCATAGCAAATTAGTCATCGTTCTTGTGGAAATGCCAAAACTACATTTTGGTCGTAAGAATGAGCAATAACGCAAATTATGGAAATGTAAATGGTTAAAAAACCATATCACGTTCAATTATCATGTCCAGAAATCACTTTTTTTTTTTTTTTTTTTTTTTGCAAAAAAAAAGAGCATGTTTTTCTATTAAAAAAATGATGTTTTGTTCACAATGATAAGTCAAGTATGATGGTTTGAGAAGCCAATCAACCAAAGTCAAAGTTCATGTTTTCTTTTTGGGAGTATTTTTGTCAAGTAATTTATTGTTGAGCTGTGCAGAAAAGAGTGATGATCAACAAATGTATGTGGAACGGAATGAGGCGACCCTGCTACCTATTTGCAAGAAAATTCTATCCTGAAGCATTGGATAATTTGATGCAGTTTTTTTCAAATTATACAGTACCCTAAACAAGTTCGAAGATCATTCTTTCGTCAATTCGCCGCAGGATTTTAGCCTATCCTTCAATTGGTATTCTGAAATCATGATGTTAGGTTTGCTTGGAGCAGTGATCTGACCTGCTGCTGGTTGATTAAGGAGCATGTATGGTTTCTTTTTTGTAGCTGTTGCCTTTCCTTGCAACTTTAACCATATTTTTGCAATTTTTGTAAGTTTATAAAGTTTGCCAGGTTAATGTCATGACATCAGACTTTCTGGGCTCTGTACAATGGAGATCGTTTCCAAATGTGCAGAAATTGCAATGAAATCCATGAAGATGCAGGCTGTTTTCCTTAAGTTTTTAAGGTTTTTCAATACATTAAAAGCAACACACAATTATTTCTATTAATAGTCTACGAAAAAGTGTGTTGAGATTTCTCATCAGATGTAGTGCATCAGCTGTAGGGATAAATGGTTTAGTTTTGACTTTTAACCACACCATGACATTTAGAACCAAACCATATTTAAAATGTTGACTAGAGTAATAGAACAATAGCATGACCAAATGCACATAATAGCTCATAATACCACACCCTTAATCCCCATATGCTATATATACAACCATTCATGAGTTCCCACTCGGCTGAAAAGATGTGAATTGGTGGCGTCTCCTTTTGTGGACAAGAGAACTCCTTTCTGCTCGAGCTGTTAGCTTTGTAGTTATGTACCATTCTAGATGCAGCAAGCAATGTTTCTACACCATCGGAACTACAAAAAGGGAGACCTGGAAAACATGAATGAGGTAATTTGCACAAGAAATGACTATAAAAGTGGTGCACCGTACTTGTATTCCATCCCCTTAAGCTAGGACCAGCATGCAAAGTAGAAGCACTAACGTTAACAAGAGATAAGAATATAGGAGACCTCTCTGTTAAACGCACCATTGAATTGTGTATTCATCCGCTGCTACTTCTTTAGGACCTGGAAAGTATGAGAACCCGTTATTCCTTTTCCTTGACTGGTTTTGTCTTGTGTATGGATTCCATTGCTTCTTCAAATGATTTCTGCATACATTAAGGGGCTGTTTGATTACATTTTCCATTAAGTGCTGTCTGGATTAAGTTAACTGTCTGGATTAAGTTGACTGTCTGGATAAAAACAGTTATTGTTTGTTTTATGTACTGAATGAATCGTCTAATTAAAATAAAATTACATATTTACCCTTCAATTTAAAGGTTTTTAACGACAAAAAAAATACATTTATTACCAAATGAAAGTTAAAGATAACCTATATTAGCATACTACAAAATACAGTAATCACAATAGCAATTCATTAATTAATTACATACAAGTCAATTTGTTTAAATTGATTAAAAAATAACGTATATAAAAACATTAGAGATAATATATTCTGTATTTCACAATTAAATTAATATTCAATAAATTAAAAAAAAAATTCAAAAATTTTAAACCTAATTTTAACAAAACCCAATAATCCACAATAGAAGGCTATGACACGTGTTTCTTTCTTTTCTTTTTGTGGCTTCCATAGTTCCATGTGTGAGTAGTGAGTGGCATGTGTGCAGTGGAGAAATAGCAAAAGTACCAAGGACAAGATTGGAATAAATAGGATAATATTATGTCTGATTCTGGAAGACACCACCTACATGACTGATCCAAAACGCTGACCGATGCTTTTGAACTGAATACTTAAGTCATTAACAAACATTCCATTGTGGCTGACCGGATAAGATAAAATTGGGCTATTCAGCCAATAAGTCACAATCAAACGCAGCCTAAAAGAAGGTCAAAATCAGTCTCATCCTCTTTTTCTCACTTTAGTTGATAGCATCATAAATGCTTCTCAAAATCACACTTGGTTATCTGTCCCATGCTGTACAGAAGCACAACCATATGAAATCAAAATTGAAGTTACAACCAATGAACACTTTAATTATTTATTTTATCTAAATAACAGTTAACGCCAACATTAAAATGTACGAGCAATATATGAAAAACCAACATAGAAAAGAGCATGCTACAATTTGCACATGCATCTTAATATCGTATCCTCCTTTCAAAGAGTTGATAACCATGTATTGCTACAGTTTGGGATGTCCAATTGGCATCAAACATTACTTTCTAAGGAAAACTTTCTAGCTGAAACAGCTTATTTGCACATGATTGAAGTGTATTTTAGAAATTTGTGATTACCAAACTGTGTGTGGAGTCGTTGCAATTCAGAGGATAGGAAGTCAGTTTAAGAAATGTTCCAGACTTCCAGCCAATGACTATCCAAAACTACTGGTAAAAAGAAAAGAATGTTGAAAATTCTTGCCTACATGTGTGAATGTGACAACCAGTTACTGACAGCAGAAGTAATAGAAAGCATACAATACATTCATATGCTGCAACTCAACTCAAGTAAATTTTGTAGCACAGTGGTCACTTGTGAGCTTTAATTTGGATATGCAAAAAATTGACAGTCATCACAAAGGACAGAGTAACATACACCTGGATTGTGCATCTTCCAGATTGCATCTCTACCTATTTCAACGATTGCTAGACCACTTAATATAGCCCTGCAGAAAGTTTATACATCAGACAATTATCATTTGGGAAACAAGTTTGAGCATGCAAGTTAAGCAGTAGTGTAATGACACGTTAGATACACTATATATGCAACTTCACTAGGAAATAAAATCAAGTTTAATGTGGTTTCTTATCATTTTGCACTTACAAGCATATATGCAAGCAACAATAAAAGATGTTTGTTTTCTTAGTTCCTCATTTTTGGCAACCAAACATCAAAATGAGGCATATGTTTTGTGATGATTATATACAATAGAGGATTGGGAAGGCAGGGCTGGTGACTGGAGTTAAGTCGTAAGAAGGTATAGTTGTACTCAAAGGTGAAAGCTGCATATCTCCTTTTCAGGGAGAGCTAATGGGTGGCAATGTGTAAGGAAAAACTGTGGCAATAATGCTTGAGATAATATGATTCTACAAGAATAGAAGATTCCTTTTGAATGTAGATAAGATGATAAATTTTACCTAAGTTGTTGCCTCTAGACTGTGTCCAATTCTGCACCACTAGACACTACACTTTTCATCCAACTCTATTGTTTTTATTATTTATGTTTGTTACAAGTCTTATTCTATAGGGATCATAAAGTATTATTTTCTAATAAAAATTTGGGTGGTTACAGTTTGAGTTATTTGCTCTATTAGTTTAAAAACTGGGTTCTCTATATGTAACCAGTATGCACATAGATACATTTGGAAAGAGCTTTTAGGGTATCACTAATGTTGAGTAGTGCATGTAGAACAAGGCCAATCGCAAGGTCCCCATAGTTTCCACCCCCATTGGAACAGATCTTTGTGAATAAAGGGAATTCTATATAAGTTGGTATCTAGCTCCAACATACTTGTTTTGACCAGAGAAACTCAATGAATGTGAGTGATGGCAAAAATTAGTTATTTTCAATCTCACAAGAGTCACTATAAAACACAATAGTTATTAGTTAAAGAGAGAGAAAGAACATAATACCCAGCAAAGGCAACATTGAGAAGGAATGCACGACTATTTATGTATCCAAGAGCAATTTGAAACCTAGAAACAGTAGTTGCCTTGTTGCTATAGTAATCATAACCAGATGATCTGTTCTTCCTGGCATCATAAGTGGATCCGTACCTAGCATAGGCGTGATTGCTACGAAGATTATAATGAGCGCGCTTGCGATCGTCGACTAAGACCTCGTAAGCCTCGGACGCCTGCTTGAATCGGAGAGTGGCACCGTCCCTGACGGATTTGGGAGACGCGGAGTGCTTATCAGGATGGAATTTCTTTGCTATATTCCTAAATGCTTCTTTAATTTCGTCTTTGGTAGCGTTGCTACTCAGACCCAGCACCTTATAGTAATCCATATTTGAATCGATTGTGTGTAGAAAGACAGAATTTGGGTGAAGTTTGACATGAAAAAGGGGAAGAAGAAGAAGAAGAAGAATCACTTTGGTGGTCAGGAAAACCATCTCGTGGCTCTTGGACGACCATATTTAACTTTTACTACGCCTTCACAGATTCCGTCATAAAAATAAAGATTAAAAAAATATAAATAATAATAATAAATATATTAATTAATTAAATCATAATTTATTAAATTAACATTTAAAATTAAAAAACAAAACAAAATTTATGAAAATGACTGAAGCTGAAACTAAATAAATAGTTTAGGGACCAAAGCCGTTATTATAAAAAGAAAAAATCAAAGTTGTCATTTAGAAAAAGTTTAGAGACAAATAAACTATTTTTACAAGTGAATAGTGGAACTGTTTATACAAAATTAAAATCATAAAAATCAAAGTTGTCATTTAGAAAAAGTTTAGAGATAAATAAACTATTTTACAAGTGAACAGTGTGAAAGTAAAAACTGTTTATACAAAATTAAAATCATAAAAATCGTGTCTAAAATTCTACGCAAATCATATGGATGACATTATTGTAATTTACTCAAATATATATCATAAACGAACAAATAATAAAATAATTATTAGAAAACTTCATTTTATATGGACATCTCATATCTTGTATTTTATAATTTCTTTTTCTTTACAAAACCAAATTGATGGCTAAATTTTGAATTTTAAAGATATCCAAAGACCAAATCAGTAAGTTTCTTGTTCAAAAAGTTTTTTCTAAGTTATAGTTTTTATTTGATTTCGGTTTTTAAACCTATGAAAAAACTATATAATGAAGGAAAGAAAATGAAAAAATGAAAAGAAACAAAAAGGATTGACCATTGTCCATTGAGTTTGAGTATGGAGTCCTCTGACCGTTAGGGATTGGGCAACTACTCACTATTACTATTTCATCAAACAGACCCAATTCCTCCTCCTCATCCTCATCGTCTTATTCTTACCAACCACCCCCACCAACCCCCCTCTGGTATGTTGCCCTTTTTGTACTTTCTAAACCCTATTTTTTAATTCCCAGATCTACATCACTATTTGTTCCTGATTTTGTTTTTTTTTTTTCCTCTTCAAGTTTGTTTCTGTCTCACTTATATATTCCATAAATTCGAGGTAAAGCTACTCTTTTTATATTGTTTTGAAATTAATTTTATGTTGTTATCAAGTGAATTATATATATATTGCAAGTCGGTTTCTTGAATTAGCTGATTTTGATTTGTAATCATGGTCTAGATAAAATTGGAACCGTACGAAGATAGGTTTTGAATTTTGATTCCGTGAGTCATGAGTATGGATATGATATTGGCTTGAAATGCGTTGCACCCAAAGAATGCAAGGTGCACTCCATGCCTCTTTCTAGATATATAATATTGTTTTCTATATCCATCCGCCCCAACATTTTCACCTTTGATTTCTTGGCTTAGATGAGCTTGAGCTTCAGAAGTTGACAATAACTGACTTCGTTGCACACACACACACACATATATTCCAATAAACTATTACAAAAGTTTCTAGAGTATATAGAAGTTTTGAATACTATCATGTAAAATCCATTTATATCTATAAATTTCATATGGAAGGTTTGTATTTTCACAATGAATAGCAGATTCTTGTCTCTTGAGGGAGTAACATTAGTAACCTTCGTGGTGAATAACCTCAATAGTGTAGATGGTGTTTTGTTGATACTTATTGTCACGTCAAGAGTAGAAGATGTAAATCATGTGACATAGGATGTAGGTTATATTAGAATTTTAATGTGATCCTTGTTTCAGAGCTTGCTTAGTACAAAACCCAAGTAGACACTCGGACACATATAGATATAGGTCATGTATTCATGAATTAAATTCAGTCGTAAGTCACTGCATGTGCTTGCTTGTTATCTTGTTTGTGTTTCGAATGATTGAAATATAGGTCCTTGCTACTGCGTTGTAACTGATTATTTTTTACAATAAGTTTATGACAACATTTTTAGAACCCAATTATAAGTAATACGTTTTCATCTTATAGCTTACAGCTTCATGAGGTCATATGTCGTCATGTAATCACATTTATTTATTTGTTTTTATATTTTTTAATAATTAACTTAGTCTAGAAATGCTTCTGGACAACAAATAACATATTGCTGCTTGTGGAGACCACCCAATTCTTTTATGATTTTCCTGTAACTGCAAACTTTGAAGCTATCAACAGTGCTTATGATCATACCATTAATATGTTGTGTTTTGGTGGGACATCTTTCAGATAAGTCATAAGATTGTTCTTGGTAAATAAGAAAACTATCCAATCCTTCACCTCCTTCCTGAGCAATGGATTTATTAGAAGCGAAGGAGGTCCAGGTCGGTCTTGCTGTTGCTGTTGTTGTTGTTGTTGCCACTGCGGCGTACTTTTATTCCTCGAAGAAAAGCAAAGGTTTATCATAAGACAGCTTCGACTTCTCTCCATCAGCCTTTTCTTTTATATCCACATCAAACAATTTAACTTGTGCAACTTATATTTTCCAATTTTAGTTTCCCATGGATTCCATCTGGGTCATCAATAGAACTGAATAAGATGTCTCTGTGTTGTCTGTAGGGAGCATAGATCCTGAAAATTTTAGGCAATTCAAGCTTGTGAAGCGTACACAGCTTAGCCATAATGTGGCCAAGTTCAGATTCGAGCTTCCTACACCTACTTCAGTTTTGGGACTTCCTATTGGACAGCACATAAGTTGCAGGTATATTTGAGTGGCTTCATTTTTCTGATTAATCTATATCAATTATTTTACTCACATAGTGCTGAAAAAAGAGATACTCGTTTACATTTGACTTTTAGCACATTAAGTTACAATTTCAGAGTTATGTGAATACCAAGACTGTTGAGAGAATGATCATCAAAATAAACTTCATGAAAAGCAGCACATATATGGAATTAGTGGTTTGAATTTGGTAAATACTTCCATATCAATTTTGCATTCAGAAAGTGCTATATATGGTCTCAAAAGTAAAAAATGGATATATTTGTTGTTTCTTAAGTGGAGGGTGTATTAGGTTGGCTATTTGCTTCAAACAACTACATTATAAAACATTGACGTGTTTGTTGTTGCAAATCTTTTACTTTGTTTTGTACTTCAGGGGTAAGGATAGCCAAGGGGAAGAGGTAATTAAACCATACACACCAACCACCCTGGACACTGATGTGGGGTATTTTGAGTTGGTTATTAAGGTAAACATCATATGTCATATTTGTTGCATAAACTTTCCAGTTTTTTGATGTATTCACGTTTACTTGTCTAGAATATATGATTATGATGTTGTACATATGTGTAGATGTATCCGCAAGGTAGGATGTCCCATCACTTCCGAGAGATGCGTGAAGGTGACTATATGGATGTAAAGGGACCTAAGGTACATGCCCCAACAATTATATCTTCTTTAATCTTCCAGACTCTGTGTGGTTCTTAGCAAGAGTGAATTATTCATACCTTGGGTATGCGAGTATGTCATATCATTCTTGCTTTTTTATATATTTATACCCAATGATATCTGGTAGGCTTTGCTAAAGAAATCGTAATAACACTGCCAAATTTTCATTTGTTGACTTGATCAATAACAAACATCTTCATGTGTAGTTGATTTGTTTAATTATTTTCATTTATTATTGTTTCATATCTCCGCTCAATTATACGTGTTTATTTACGTGTTATAGATTTATATGAACAAGTGAAGAAGATCGTAGAAAAATGCTAGGTTATAAAGTTGAGGTTAAGTTGATTTAATATACCAGCATGTACAAGATCATAACTAAATGGTAGGTTCTAAAATTCCATCAAAATCATCCTTTTGTTGCTGCCTTCTGTCACCAAATCATGACTGCATAGCCTCCCATGATTCTAGTCAAACACTGCATTGAAATGCTATGCTCTCCAATTCTCCATGTCTTTTATGACAAAAGTGGCCTCTTCTCAAAAGAATTGAGATTGTGATGAATTGATCTCAAAAGGATCCTAGGATTCATGATTTTATCCAAAGAACTACTTTGAAACTATTCAGATTGAGACTGCATCCCCAACCACGGATAAAGCTTAATTGAACCACGGTACCCTCGATTAACTACCTATTGAAACTACGATTAAGAAACTCTTAAGCTACTTGCAACATGAACTTGTACATGAAATTAGAATCCCTTGAACTTGCAAATCACCTTCAGGTTTAAAGATAAGAAAACCTTTACCTTCAAATTGCCAAGGACAATCCTAGGCGTTTGGTTCGTAGATTTTTTTTTCTTGGGATTTGCATTCTGTCAAAGGATTTGCATTGTGTAGTATTTTCATTTATCAGGATTTTGTCAAAGAATTTGCGTTATCTTTTAGGGAAAATTTGCTAATCTGAAGAATGCAATACAACTGAGATTTAAAATCCTAGGGGGAGTGTTTAAATAACAAAGAATGGTGGGATTTACAAAAAAAATCTTGGGATTTTAAATCCTTGCTGAAATCTGTGAACCAAACACAAGATTTTAAATGCAAATCCCAGTGAATCCCAGGAAATCTGCGAACTAAAGGCGTTTGGTTCGTGGATTTCCTGGGATTTGCATTTCAAATCCTGTGTTTGGTTCATAGATTTCGGCAAGGATTTAAATCCTAAGATTTTGTAAATCCCATCGTTCTTTGTTGTTTAAAAACTCAGCCTTCTCCCTAGCATTTTAAATCCCAATAATCTTGCATTCTTCAGATTAACAATTTTTTCTTAAAAGATAGCGCAAATTTTTTGACAAAACCCTGATGAATGAAAATGTTGCATAATGCAAATCCTTTGACAGAATGCAAATCCCAAGGAAAAAAAATCAGCGAACCAAACGCCTCTTAGACTTGCTGACCTGTGAAAGACCTGGAGAACCATCCCACTGATTGTCTAACGCCCTAACCACCGAAACAGTGTATCGGAAATTTCCGAACCTAAGAGAGACATAAACAATAAAGAAGCATGCAAGAGTATTAACCAGGTATCTGGAAGAGTTCGCAGAGGAATATTGTTGACATATGTATGGATACATTAACCTCAAAGACATTTCTGGTCTCATAGCATGAGCAAACCTTCGCCTCATTCACCTGACTAATAAACTAGCTACCCTATGGTAAATTATTACATGCAAGCTTTTGCCCTTGCCAGCACTAATGAAGAAGGTGATGGATTTATCATTCTTAAGGGTAAATGAGTTGGTTGAAGTTATAATTAATAAAATGAAGCTAAAGAGAACTTGAAACAGAGAATAGTGAGAGAACAAGAGAGGAAGTGTAAAGAGAGTGAAATATTTTTACTAAAGGACGGTCCGATCTCTTTCTGATTTACCAAATATAAAGATCTCAAGTGATATCGAGGCAATGTTGTTGACTTTCATGGTAGAGTTATATCTGACTAGTTTCAACTTTCAAGTCACCAATATGAATAACTTTAAGTACACAACTACAAGGAAGAGATGATCCTAGTCTCCGAGATATTAGTTTGAATGTGAAATAGATGGTTTGCTTTACCGTCATTACCAATCCCCCCAAGAACGCATAAATGTAGTCAGTTAAGTTCCAGTTTAAAATAGTTAAAATAACTGCAATCTTGTTATGTGGAAGATAATAATTAATAATCCACCCATTACAAGAACAATGATAATAATCTCCATTTGGTTATTAGTTTCTTTTAGTCTGAGTGTCAAACCTATTGCTCTACAAAATAAATAATAATGTGAAATTGTTTTTCATTTTTAACAGAATATTTTGTCTGTTTACAGTACTTGTTCTTTGCTAATTAATGGTCAGCTTGTCCTAAATCAAATAATTTGATTTCAAAAGTTATAGGAAACACTTGCTAAAGAATAGATGGAGTACTTGGAAAGAAGAGAAAATATCATCAAGTTTTCATAGTAGGAAAGTAACTAGTCCTAGATTTACTTTGATCTTACTAGTATAAGTAACATTTGGTGAACAATAGTCACCAAGATTTAGTGAAAAAAAGAGTAGATTATGTTTGACATGATACTATTTTCCTCGTACAAGTCCTCTGCAGGCTGTTTTCAATGGGGTTGTTTGGAGCTTATGGATATTATTGCTGGCTGAATTTTTTTAATTAAATCTTTCTTGGTTGTTTGCTACTAATTTGATATGCGCTAATTACTGCTCTTAGAAGCGAACTTATCTCGGCACTTGTACAATTCCAGGGGCGTTTCAGGTATCAAACTGGTCAGGTGTCAGCTTTTGGAATGATTGCTGGGGGCTCTGGAATTACCCCAATGTTTCAGGTGTTTATGATTTCTGTATCTTATAAAGTCTGAGATCTTTGCTTCTGCATAGGCTGGTTGTATATGAGTTAATGTCAATATTTTTTGGTGATTTCAATATAGGTTGCTAGAGCTATACTAGAAAACCCAAAGGACAAGACCCAGGTGCATCTTATCTATGCTAATGTCACATATGATGACATCCTTCTTAAGGCAAGTTATTATAAATTTATATTTTTTTGTACATGCCCATAAATGATCATCTTATTCTAAGGGGGCGTTTGGTTCGCGGATTTCCTGGGATTTCCTGGGATTTGCATTCAAAATCCTGTGTTTGGTTCGCAGATTTCAGTAAGGATTTGAAATCTCATGATTTGTTAAATCCTTCCATTCTTTGTTATTTAAAATCCCAGCCTCCCCCCTAGGATTTTAAATCCCAGTTACCTTGCATTTTTCAGATTAACAAATTTTTTCTATAAGATAATGCAAATTCTTTGACAAAATCCTGACAAATGCAAATGCTGCATAATGCAAATCCTTTGACAAAATGCAAATCCCAGATCAAAAAATTCGCGAACCAAACGCCCCCTAAGTTGTTTCTGTGTAGACAAGCCAGTATATTCTTAAAAATCAGTGTTCATACCATGAGCCAAGGTTCTAGATGGGAGCCTAGAAAGCCCAAAATCTATTTCTTCTTGGTCATTTGGTACATCTTTTAGTATTGCATGAGTGATGAGTGAGTGAAGAAATACGTAAGATGTTGATGTTGAGATGATAAATCAAATGTGAATAATAACGTGACCTGGTTCATATTACTTGTTAGTTTGGTTGCAGCAAAGCATCTGAGACATGAAATGGGGTGGTCCATATTGAATATAAATATTGAAGATGAGTTAATGTTTTTAATGCATACAACTCATTGGATGATTTTCAGGAAGAACTGGATGGACTTGCAACTAATTACCCTGGCCGTTTCCAAGTGTATTATGTATTGAATCAGGTAATCTAGATAAACTTGGTGACTTGTGTCTGCTACATGTTGTTCTCGTGTTATGTTGGGCCTTGTTGTATATAGTTGTGCTGCAATTTCTTGTTTTACTCTTATCAATTCACAATTGCTGACTCAACCAGATCACCGCCACTGTCACAAACTCATCTTGCATGCTCACTGTCTCGCTACAGAACCTGTTTCAAATCCCAATAACTTATATCCTAAATCTGCTACCACCACTGTCAAAGCCTTGCAACCATGATTTTTGTATCATGCCTAGGTAACCTACAACTCTTCTGATGCTACACAACGCGGTTGACTTGCTTTCTGGCACAAGTACAACCTTTCATGTTGTGGGATTTTGATTGTATATAAATTGATCAACTTACACATGTACCCTCGGTAACTCAGGGTGCGTTTGGCTCGTGGAATAAAATTGAAGGAATTGTAATTTGAATTCCAATCCTTATAGATTTATAATGTGTTTGAAAAGGAGTACGAAGAGAATAAAATAGATTTTATTTCAAAATCCATGCTTGAAGGAATTTGTCACTCCTAGCCGGCTGTAAAGGAGTTTAGATTCTAACACTTCTCATCACACATCCTTAGCCGACCCTAAACACCATGCCGGCATGCCCTACCCCTCCCCACCAAAACACACTAATGATGAGCATTTAAATTCCAAATCATTTAACAATTATTCCATTGTTCCATTAAATTGCAGCAGTTAACTAATTACTAAACTTTTAAGATGCATTATATAATTATCTTCTAAAATTATAAAGTGGGTGGAGTTGTGGACCCACAAGTATGTATGTTACCCTTGCAGTGTTGAGTATACAAGGTTACTTAGGTCATTTTGGTTCATTTTTCTGGTAAAAAGGAATGATAGGCTTAGTATTAGTCTATTAGACATCTCAAAATGGAACTATGAGACATCCCAAAACGGAACTAGCTGCATCACAAGACCAATGTAGTTCGCCAAGAGAAATTGTGATTCTTTGATGTCTTTCTTTCGTTGTAAGTTAAACTCAATCTGCGTATTCTCATGTAGAACATTATGCCTACGTGTTATTTCCTGACCCTTGTATAGCCAGAATCCACGGGCAAAAGCTCTCTATGTGAACCAAGCAAATTTTTTACCTTCAGTTATAAAGGCCCCCTAGAAGCTGATAGCACCTGGATGGATTCATACTTGTAACTCACGAGACACTTTGTAATCCGATGAATCCACCAGTCAATCTCTTGGGTGTCATATAAGTATGTAACCATAAAGTTTATTTTTGCACCATTGTATTTTGTTCAATTATTTTTTATGTTTTGTGCCAAAAGTGGTACCTTGGTGATTTTGGCGTTATCAATGAACCACTTTTCTTATAACTTTGCAGCCACCAGAGGAATGGACCGGTGGTGTTGGTTTCGTATCAAAAGAAATGATCCAAGCCCATTGCCCTGCACCTGCCTCTGATATTAAGGTAGGGTTATGTATTCATCTGTTCGGAACTTTTTTTTTATACAAGCGATATGATTGCATACTAGATAAATGATAGAAAAGTAAATGTTAAGTGAATCATACTGTCAAACATGCAGATTCTGAGATGTGGTCCACCACCAATGAACAAGGCCATGGCCGGTCATCTAGATGCATTGGGATATGCTCCAGAGATGCAATTTCAATTCTAACGAATCGAGAGGGCCTCTACATTTTACTATACAATAGCATTTTCATTGGTACAAGCAGAAAGAAAAACAAAACAATTTGACACCCTGCTTTCTGCTTTGAGTTTACTCATGAATCGTTTGTGCACTCTACTCAAATAAGGTTTTCGTTGTAGTTGACGTATGAACATCTTGGTTCGCAATGTTGCAGTTCTCACAGGTTCCAGATTTAGCTCGATGCATGGCATGAATGGCAGATCAGATGGGGTTTTGTAATGCATAAGAAAGGAAGTTGAGTAAAGCAAAAAATATTTTTTTTCCCTTTTTTATAATTTCATAAAGTAACTATTAATTATGACTATAAAATATAAATATTATTTTTTATTTAGTAACAATTTTTATTTAATAAAACAGTTATAAACTTCTTACTATAACTTAGACGGCTTTTAAACTATTATTAATGGGTGAAGATTTGTATAAAATAGAATTTTGTCATACATAGTAAATTCATATAAAATAATCATTTTACCTTTGTTTGTAGGGTAAAATGTAAATATGACCAAAATTTTGATTAATTACATCAACTTTTGTTTTATTTGAGTAACATATTTTAAAAAAAAAAATCTTATTGAAGGTGACACTCTTCAAATCAAGTCAATTAAAGTAACATTATCGGATTGGAAGATAAAAATTGTTGATGTAATTAATCTTGATCAAGTCATCAATTTTTTACTGAAATGTCACCTTAGTTGATTGTATTATTTTGTGTAAATTAAAAGGGTTGGTGCCTGGTAGATAATAATTACTATTTTGTTTTAGAAATCAAAAACACACGCCAGATAACAATTAAACTATCATTTTAGTAAAAAATTTGTTGATTTGGAAAAAAAAAAACTGTCATATTAGTAATTTTACATTCCAATCTGATAAGATTATCTTGATTGATTTGATTAAAGAATTTATTATTTTCAATAGAAAAAAAAATTTAGTACGTTAGTTAAAAAGTAGCAATAAGTTACCTTTTGAATTATATGAATTATGCATGTCAAATTTTTATTGTTTACAAATTACCTCCCGTTATTAATATAAATCTTAACATATTATGGCATAATCGTAAATTTCTTTAAAATGAATTACAAATCTATCTATATAATAAAATAGAACACAATTTGCCACGTGGTGTTACCACATTTCACGAAAAAAGATAAATACAACATTATTATTTTTGATATAAAATCTATCTATATCTATATATATAATAAAATAAATACAATTCATTATTTCTAATATAGATTTAATATCTATATCCTTTTTAACTTTAAGCTTACATACATTTAATGTAAATATATATTTATAAAAAATTATCCACGTATCAACGTGGGTTCATAACCTAGTCTATATATATAATAAATGAAAACATATAATGTCACATGTTACCTCCATATTTAATCACAAAAATAAATACATTCATTATATAATTAAAAATAAAATAAATCTATATAATAAAAGAGAACACAATTTGCCACGTGACGTTACCACATTTCAACGAAAAAAGTTAAAGGCTTTTTATGGAAACATTTTTGGTACAGGGACTTAATCGAAAAATATCAAAAATGCGTTGGTTTTTTGTATCATTTTTCTAAACTAAAAATATAAACATGATATTTAATGAATAATATATAAATGAAACTATTCGATAAAAAAAAAAGATGTGATAATTATGAAGGAAAGAATCTAGCCAATAAATAAAGGGTTTATTATGAAAAAAAAAATCAACATGTTTTTATGTTTTTTGCATTTTCGTCACTCCATGTTATTTTTTCCATAAAAAAGCCTCAAGTTAATTTTTTTGTTTTTGGTTTAGTGAAATTTGGATATTAGACCCCGGTTATAAATTGTGAACCAGGTTTTTAAAATCTGAAAAACCGGGTTCTAATGTCCAAATTCAACTAAACCAAAAAGAAAAAGATTAATTTGATGATTTTTATGGAAAAAAATAACATGGAGGAACGAAAAGGAAAAAAACATAAAAACATATTGGTTTTTTTTTTTCATATTAAACCCATAAATAAATAAATAAAGTGATAACGATGATGTTATACAGGAAAGGGTTTAATTAGGTGATGTTTTTTTTAAGATGTTGATGTCTGCGGTCAGCGGACTTAGCTGTAGAAATCTGCGGTCAGAAAGAGGGCTTAAAGGTCTGCAGACGTCCGCAGACGATGCGGCAGACGCGGGAAGATGTCTGTAGACGCGGACAGACGAAATAAAACAAACGCACTTCCATATAAAATCTCTTCCCGCGTCTTTGAGTTCGCAGACATAAAAGGTTCAAATATTTTCTAAGAAAAAACAAGCAATGCCTTTAGTAAATAGGAGTGCGTTTGTTAAAGGAAAGGAAACAAAGGTTTGGTTTTGATTTGACAATTCATGAAAATCCGCATTATCACAACAATTCACACATTGCATGTCAAACAAATTTCCATTGATAACTTCATTTCATATAAATCCACCGAAAAAGACATGCATTTGTTACAAAATGTAATCACCATACATAGATATTATATGGCACAATCCACGTTATTTATTACACGTCCTTCTTCAATCATATATAGTATCATAATATAACAAAAGTACAAAAAGTTTAAAAAGATGGTAAGAACAAAAAATAAAAAATAATTTCGTTATAATTTTTTTTTTGTAACGTAATATCTAAATGGTATAAAAAAGAATTTCATTACCAAATTTTTGGTAACGTGAAACCTAGAAAATGCAAAAAAGTCAATCACTATGATACAAAGAAAAGTGTGATTTAATAACTGGTGGACGGAACTCATGTCATTAAAAGGCGATTAAAGGTGGAAGGACGGAGGTGTAATGAACCAAAAAAAAGGGAGGGACTCGGGGGAGGGGGGATGTATTTAACACAACCACTCTATTATTACTAATAAAATAGTAAATATACTCATTTCTCAAAAGCCACGTGTTATCACGATAAATCGACACGTGACATTTCTTGTTTTAAAAAATAATAAATAAATTTAAACTATATCTATCCAAATCTTTGATAAATCATGTTTTTATTTTTATAAATTTGTTATCCTTTTAATCTAAATTAAATATATATAAAAATAAATCTAAATTAATATTGATTATACACACACTAATTTAGAAACAATAAATTCAAAAGAATAATAAAAATATTAACTAATGATCACATGTATTTTAAAAAGATAGATATATAATATTTTTGACAAATAACTATATTTTTTTGTGTTTTTTTAGGGTTTTAATGAAATAAACCAACATGTTTTCACGTTTTTGCGTTTTCGTCCCTCTATATTATTTTTTTTCATAAAAGTCCTAAAGTTAATTTTATCTTTTTCGTTTAGAGAAAAATGAATATTAGATACCGGTTGTTCAGTCTCTAAAAGCCCGGTTTAATAATTAAAACCGGGGTCTAATAGTCAAATTTTACAAAACTAAAAAGAATTACACTGAGGGACGAAAGCGCAAAAACCGTGAAAACATGTTGGTTTTTTTCGTAATAAACCATTTTTTTAATAATAATTAATATTATATGATTTAATTTTAAGTTTACACATATATATTATATAACAAATTATTTTTTAAAAGCATCCACGTAATACGTGGGTTCATAACTAGTATAATATAATCTACTTATAAATTCAAATGAAATCTAACAACATGTAATGCTCCAATAATTACTATTCATATATATTTAGAAATATATAAAATTAATAAGTTATAATAAATTATAATATCACACTTATATACATTTTTTTATTAAAAATAACATTTATATCTTTACATTTTAGTTTATTATATTTTATATATTATCAAAAATATCTACGTAATATGCGAGTGAATAAACTAATTATATATAAACAAGATGAAAAAATTACCACTTGGTACTTGGATTTATATGTGTTAACTCTTGGGAGAAGACTTGTGTTTTTTTTTTTTTTTTTGGAGAAGACATGTCATGTACTTAAGATATTCGTTTTTGGGTATTGCTATACTTTGTGTGTGTGTATAATATCTCTCGAAATCAAGTGCACCTGAACCAATCTTTAAAAGAAATTACTTTTTTTTTATAATCATATTTAAATTAACATTATATAATGATATATGAATGTCACATACATTCACACTTTGTGGTGTCCTAAAATTATGTGAATGTTCATGCACACAGATGTAAATGATCATTCAAGTGAATGATCATTCACACAATTCATATGATTTTTTTTTTACCATTAACAAGATTTATGATGTTGCTTCCTTTAATAAAAAAAATCTTATAATGTTGTCTTATACATGTCTATGCAAAAAGGGTACGTTGGAATCCCATGAGTACACTGATGAACCTGATTATACACACACATATATTTTTTGTTAATAACATGAGACCTGATAATTAAACTTAATCTTTCTCTCACATTAAGAAGGGAACCCAGCCTCCCCCTGAGATTTTAAATCCTACTTGCCTTGCATTCTTCAGATTGACAAAATTTTCCTATAAGATAATGCAGATTCCTTGACAAAATCCTGGCAAATACAAATCCTGCATAATACAAATCCTTTGACAAAATGCAAATCCCAGAGAAAAAAATATGCGAACCAAACGCCCCCCTTAGTCTTTTTGTTTAAGTTGTTTGATCAAATTGATTTTTTTAAAAATTTGATATTTGGGAATTGTTAATATATATTTCTCTTAAATGCTTACGTAAATATTTATTCATCTTAAACAGTAATATCTAATGTCAGAAATGAATTTTTTTTTTTGAATTTATTATACTGATTTTTTTAAAGCTAGCAAACAAGTATATAATGTGTACTTTTGTGTTAAAATTTCAAGAAGAGGTAAAAAAGAATTAAGTGAAAAAATTTCTTTTTTTGGAAAACGACTTTTTTTTTTTTTTTTAAGTAAGTAAAAAAATTAGGAAAACAAGAAAACCCATTTTAAAGAAAAAATAACTGAAAAAAGATTAAGATCATCATATTTTGATAAATAAAATAGTATCATTATTTAATAAATTAAAACAAAACTAATATCTACTCCATAAAACACTGGAAAAAGAGGACAATTTTTGTTTTTTTCTAATATATTGAAATTATATATTTCTGGGATGAGAATATTCATAAAATTACTTATCTTTTCTCAAATATTCATTCATATTAGTTTTAGCTTTTGTATTGAGAAGCCCATATTTTGTCGTCGAATGGGGTCGCCCTAATGCACGCATAGCATGTGGCTGGTGATATAAAGCGAGCAAAGGTGCGTCAAAAAGCTGCAACTCCTTGGAAGTTGCAGACCATCTCTCGCTTTCAATTTTCAAATACCACTGCTTTGCTTTCTTCGATTCTCTTTCTCATCTCTCAAACAATCCAAAGAAGTTGGCGGAAGATTTAAAGACAATCGAGTAATCACGTATGATATGCTAGTTTGATTATTATCGCTTATCTGAGTTACTGAGTCGTGTGTTTGCATTGGTGTAATCATGTTATTTATGGTTAATGTTTCAAACGATTCAATAATATATACTTTGTTTTTTGATAATGCAGCATCCTGTAAGTTTGAATCTTTTTTATTGCTTGCAATCAACTACTGCGATTGTTAGAGTTCTATCGCCGTGCTTTGAATCTTCCGTCTTCCTGCAAAAAAAGTAGCACTTTTGCATCCAACTTTGTTTTTTTTTTTGAATGTATGAATGCAGTTGAACTTTATTGGTCTCGTTTGAGATGTTTTATATATGAAGTCTGACTTATTGCTTTACTACAGTTAACGATTTTATTTTGCTTTACCACTTTTTCCTTTTTGGTGTGAATTCCTTGTTTAGTTGTTCCCTCTCAATAGACTTTTGAAAACGTTCTGCCAATATTGTTATATTTTGAATATAGCAAGCAAAAAGCATAAACATATCAAAACAATATCAATTAACAAAATAAAGGAAATTAAAAATAAGTATATGTATAAAGAACGGGGATAGAATAACATCATGGATGGTTGCTATGCTTTTGATCACGAAGTGGTCCGTTGAAATTCTTAGCCTGGTTTGTCACTTTTGACCGCGTTCCGATCTTGTTATTGTTATCATGTTATTATTATTTTTCAACTTTTTACCGGGTTTCTGCTTTGTCATATTTGTTATTATTTTGGCTGAAAGGTTATCATGTGATTTTAGAAGGCTACAAATCATTGGTTAGCAAGAGCAAAGTGCTATGGTGGCATCAACAATTGTGAACAGTGCCACTACTTGAGAGACATGTACTCTTTTGACTTCTATGATCAAACCAATTAACTTTTCAGTCCATGTGCAAATTTTAACCTTTTAAACTTAATACCAACATATTTGACATGCAAATTTTAACTTTCTAATTAAAATGAAAAGCAGTTTGTCACCGAAAGTCAAATAATACCTCTTTCCAGAACATATGGAATATTCTGTGACAGGGATCATATGTCATTTAATACAATATCTTAACGTGATGATCTTTCTTAGGTACAGTTTCTTGGATGTCATGGGACTCTTTAAAAGTAATCTGCCAACGTGCCCTGCACATCAACATTGCTCACAATGGGCAAGATATTACATGAATTATTGTCTTTGTACCAGGAAGGATTGGATTTCACTGATACTTGGATTAGTTAGTGTATTCAGTTGGGCTGTGGCTGAGATACCTCAGATCATCACGAGTTACAAAGAAAAATCTTCTGAAGGGCTTGCTGTAGGCTTCCTTCTGACATGGATACTTGGGTAATACTTGTATCTTCTTCACTAAGACATTGCAAACTGCTTTGTTAATGATAGTTATACCATGCAGTTCCAAATAGTCATGGATTGCCATCCAAACATTAATGGACATTGCTTGGCACAATGTATTGGCAGTTTAGCCCTGTATGCTCATCTCATGCTCTTCCTAATCCTAGCATTATATCTGTGTGAGCGTTGAAGCTGTACTTCCAATATAAAGGGTTAATATTGCACACAAAATACGATGGAAAATTGGCCCATGTATTTTGACTCTTCCTTTCTGTTTCTTTTATTTATGTTGTGTCTGCTGCAATATCTCCCACTCCCTGTCCCAGTATACATCTTACTTTAGCCCCATGTAGGATTCTATGTGTTTGTGCACCTTCCTTTCTAAAATGGAGCTTTACTGCTAGGTGCTGTCTTTTTCCGTAGCATAATCTTATTAAAAAGGTGGTGTTTTATTCATTCCAGTATGTACTTCTAATACAAAGGGTTTCTAACATGACTTCTGCATCTTACAAACTTCTGTTTTATTTTTGGTTTTGTTTCTTTTTCTTTGAATCTTCTTACATACATATGAATGCTAGAGAAGACTGATGTTTCATAATTGTTGAGTGGTAGTTCAACACCTCATGGATGCATGTTGCTTCAGAACTTGATGTTAATATGAATGTATATTAATGGTATGATTATTCAAATCTTGTGGTTGGTTTTGTGAAACATCTTATGGAGCGTTGCTTTCGTCAACAAGTAAATGCATTAAATTGAAGGAAGCAGTTGCAGTTTGGGCATTATGGAGTGTGAATTGTATATTTTCTAAGAATAGCGACAGTTAGACATATATTAGGTGCTTAAGACAAGAATAAACATTATTATTTTGGCGCATAGCATAAGTTTTTGACCTGGATTGAAATTATATTTATTACATGCATTTTAAGGTGGGGAAGTGATGAACACATTTTCTGATTTGTTACTATTAAAGATGGAGAGAAATAATCAGTAAAGTAAATGTCACTCCCTGAAAAAAGATTAAGAGTATTCTTTAATTTCGAGTAATCCACATTTTTGCACTTGCTACCACCTTTTTTTTTAATTCTCCCATGCTCTGCTCTCTTCTATAATGTATTTGATGCTCTGCTCTCTTCTATAATGTATCTAATATGTCGTCATTCTTTATTTTTCTGTTCTTTTATTTACTCTTTTTTATGGTTTGGCTTGGCTTTGGCAGAGATCTTCTGAACCTCTTTGGTTGTTTGCTAGAACCAGCTACTGTGAGTTTTTTCGCCTTATACACTCTACTAAAACTCTCTCACGTGAAGGCTTTATTTAATCTACACGTAAATGGCTGTCCCCTCCCTGCAATATTAGGAGTCTTTGAGGAAGGGGTTGTTATGGCTAAAAGATTGCTTAATTTACCCCTCTTATTATTTACTATAACTTCTCTTATTATTTGCACCTTATCAACGATCAAAGTATTATTTATAATTTAAGCTGCTGAAGGTGGCCACACCTGAATGAGAGGGGTTTTCCCCAAGGCCCCATGTGTCTTTGGTACAAATAAAAATCCAGGGATCTCTGTGATATAGTATCATGTGAAAAATTATATTGGATCCACATATGAAATTGAATCTTGCTAGCGTAATTGAGTGGAGGTGTTTTGTTTTTTTGTTTGCTGTGTTAAACATGATAAATGTCAATCTTTTAATTTACCATATCTTTTTCTTCTGCAGCTTCCCACACAGTATTATATGGCAGTGGTAAGCAGTTTTTAACATAAAAGATTGTTGTAATTTCAAATTGCACCAAAAAGTTGATGTATTCATTAATCTTTGTCTGGCATTTAGTTGTACTTGGTGACCACCTTAGCTCTTGCCTCCCAAGCCTTTTACTATGGTCACTTCTATCATCATGACACGTCTAAGAAACAAGGTCATAAGGTAATAAGTTTTCTTTTTATATTTGTATATTGCTTCACTTCAATATGATTTCACATGGTCACTACTGGTATATTTATCGTTGCAATGGATGCTCCCAAGTGTAGATTTGTTTTCTTTTGTTTTGTGCTAGGCTAATACGGTTTATAAAGCAGAGGGAAAAGTTAGAACATTTGACCCCACCCACCTTTTCTATCTTCAAAACATGCTTTACTCAACTTCTAGACTACGTAATCCTGATAGCTTCGCGATTTGAATTCCTGAATATATCCAGATTGAGTCAGTAAACAAGAAAAGAAAATGCAGTCACGATGGTAGCAAAAAGCAGCTGCCCGACAGTGACAACACTGAAGAGTCGACGGTTTCTATGCTGTCAAAGTTCACTCCAAGCTTGCCAATTCCAGCTGCTGATGATAGTTATTCTCCTGAAAGAGTATACTACACGTAATGTTCTTCTGTTGTAGTAATTTTATTACCTCCTTTCTATCGAGTCTGCTGAATTGCTCTATTAATGATTATTGCTGTTCATGACTACTCATTTAATTAATTATATTCTAGATTGCTATTAAGTTGCATGTATGATTAATAAAGAACTATGTATCATATTTAGATAACGATGCAACTGACACATGTATATATGCATCTCTTGTTTTTTTTTTTATAAATATTTTTCGTGGTGCAGTTCTGCTAGATCTCTATCTAGAAGTCACACTCCCATTGTGAATTTCTTCCACTCACAAAGAGCAAATGTCCATGCACGTGATGAGGGTACCATTCAAGAACCCTTGCTTGATGGGCATATATCTAGACACTCACCACGTGCTTCAGAAACCAAGACGATGTTATGTGTGGTGAGTAGCATGCATTTCTCTGTTCCATATGAAAGATAGTGACATATGCCCAGCAGGAAGTGTGCATTAACGGTTGAAGTTGAACTACCCATATACAAGCATGTGCACCTTCTTATGGAAGTAAAACCAATAATCTTGAAAATTTCAGCCATTACTGATGCTCTGATAATATGTATGTTCTGTGATTCAGGTTTTTACTGTGGCAATTTTCCTTTGTACATACAATCTCAAACTTGAACAAAATTACCTCCATTCAAATTCAGTAAAATCACATCAAGGAATTGTTATGCAAGTAGGAAGAAAGCTTTTACAGGTAAAGAATACATCATGTTTATTCGCTTTATGTAATCGTGGTGATTCACTTTGTATTTCTACCAAACTTATTTGGTTGTTCAAATAGCACATTCGATCTATTGACGAAATATTTTTACCTGAATCATCTTTATGAAGCATTTATAGTTACTTCTATAATTGTTGTCTTTAAAATGATTGTTTTGATCCTTAAATAATTTCTTTGAGCAACTTATTTGATTGTGGTTCTATGTATAATTGACTACAGAGTATAAATTTGTCTATATGACCATATGCATCCATTGCAGGTGAGAGACAGCATACTGGAAGGTAATGAGGGTATGAAGAGTCTTGGGATTGGAACCTTTCTTGGTTGGGGAATGACAGCTATTTACATGGGTGGACGTCTTCCACAGATATTTTTAAATGTAACAATCCCCTTTCATGAGAATTACATATAATTGTACAAACTAAAACCCAGAAAAAGCACCTTTGTTTTTCCAGTTTCCACTGTCAGTTTGGCAGAAAGTTTATTCTGGTATTTAATTCTATGATTATGAAATTTATCATGTTTCCCATGAAATTTTTTGGTGCGTGCTAAAGGCCTTATTAATATGTTTACTTTTGGGTCTTTTTTTACTTTTCTGCAGATCAAAAGGGGAAATGTTCAGGTAAGCACAAATCTTTTTTTCCCACTAATTTTCTTTCCATTTAAGAACACGTGGTTGAGGACACCTTTTCTTTGCTGAATGTCTTTGCTGTCGAACATCAAATGATAAGGTTGTTTCTCCATGACCTCGAGGAGGTCACACGCTTGCCTTACGGAACAACCCACCTTTTCCTTATGAATATCTAATGATTTTGAAATGAACATTTATAACTGCAAATGGTTAACTAAGCTGTTTGAATTTTGAAATAGTTTTCAACATTTGCACCTTAGACTGCACCAAATGCAACAATGCATACCTGTATCATATCCTACTACAACTTCGATGGTTTTAATTTTTAGAGTGCTATCTGCTAAATGCTAATGGCATAGCTTACTAATTGTCCTTCTCAATAAAAATATCCATATCACAAAAGTACGTGTATTTGCATACTGCAATCAACGTGTCACTTATATTGTTTTCTTGTACTTACAGGGGGTGAATCCACTAATGTTTGTCTTTGCAGTCATTGGAAACTCTACATATGTAGCAAGGTAAGTATTCTTGACATCTGAATTGCTTATAGGAAAATAATTAAATAGTAACCTTTTAAATGTGTTTTTTTCGACATATCAAACCTTTGAGAAATCTTTGACTTTGCAAGTAGTACAAGAAAATTGTTTGTAATTGCAATAATTGTAGCAGGTAAATAGGAAGTTTCAAATTGGGAACTTTTTAAAAAGAGAATCTGATACTTTTGTTGTACATCCCAAACAACTTTTATAGATAAATGCTACACATCAATATTAATGGTTCTTTTTTCACGCCAATTTTTGTGTCAATAGCTCTGAAAGGGTATACCGGTATACCAATGCTGTGTTTGGTAAATAGAATTTAAAAGAAATGAAATGATGACAATTCATTAATCTGAAGACTTGAACTGTATATATAAATTCATTATGAATTCTCAAGTTGTATCAATATATATGTTAAAATTCAATTATTTCATGTCTCTAGCAATGGTAGAGAATTAAGTAGAAGCTAAAATTGAAGAAATAGAACTACAACCATATGGTTATTGTATTTTCAAATTTCATGGTCTAAAAAAATCATTGATTTTATCCTATTTTTATTCTCTTTGATTCTCTGTACCAAACATAACCTAAACTACTTTTGGATGCTCAAACCTAAGTACATATCAAATTTCAAATGTGATGTATTTTTTTTGTCTTGATAAGTGCGATACTTTTTTATATTTGGGTTGTCCTAAAAAAATTATCGTGTTTTCAAATTTAAGTTTTATTTCCAAAGCGGTACTATTTTTTTTAAACTCTTTTTATATAGTCAAATGTAATTAACTAATTATCATTGTTTTTTCTAAACAAGAAAGTTGTTCTTATCAATTCTGTAATCAAAACATTGATACTCAAATTTAAGTTCCATATTAACTTTTTTTTTTTTTTTGGGATGAAATCGATGATTATTGTAATTGTGTGATTTTGTAGCATACTTGTGCGCAGCATGGAGTGGTCAAAAATACACCCGAATCTTCCATGGGTGGTGGAATCAAGTGGATGTGTGATTCTTGATATTTTTGTATCCTTTGAGAATATTAAATTTACGTCTTTATAATAATGCATTTTATAGTGATACCTATAACATTAAGTTACCATTCCCCTAACATGTTGATCCTTAAGACCCCAATAGATTCTAATTCAATTCTTCTACTTCCGCCGTCAAAAGCACAGAAGTCTTGCCGGTAATCTTGGAGAACTTGAACAATGATCGTCAAACAACAAAGCTGAATTTAGTTATGGGTTTCGTTGATTATGTCATCTTTATTCAACAAACAATAAATGATTCTACCATATTATTGAAATTATATTTGATGTATTTTGCATGGTTAATGGTACTGAACTTTTACAAGAATACTTTTTTTTTTGAAAAAAAACAAGCATTGAAGTTGAAGCCTAAAGTATTAGGCTTTTTTCTTTTACTCATGCTTCTTCATTTTTGGCAATGATGGTGGATAAAATCAGTGACAGTCTAGAAATAAATTTTATAGGAGTTGGTTTAAAATCTTCTAACTACTACAAAAAGTATAAAAGAGTTTAAAGATGAAGCTCTTTTTATTAAAGATCCTCTTAAAAACAATGCTTTATGTATTTTTTTTTCTAAGAGTGTATTTGGTACAGAAAAACGAAGACTGAGAAATGGAATTAGATTGAATTTCTTTGTTCGTTTAACTTTGAGAATCACCAAATAAGAAATAAAACAATGGGATAATTACAAAAATAACCAAAATATAAACTCACTTATCGAATTTTACGAAAAGAAAAACTCACCTAACCAAAATACCCACAATTTACGTTAAATGCTCGACTCGTTTGAATTTTAAAGATGTAATTCTAGAATGAAAGTTCCACGGGATACTAGTTTACTATTTACTAGTTTATTACCCATGTATTACATGCGTTAATTTTAGAAATTGATATTTATATATATGTATAATATAATAATTATATTAATAATAAAGTTTGTTTAATTTTAGTTAGTTAATTATTAAATTAATCCATATTAGATTTACATAGATTTGATTTTCTTTAAAATTTAAATATAAAATCAGTAAATGACGTGGCAAAAGGAGAGAGCGACATGTGGCAAATTCAATGAGAGCATGCCATGTGGTAAATTGAATTAGAGCATGTCATGTGGCATTTAGTTACTCTTTTAATAGTATAGATAGATGTTTATTTGTTTTATAAATTGAATGACTATGTTTTGGTTTAAATTAAATTGTGGTATTTTGTTTTGGTTTAAATTAAATTGTAGTTTTTTTTAAATATTATTCTGGGTTAAATTATGTTAGTGGTTTTTTTGTTTGATCAATGAAATGTTTAATTATTAGTATTTTTTGGGGTTTGAATAATGAATTGTTGTGAAAATTTTATGATTGCAAATAAATTTTTTTATAGAATTATCTACTAAATTCTCTATTGTACCTTCTGTTACATATATCTGTTAAATTATCTGTTTTATCAAATAGATATATCAATTTTTTTCTTCAGACCAATTTTCTTTATCTGCAATTGCATTTCTATTGTTAATTATCTGCAATTCTATCATCTGTATCGAATAAGAAATAAAACAATGGGATAATTACAAAAATAACCAAAATATAAACTCACTTATCAAATTTTACGAAAAAAAAAACTCACCTAACCAAAATACCCACAATTTACGTTAAATGCTCGACTCGTTTGAATTTTAAAGATGTAATTCTAGAATGAAAGTTCCACGGGATACTAGTTTACTATTTACTAGTTTATTACCCATGTATTACATGCGTTAATTTTAGAAATTGATATTTATATATATGTATAATATAATAATTATATTAATAATAAAGTTTGTTTAATTTTAGTTAGTTAATTATTAAATTAATCCATATTAGATTTACATAGATTTGATTTTCTTTAAAATTTAAATATAAAATCAGTAAATGACGTGGCAAAAGGAGAGAGCGACATGTGGCAAATTCAATGAGAGCATGCCATGTGGTAAATTGAATTAGAGCATGTCATGTGGCATTTAGTTACTCTTTTAATAGTATAGATAGATGTTTATTTGTTTTATAAATTGATTGACTATGTTTTGGTTTAAATTAAATTGTGGTATTTTGTTTTGGTTTAAATTAAATTGTAGTTTTTTTTTAATATTATTGTGGGTTAAATTATGTTAGTGGTTTTTTTGTTTGATCAATGAAATGTTTAATTATTAGTATTTTTTGGGGTTTGAATAAGGAATTGTTGTGAAAATTTTATGATTGCAAATAAATTTTTTTATAGAATTATCTACTAAATTCTCTATTGTACCTTCTGTTACATATATCTGTTAAATTATCTGTTTTATCAAATAGATATATCAATTTTTTTCTTCAGACCAATTTTCTTTATCTGCAATTGCATTTCTATTGTTAATTATCTGCAATTCTATCATCTGTATCGAACACATTCTAAAAGAATAAAGTTCGGTTTCTTAAAAAAAAATTGGGGTTGAAATATTTTTGACAATATATATAATACTGGAAAAATGGGTGTCTAAATTTAATAACCATGTCTACAAATTTTTGAGAATTGCTTTTACCTTTTATGATATATATATATATATATATATATATATATATATATATATATATATATATATATATATATATATATATATATATATATATATATATTTGGGTTCAAATGAGTACCACTAGTTTTGCGGAGTACCGGAGGTACCTCGCTTAAAATTATTTTTTTTGAAATTTTTTTTCATAATCATGTTTAAATTAATAATATAAGACTACTTGCAAAAAATCACACATAAACACACTATAACTATGTGAAACGTGCAAGTTCACATGAACTGCACTGTTGTGAACGTATGTTCACAGCTAAGCATGTTCACATGAATTTTTCCACATTCACATGACTTTTAAGAGGCTACGAAGTGTGAATGCGTGTAATTTTTTTACAAATATGCTTATATTATTTGTATCTAAATGAATATGAAAAAAGTTTTAAAAAAAAAACTTTTTTTCGGAGCATGTTCACATCTTACACCCGTGTGTTCACAGGTACTCACGGTACTCTGCATTTTTTAGGTACTCACACGAACCATATTATATATATATATAGATTGAGGTTCAATTGAGAACTTTTGTGCATCGGGGCACCTCGAGGCACTTTTGTGCATAAGATAATCTAACAAGGGTGCACAAAGGGCATTTAGGGAAAACTAAAGATATGGTAATTAATTTATTTTTAAAAATCATTAAAAGATACTTAGGAGTTACATTTTGAATTAAAATCTCATAGTAACTAAATTCCTCATTTTCCTCCCCATTTCTCTCTCTCTCTCTCTCTCTCTCTCTCTCTCTCTCTCTCTCATTTTCTCTCTAATCGTGTTCTTCATGATTTTGATGGTGATGATGATTTGAAGACGAAGATTAATGATGAACAACGATGATGATGAACATGAACAAGAGATGCAACCGATGATGACTATGAAGAACACGATGCATAGATGGATGATGAACGATTATAATGATGATGCATAGATGGATGATGAACAATGACGACGCATAGATGGATGATGAACGATGAACAACGAAAAATGATGATGCATAAATGGATGATAAATAATGACGATGCATAGATGAATGATGAACAAGTTGAACACGATGCATACATGAATGAAAAAATATGAACGACGAACACGATGCATAGATGAATGATGAACAAGTTGAACACGATGCATAACGAATTTGTGTATTTTTTTTGTTAAATGCATCTTTTTTGAACACGATGCATAAATAAACACGATTACGATGAAATGCATCGATCTCCATCATCTTTTTTTGAATTTGTGTAATTTTTGTTAAATTTGAAAATGTATCAATTGAATTTATTTAGCATTTATTATTTGATTATTTGTTGAAATATTAAAATTAATGAGGTGTGCACATTTCCCAAAATGCCCTTATTTGTTTTATTCTATAATGCACAAGATGCATCAAATTGTCCAACTATTTACCATTTTGCCATTAATCTAATCCATATAATTTTTTGATCTAATGGATGATATGAGTTCTTTTGTATCTCGGTGCATAAAAGTTCTCAATTGAACCTCCCTCTATATATATATATATATATATATATAGAGAGAGAGAGAGAGAGAAGAGAGAGAGAGAGAGAGAGAGCGAGAGAGAGAGAGAGAGAGAGAGAGAGAGAGAGAGAGAGAGAGAGAGAGATGGAACTTAAAAAACAACTACATGCATGTTGATCAGTTGATGTGTTTGTAGTGTAGCTGTCAGAATGACATCCATTTAAATATTTATTTATTATATATTTGTGAATTTAGTAACGCAGAGAAGATTGTGGCATTCGCATCACATGTATTTTTGTGTTTTATCAAAAATCCAACAACACCAAATAGATAAAAATATTATGAGACTTTATTCTAAGTCGTAGTAATATTTTTCTAAAAACGTAACTACTTGATGATTGAATTTTTATTTTAACATGAAATAACTAACTCATTTGTAAGAATCAAATTAAATCATGTCAATATCGATTAAAATGAATTATAAGAGCATGAGCAATGTTATAAACTACGTTTACAGTTTTTTATAATGTCAAATTATCTTTTTGCTACATACAAAGTTTATAGATTTTGTTTATATTTTATTTGGTACCTATCTTTTATTTAATTAAGTTTTGAAAATCAAATTAACAGACTCTATTTATTATTTATTTGGTACCTATATTTTATTTAATTAAGTTTTTTTTTTAAATTTAAACTATTTAATATTAGAGAACAAACATAGCCAGAATTCAGAAACCAAACAACATTCGTGTTTAGCAGAGGGAAAATCATGTAAAAAACCAACGTACTTTCAGTATTTTTCGAATAAGTCGTTGCACAAAAAACGTTTCTATAGAAACCCTTCATCCTAAAAACGTTTTCGTAAAAATCACTGCACATAAAATGTTACCATAAAAGTCCTTTAACTTCACGAAATTTTGTAAAAAACATCTTGAAAAATCCTTTATTAATTCCATAAAGCAACACAATTCGTAAAAAATTTCTAGTTGAAGGACTTATAAAGAAACGTTTTTAGTATATTGACTTAATCGAAAAATATCAAAAGTGTGTTGGTTTTTTGTATAATTTTCCCTTTTGTAAACTAGTAAATTGGTAAAGATACACGCAACGTATGTTCGTATGACCTAAATAAGAACTCAAACTGAAAATTCCATAAATTGGGGGTTGGAATGCTCTAATTTCATAATAGTGGGAATGAAATGGAAAATTTCCAATCTATGACTGGACAGGGAACAGCACAGCAGCATAGTATTAGTTCTGTAACGGGCCAAATTTGAATGAATGGATGACTATGAGAGTACACATATAATGCATATATAATTGAGCCTCCAAAAGCTAAACTTTGAAGCACTGAATTTTGTCGTTGGGCTGACGAGATAATTGGGAAATCGAGCAAGAGGGGAGAAGACAGATACAGCTGATTCCAGTTTTTTGTGCATCCCTATATTCTTCGCTATCTGAAGATACAAAACCCTAAATTCAATTAATCCCCCTTTTCTTCAACCTCAATTTCACCCAAGTCAATTTTCTATTTGAACTCTTAGAAAAGCAAAACAAGAATGAGCAGCAGGAAGGAGGAGGAGAGAAATGAGAAAATTATAAGGGGTTTGATGAAGCTTCCTCCCAATCGAAGATGCATTAACTGCAACAGCTTGGTATGTGTTTCTCTATTATTATATCTATATATATATGTACTTTTTAAGATTTAAAATTTTCTTTAGTTATTCCACTTCTGTGCTTGTAGTTTCTTGAAGTTTTCACTCATGTAATATGTGTTTTCCTTTTGAAAAATCGTTTCGTTTTGTTTATTTATTACTAAACTGCGTACGGTGACAGATATCTATGAAGTTAGTTCGTTTAAATCCTATTTTTTGTATATATAAACATAACTATATGTATGTATGCATGTGTGTCCATGGAAATTTAGCATATACAGATCCAATCGTCGGTGAATAGACTTACTGGAGAGTCTGGAGGTGAACCTACTTATGTTAGTTCAGATGAGTGGTAGGTAAGCCCTGATGTCTATCACAAAAGCATTGCATAGAATCATCTGTTCGATATGGAAATAAAATTAAAGAAACATGGGTTTTAAAAGTTGGAGACCTACCTTGACCACTCGATGATAGCTTATCTACTTAAGAGAGCTATACCTCACAACAGTAAAATAATAATAATCATAATCATAATAATAATAATAGTAAGCAATTGTTGTAAGAAAGTGACTTTAGAGCTGGTTTGCAAGAGTATAATAATTCATTCTTAAGTCTTGACGGGATATCCTCATGGACTACTTTTCTCTTGAGGTTACATATTAGCTCTTTGCATTCTTGTCATGACATGGAACTCTTGGAGTAAAAATTGTTCATATGTTCCATCTATAAGTAAATAAAAACTATAATTTTAACTCCATTGTTAATGAAATTGTAAAGCGGACTATCCTGGAGTCATAGCAAGGTAGAACAGATGAAATATATATGGTTAATTCGTTTATTTTGTTGATAAAACTTCTATTGGTTTACACATACACGGTTCCCTGACCATATCTTGATTTTAAAAATCTGATTAACAGGGACCTCAATACGTGTGCACAAATTTTTGGACTTTCGTTTGCATGACATGTAGCGGGATACAGTGAGTTTTTCTACTTATTTGAAGTTCTTTATTTAAATGTTAGTTTGGTGCTCATGCTGACTGGCCTGGAGTCAGACATTCTCTAACTTCACCATATTTGACTAAATTAAAGGAGAGAGAATATGGGACAAGATCGTAGGTGCTCATGCTATTATATTGACGATAATTTTCCACTTAAATTTCCTTGCAATTTCCCAATTACATTCTAACTACTGATTGTTTTGGATTCAATTTGTCCTAAATAAATTTCTCGTTCCAATATATGTGACATGTCATTACTGACTTAGAGCACATAAAGCAACAAATATGCTTCCCACCTTCATGTTTATTATGTAATTTGTTGGATAACAGCATATCGTTCATATGAAGAACACATATTTGAAGGCAACTAGAAGGGTTTCAACATTGGGCATAAGGACTATAACTCTGTAAGCTTAGACATGGTAAAACTGCAAGGCAGGGAATGAATGGAACTAATGTCTCTAGTCTATATACAGTAAACTTAAATCAGTTACTAAAAGCGCCAAGGTGCTGGCATATATATTCTGTAAGTAATGAATTAATTTATAAACAAACATGGTTAGGAAAACTTCCTACAGATGATAATCCAGTGAAGATGGGGTTGCAATATAGACGAAGAGGATTGAGGAGTGTTTTCTTCATGAAACTGCCGATGAATCTGTGTCCCATTTATTTTGGGAATGCGACAAGGTGAAACCGTTATGGCATAAGATTGGTGGTTGGTGGAACATTGCACTTCATATGAGATCGATTTATGAAGTAATTCAAGGTATTGGATTCAGCTTGGGAGATAAAGTGATCCATGGCCTATGTTACATTGCTATATGGGCAATTTGATGTTGGAGGAATCAAGTCCAACATTGAATGATGACCAAAGACAGGTGCAGCGAAAGGATGATATATTCCCCCTAATCCAACAGTTAGGATTATTGTGGACAGGAAACAGAAGGAATAAGGGAGGTTGGAGATGGCATGAGTGGATAACAAATCCTAGCTATCATGTCTGCTAATTGAATGTATGCATGTCTGGTGATGTATGTTGATTTTTGATTTTTTTTTCCTTAGGGTGGATCGTTCACTGGGAATTGCAGCGCGCCATTGGTTGTATTTGGTGTTTTGAAGTTTAATAAAAGTTGGTCTTTCAAAAAAAATAATAAACAAGCAAGTGCTTCACTTCTGATTGTTTTTAACTAACTTAAAAAGTTGTTTTCAGTTTTCTTGATGAATACAAATTCAGATGAGTCCATATTCAATATTGTTAACATGTTTATGGGCCCAATCGTAAGTCAGGAACTTAATAATTCACTTTAGCTATTATTTAGTATCATATTCAAGTTATATCAATGTGTGTTGCAGCCGTGAGTTTACTCACCGGGTTAAATCAGTATCAATGTCTAAGTTTACAACACAAGAAGTTGAAGCCCTTCAAGAAGGTGGCAATCAGGTACAATTAGCACTTGATTTTTCTTTTCTGGGTGGAAGTTTGTTTATTCTCTCACATGATATTGCTTTATCAGCGCGCAAGGGAAACATTTCTTAAAGATTGGGACCCAAGAGGGCAGAGACTTCCTGATAACAGGTGATGCATGATTAAATTGTTGTGTTTAGTGCTGGAAGAGAAATGATGTAGTAAAGACATCTTATGCATGTATTTGGATACAGCAATGTGGATAAAGTTCGAGAATTTATAAAGAGCGTCTATGTGGATAAGAAATATTTTGCTTCGAAGGTGTCTGGAAAACCTCCAAGAGATACGCTGGTAGTAGGCCTGTCTAGTATGATACATCTTTACAAATTTGTGTATCTTGCCTGGAGATCATGCCTCCCTGCATTTCAGCCTTTCTGGCATACTGACTTGTTATATTTGGATATCAACCTTTCAGAACCATAGGAACCAAGAGGAAGAAACAAGACGAGCTAGTTCATATCATTCTTATTCTCAGAGTCCACCATATGATTATCAATATGAAGATCGTCGTTATGGGAAACAGGCGCCTGCACTTACTAAAAAACCTGGATCAGACAGAGGAATGTTCCGTTTTCTGAGCGCAAGTCGTTTAAGTGATCATGTGCAAGAGGACAGTTTTGCAAACGAGGTGTCTAATGCTCGAGCTTCAGATTATACTGGGAATAGTGGAGGTGATCCATTTAGGTCTGATAACCAATCGCCTACGTATAGGAGGGAATTTGGAGTCAGTAGCCCCAGTAGTGAAACGTCAATAGACACTTTGAGTGAAGATGTTCAGCAGCATTCAGTGAACAAATTCTCAAATCCAAAGGCAAAAGGAGATTTGGATCAGGTTACAAATGCACATGTTAACTTGCTTTTGTCTCTATATATGGTTTAAGTCAATATATTTGGAAGGATTTTGTCTTGTTTTTGGGGTGTGGGGTAGGGTCGAGGAGTATAATTTAAGAGCATTTGTAATCTAATGCAAGTGGTGCAAACCATGTTCCACATAGGGTGGCAATTTTAGCCCAATAGGCCAAATGGGTGGCCCGCACCCAAATTGACCCGTACTAAAAAACACATGTTAATTCATATTTTTTTTAAGTTTCTTATAACACAATTTTTAAAAATAGTATATTTAACACATTTTAAAAAATAATCTCTGAATATATATTTGAAAACAACTTTTTACAGTTACAATTATATGGCCCATTTGACTCATTTGGATGAATTGGGCCAAAATTGCCACCCTACTGACATGTACAATGTCCATTTCTCTGTTGTGCTGGACTACAAAGTCATTGATGTTGGCAGTATTCTAATGAAATTTCTTCACCATTCTGCTTGAACTAAATTTCCCTTATTTATTTTTTGTGTGTATTGTAAATTCTAATTTTTTTTTTTTAGAAAACTGGTTCGTCAGGCAGTGTTGCTCCAACACCTGAACAATCTGCAGTGATGCAACATAACAAAGACTCAAATCTTCCTGCTCCATCACACTCCTCAGATTCTGGAAAGTTTGATGGCTTGGACCTTTTTAGTGCACCGTATCTACCTGAATCCACCACATCTGCACCTTCAGCTGGAAAGTTTGATGTTTTGGACCTTTTTAGTGCAACATATGCACCTCAGTCAACAATATCTGCTCCAGTCATTGACCTATTTGAGTTATCCACTACATCTTCAGCTTTATCTATAAACACTTCACAGCCACCACATACTTCTGTAGCACCAACTTCAAGTCTAGATCAGCAATTCAAAGCTTTTGAACCTTCATCTCTGGATTTATTTGCTTTTATGCCCCACCAGCAGTCTGCTGAAACACTGAAAGATAAATCACCAGATATGAGTTCTCAGGAAAACGAGGGATGGGCATCGTTTGACATGCCTTGGCATGCCGAACCTAGTCAGGGCACTAAAAGTTCAATCACTGTGTCAGAAACATCTACCAGTAACGAGTCCCTTGGGAAATTTGACCAAGCTCCATCTCTTGACAAAAGCTCTCACTGGTCATTTCATCAAGATTTTAGTGCTAGTGGACCTTCATCATTAATGCATTTCCCGTGGCATGGGGGTGTGCATGATATTGGTGCTTCACTGAATGCAAACAATACTCAGGTATATTAGCTTTGCAATAAAGTTGCTCAGTCAAACATAATTAGATGGATTCATATGATTTCTTAACGGGAGATGACATGATATATCACCTTAAATTTTTCTTAGCAGTCATGGAACGCATTTGGAGAATCTACCACACCCATCCAGAGTATATATGCTAAGAGTCACGAACACATTCTGCTACAAGAACCTTCAGTTGCTGATCAGTATCTGGCATGGGGAGTATCGGAGGTGTTAATTACTATAGCTGGAATTAACGGTTACATTATTTTTATTGGTGCAACTATATTTGACTTTATTATATGGATTACCAGAATTTCAAGATGAAGCAAGCTGATGTGGATACTAGATCTACCCCTTTTCTTAGCACAACACCAAATGACATTGTCACATCATTACCCATTTCAAGTGAACTTCCTGTCATGGTAGGATGCTTTTATTTATTTCTGGTCCTGATGTATTCGAACTTTTCTTTACATACATGGGCATATATAGTCATTTATGCATGTGTATTGTGTATCTATATATTTATGCATATGCTGATATGCATTCGTATATTTGCATATTCTTTTCCCTCCTTAGACCATTATAAAGAATGTTTCTTCTACTAATTGTTTTTCTTTAGTATTTTGTTTGCGCAGTGTCTAAATTAATGCTCTTTTTCTATCTCTCTATCCATCTATCTCATTATAATTAGTTTTTATATTTCATTGATTCAGGATGGAGCACATGGAATTGATACAAAATCTCGCAATCCATTTGATTTTTCTAGCGATTCTGATCTTGAATCTAGCAACATGGTAATTTCAATTTGTATATTTTACAAACTACAGATAGAGATTTGACTAGGAGTTGCAGTAGGAGGTAGGGAGATACATCAAGTTATAGTGAAGTATCGATTTGCATGGAATCTATTCATCAGTAGATTCTCAAAATCCTATTTCCTACATGATGGACTCTCGTTATCATAGATATTGTTCATTGTGATAATAAATATGCTTTCAATCTTTATCTCTCAACTTTTCATTTCTGTTTAGCCTATCTATTATACTCGTCTTTAGGATTTGGAAGTTTCTTCCAAAGTGACTTGTGTTACATTAGTAAGACATCTTTTGGAAGTTCTTTGTTAATTATATTGTTTAATGTGATAATAAATATGCTTTCATCCCTCTCACCTTGTCATTTCTATTTTTGCTTGAACTAAACTAATTAATGGGAAGCTCTATTATGTACTTTTAAACAAAGTCCTTTATATTGGTGAACTGTTTGTTCTAGCATGAGTTGTTGTACCAGTTACCAACTTAAATTAATGAATATGGTAAGGAATTGCGGAAACGAATTAACCAAAGTGAAGTAATGGTCTGCTTTATCACAATATAGAGTTCCCATGATTGCCTCATCATATTAGAATGATGTTCTTAAATATCACTGGATGCACAGTGCCCTTTTCTATGGCCGTTATAATAGAAATTAGAGGAATCTTGCAAATCAGAAGGTTTCTATTTTATGCCTATCTTTAGATAGTCACGTAGAGGAGCTGCATTTCACCAATTCACACAATAGCATGCTTTTGATCTGTTGCTGTTCTATTTCTAACTGCAGTTCTTGAATATGAGCTCTTTGCAATCTGCTCTGCCAAATCATAATATGTCGACAACTTGGTTTCCAGAAAGTGCAGCATTACCATTACCATATAATCCTGGTAAATCACAAGGTTAGATCTCAACAGGCAAATTGGTTTCTGTTCTTTTAGCGGAATCTAGTCTTACTGTAATTGCTTCTGCAGATGCCTTGGCATTCATGGCAGTGCAAGCACCAAGCATGCAGATTTCGTAAGTGTCTTTCTTTTATTTACAAGCATTATGTACATTAATTTGGCATTCCATTTCTGCTTTTCGTACCTGATATGCTGGGTGGTAAAGTCTACTTGCCCATTTTATAGGAACATTCAAGCTCAGGGTCCTGTAGCTTCATTCAGTGGGAATCCATTCGGATAGGACCTGGACATTCTTTTGTGTTATACTCCATTGTTATTTTCCATATCCCTTGTAAAAATAAGCTCTGATATGAGGTTTGCGTTTATTCATCTTCCGTCTATCCAAAATTTTCTCTGCTGGGAAAGTTTTAGGTACTTAAATGGCTGCCATAAAGCCATAAATCTTTCAAGCTTTTTAACTTTTCGTTTCTGGCAATTTGATGCTCCAAGTGTAATGGGACTGCTGCCTGGTAGGAAGTATGTATGATGCCGTATAATTTAAGGAATGCTAGTTTATGCATTCTAATTTAAACGAGTCTTTGCTGAGAAGTGTTGACTTGATGATAGTGTCGATGTGTTTGTCTGGTTCCAAGCATGTTGACGTTACCTGTCTAGGCTTAAATTGGGCCAACCAAGGACAGATCGAGGCTTACATTGGGCTTAGCCTCCTGCGTATGGTTGGGTGTCTTGGCTAATGACTGGGTGCAAGTTTAAAACCAATTGCGACTTGTTTGTATTTTACAAATTTAAAGATATCTGAACCATTGCTAAAATTAAAAAGGAAATACTCAGAAGACGTTTGGTTCGTAAATTTTTTTCCTGCAATTTGCATTATACAATGTTTTTATTTATCAAGATTTTGTCAAAATTTTGTATCATCTGTTAGAAACAATTTGTTAATATGAAGAATGCAGGGTGAATGAGATTTAAAATCCTATAGGGAGGTTAGGTTTTTAAATAAAAAAGAAGGTTGTCTTGGGAGTTTAAATCCTTATTGAAATCTTTAAACCAAATACAAGATTTTGAATGTAAATTCTAGTAAATCTCAAGAAATTTGTTAATCAAATGCCCTGATAGCTGTGAACCATCCATTTCATCCATTGGCTAAAATCGCACCAAAAAACGTTGGTATTGCTGGTCTAGGCTTATTTTATTTTAAAAGTAGTCAAAGCTCTTGTGTTTAAGGCCACAGGGAGTGGTCTAGGTACTGCCTCGGTACCGAGCGTGGCAATGGGGGGAACACCGCCCCTTCACTTTGGCGTCGGCATCCATGGCATGGCATCGGCATTCTAATGCCGAGGTATCTCTCTCCCATTTCACATTTAATATATATATATATATATATATATATATATATATATATATATATATAATCATATAATTATCAATATTTTCCACACCCTCGAAATGGCATGGAAATGACAAAGGATGGCAAAGTTGACGTGGCGCTGACGTGGCGGCAGATTTGAGTGGCATCCATGGCAACGAGTCCCTTTGGCCTAATTAATGAATAGTAGTAATTTTTTAATTTTAGAGAATGTTTGATTGAAATTAGGGGATAAAAATGGAATCGGAAATGAAAATATGGAGGAACGAGAATGGAGAGAAATCAAGAAGAAAAATTCATTCCTCTCAATTTTATGATAATGGTTTATTAACATAACTAGTTTGTTAACCCATGTATTACATGGGGTATATTTTATGAATGGTTAGTATCTTAAAACATATATAACTATTAAAACTATTATTATAAAGACATCAAAAGCATATTAATAATGAAATAATATAATTTGATTTACAATTGTTATTGGATTAATATAAAATGTGCAATTGAAAATGATGATATGAAATCAAACAGATATAGCCTTTGAAAAATTCAGTGTATTTATTCACGTTCTCTTAGTCTAATATAATTGGATAATTTAATAAAAAAAATGAATGTAAAAAAATTATTATGTAATTTTATGACGACACGTGATGATAAATACTTTTTATTAATATACATAGATATAAATATAAGTTTAAATTGTAAGATATTTCATCAAGAAATTATTGTTAATATAATTAATTTTGTTGATTAATTGAGTCTCATAAATTAGGAAACAAATCAAAAACAAATTTTATTTACTTTTTATTGAATTAAATTAATTATAGTCATGCTTTAAATTAGGAAAAAGAGCGGGAAAACGAAAAAAATAATCACTTTAGAAATTGACACGTGTCAAAAATTGTTTTCTTTTATTAATATAGATAGATTAGGTAATCATTAATTATATTACATCAAATATCATTAATTATTATCATTGTCATTACTCACCTTACGATACATCCAACCAAACATGCTTTTCAAGAATAAACAAAATGTTACCATAAAAGGTGAAAGAGTCGTGTTACACATATATCATTTCTTATTAATTTTTGCGAATCAAACATCTTTTTTGTTAATAACGTGAAATTTACTAATTAAAATTAATTCTCTCTCACATTAACAAAGGATGTGTGATTAGCATAAGGGGTGTACGTATAGAATTTCTTAAAGTGAAAACTTGTTCAGATAATTAACGTTCTTATTTAAAAAACAAAAAATGGGATTAATGACAAAAATGAGTGATAAAAAAGCTATGACGTAGAAACAAAAAAGTAAATATAATTTAGGTGATTATAAACAAAAAGTAAAAAGTTGTATTTTAAAAGGAGCCATAAAAATTTTAAAAATTGTTATTAATTAAATAAATTTTATAATTTAAAAAAAAATTATTTGTATTTGTATTTTTGAATCACGAGAAATTAAAATTTTTATTCTTTTTGTAATTACATAAATAAATTTTTATCATCGTCTTTTTCCACACTTTCTTTTTTCCATAATTAAAAGGAAACTCTCCTTCCTCTTTTTTTGTTTTAAAAAAAAAACATAAATTTATTTCCGTTCCTCTTACTCTGCTTTTCTTCTCTTTCCAAAGGGGGTTAGTCAGTCAAACCGAATGTTGGAGAGCAGTTCAAATACCGTTTTAAATTCCCAATTACATCACCTTCACCGGAAATCCATCAAGAACCCTAAAATTTGACCACAGTTTTCTCAAGAAACTCACCTTCCAAATCCAATATATACAGCCATGGATGGGAGTATCCTCGAGTCTATCGGAGTGGAAATCATCGGTGTAATGTCTCCGGTATCAATTTGCATGCTCTTGGTCGTCCTTTTGGTCTACTCTCTGTCCTCCTTTTCTTCTCCGTCTGCCGAGCCTATCCGTACCGCCGCGAATCTTGTCTACCTTGAAACTCCATCGGACTCCACGTCTCAGAAGATCGAAGGATCACTGCTCAATGCTCTCGTCTTTGTTATCCTCATCGCCGCTGTCACATTCCTCCTTGTCCTCCTTTACTACTACAACTTCACCAATTTCCTCAAAAATTACATGCGTTTTTCCGCTTTTTTTGTCCTCGGTGTCATGGGCGGTTCAATCTTCATCACCATTATTCGACAATTTTCGATTCCGATCGATGCCATCACTTGTCTCATTTTGCTTTTCAATTTCACAGTTGTTGGCGTCCTCTCGATTTTTGCTGAGGGCATACCGATACCAATTGTGTTGAGGCAGGTTTATATGGTTCTTCTAGGTATAATTGTGGCTGCATGGTTTACTAATTTGCCGGAGTGGACTACTTGGACGCTGCTTGTGGCATTGGCTCTCTATGACTTGGTTGCGGTGTTGGCTCCTGGTGGACCGCTTAAGATTTTGGTTGAATTGGCATCAAGTAGGGATGATGAACTTCCTGCTCTTGTTTACGAGGCTCGGCCAACCGTTTCTCGGAACCCTAGAGGGTCTGGTTTGGGGCTTTTGGTTGGCGGAGTCTCTTCAGATTCAGTGGAGCTTCAGGTTGAGATGACTCGAAACAATGCTAGTGATTCGAGAAACGGTGATACGATTGAGATGGTGGATGGTGGAGATGAGGCAGAGGAAACTTCTCCGTTGGTGCCAAGTCTACGAGATAGGATTAGGTCTAGTTCAAGTGTCAGCAGTGAGTTTTCTATGGGTAGTACAGATCGAACTCGGCCATCTGAGATCATTGAAGATGAGGAGGATATGTCACCACTTTCTGCGATTCTTGGCATGGGGAATGAGAGGGAAGCTGAATCAAGGAGCAGGGACATTGATCTGGAGACAACTAGAGGCATAAAACTTGGCCTAGGTGACTTTGTTTTTTATAGTGTTCTTGTGGGTAGAGCTGCAATGTATGATTTAATGACAGTGTATGCTTGTTACCTTGCTATTATATCTGGATTGGGGTGCACTCTTATACTGTTGTCAGTGTGCCGCCATGCATTGCCAGCTCTCCCAATTTCTATAGCGCTCGGCATCATGTTCTACTTCTTAACCCGCATATTAATGGAACCCTTTGTGGTTGGGACATCGACAAATTTAATGATGTTTTGACTTCCATTTTCATCATCTGTAACAACGTACTGTATTGAGGCATTACCATAGGGGTTCCTTCAAATGATATAATTGAATCATTCTAGGTGGGTATATTTGTTAGGGGATAACTTTCACCTTTAGTTGTAAACATCTTGCAAGATGACTACCTTCATGAGTTACTGTAAGTTTTTAAGGTTGTCATGATTCAGGAGTATATGAGATCATGCCTCGATTTTAAATTCAACCTCTCTCGCATCGAAGGTTTTCAAGTAACTTGTTTGTAGCTTTGAATTTGATATCCTCGGTCTTTGAACCAAATGCAGTTAGGTGTTAGCATTATATGTATTGGAACAATGATGTATGCTAGTTTGTTGATTTGTTCTATTTAGGCACTGCATCTACTTACATATATATACTGATATTATACAGTTCATTTAATGCGAACATGTGAAACTGCTACCAGTTGATGTAAAATGATTCTTGTTGTATGCATGTGAAACTCCAATATGCAAATGCAAATAACACTCTTTCTTTCTTATCTTGAGCTGAAGACCAATTTCTAATCCAAGAAGGTATTGTATCAACATTGAAATCATATTTCATCACCTCCTGGTTGATTGAAATCCTGCTCTTGCTTTTCTGAAATTTTGCAGTTGAAGAGGATCTTCAATTCAGTTTTCTTTGTAAACATGGTTAGTGTCGACATTTTGTGATATTGTATAACTGGCTGTACTCTATAATCCACACTTGTACTGGTAAAAAAACCGGCCTTTTCAAACAACATGATGACGCATCTTCTGTGAATAATTGGTAGTTGACGCCTATTTTAACATTCTAACTATGCCAAGGCTTGCAGCTTTGATGTAACAAAGTTGTGGTCACTCAAGTGTAGGTTCTAATCTTCAATGCCTCCAACATTATTGTATTCCATCATGTTGGTTATCTTCCTAACAGAAAGCTTCAGCAACACTCACTAGAGGTACAGAACTTATCCTTCTGTTTTTCATTTGTTGCAACCACAACCAATTGTTGCAAGTTTTTACTATGAGCAGCCACTGGTGCAATCTCCCACAGTGATATATGTGTGGGACCATCATGCTACAAAATATGGATAGCATCTTATGAAGTTTCATCATCTGTATAGGAATCTAGAAGTTGCTGTGAATGAGGTTGGACTGAAGATATGTTGGAGGAGATGCTGACATGGGCTTGCTGTATGTAAGCCATTTTTCGCTGTCACAAGTGTGTGAATTTAAAGATTTTATAGAGGAAAAAACAGCTTGTGTTAAGATGAACAGTTTTACAACAGATCAGTAATTTATCATATGATCTCAATATCAATGTCGAGAAATTTTGGATTTCATGAATCCAAAGATCCAGTTAAAGAGAAAAGGAAGTTTGTTTGTGAAGAGTTAGGAGCAGGAAGGACATTGAAAACTAAAATAAAATATGAAATTAAGAGAGAAGGGGGATAAGAAATCTTGATCATCAATTCAATTTCTATCATCCGTCCTTATCATACTAGATTATTTTAATATCTTTCTAAAATACAATAATTAATTTATGATTCTTATTGAAAGTTTCTATTTATTTTCTAATATAACTTAAATTCTTTGTATTATGTACTTATTTCGTAAACCGGTGATATTTAAAAAGATGATAACTATTGACAAGATGATAACTATTGACGATGATTTAATTAAACATCGATCTCTTATTTCAATTTTGTATATCTTTTAAACCGATGAGTCAATAAATATAACTTGATACAATTATGTTATTGATTGTTTTCTAATGACACATATCAAAGACATAATGATGCATTGATCGATTAACTTAACTTAATGATACATATTGAAGACTTAGTAATACATTGATTGATTAGCTTAATGATACATATGATGACTAAATCAGTCCTGATAAGTATTCAAAATCAATTAAAACTCATAAAATCAGTCCAAAGTTGACATGCAACCTGCTAAGCAGACTATCATGTTTAACTTATTTCGTAAAAAATCATCGAAGTATAAAACTTTTATTGATTAAATTGGCATTCATTTTATATTATTATAATTATTATTTAGAATTTTTTTAGTTACATTAAAATTATTTATTAACAAATCTTAAATTGTTTGTAAGATTTAAGTTATTTTTATATTTACTTTGGATTACTAATTTACGTTTGTATTACGATTATTTATTAACGATTATATAATATATCATTGTTTATTGAGTTTTGACTTTTGGGTTTCAAAATTTTGATAAAAGAAGACGAATTTTTATTTTTATTTTTTCGATCAGTTTAAATAATAAACCCTTACGAATTCGTAACTACGTAGTTGTAGCTATTTTCGTTCGAAAAAACAGAATGAATTAAAGTTTTTTTAATTCGAAAAAATTAAATATCAGATTGGATTGACGTTGTTTCGTTCACTTAAACTGAAAATCAAAAAAATTAGAATCATTCTATCTAAGGTAAAAATCGAAACCAGTCTATTAAACGCATCGGGAAAATAGTGAGTCATGTTGATTTTTAATAGTTTTGAACAAAAAACATTTAACTCATTTCTTTAATCTTTCCGAATGAAAAACTATGATCAATAGATCTTCAAATTTTTGAACAGATAAGTCTATACTTCATTTCATTTTTCCGAACGAAAATATTTACAACTATTTATTTATGGTTAAAAATTAAATTGAAAAGGTATCGTCGTTTTTTCCGATCGGAAAAAAACATAATGGTCATCTTCTTTCATCAAAAAGTTGAAAATAAAAGGATTTCATATAGTAATCATAAATAAACAATGATATAATTTACAACCGTTATAAATTGATCATTTACCATTGTTTAATAATTATTATTAAAGTAGTTTTTATTATTATTTATATTATTATTAAATGATAAATTAATCTAAATAATTAAAAATCGTAGTAAAATTAATTTTAAATAAAAGACATGAATTTGAATAATAAAATATTAATAAAGACAAATAAATTATTATTATTAATTAATTAAAACCTAAAAAATAACGTTTTGTTTAGATTTTTGAATTTAGAAAAAAAGGAAAAAAATTAAATCAGAAAATAAATGTAAAGATTGAAAAATTAATAAAAAAGATTTCCAAAAATTTTTACAAAGATAACTTTTAACACTTAGGAAAACGTTTAATATTTTTAAAAAGTTCAAATGATGAGAATAACAATTTATATATTTTTATAGATGTTTAAATCCTCAATAATAATCATTTGATTTAAAAATGAGTACTTAATATATTAAATTATTTATGATTTAAAAAAGATTTACATTTTATTTTAAAAGTTTAAAAATTTTGAACTCCAAACATTACCTTTTAGTTTTTAATTATAATAATAATTTAAGCATTTTTATGAATATTTTACTATTCATTTTCATGTGTTTTAAATTAAATTAATTTTACAATTTTTTTAAAAATTAGTTTATTATCTTACAATAAGAATAATCAAGACAATATTAATAAATTTATTAAACAAGTAAAGATAAAATGGTCAATTTAAAAGGTCAAAGAACAAAATTCATGACAAAACTTTAAGTACAGTGACTGGTTTATGTATTTTTTTTAAAGGTAAAAAGAACTTAATTCATAATTTATACTACAAAATTTGTAATTCACCAAAAAAAAAAAGAGATAATTACAAAATTAGCCACATCTCATATCTTTATTCACTTTTTAGCCATTTTATATACATTTTACCAAAATAGTCACACTTTACGTTACCACATTTACGTGATAGCCACAATTTACGTGATTTGTACTTTTTTTCATTTTTTAATGCATTACGTTACAAAAGGTGTTTGGTCACGTAAATTGTTGTACTTTACGTGACCACTTTTAAAAATTTGCTTCTTTCCCATAAAAATGTAACGATTGCTTAAAAAAAACATTTTAAAGTGTGACAAGACATCCCACCAAATATTCATGGGGAAGGAGCAAAAATGGTCACGTAAAGTACAACAATTTACGTGACCAAACACATTTTGTAACGTAATGCATTAAAAAATAAAAAAAAAGTACAAATCGGTGGTCACGTAAAGTACAACAATTTACGTGATCAAACACCTTTTGTAACGTAATGCATTAAAAAATGAAAAAAAATACAAATCACGTAAATTGTGGCTATCACGTAAATGTGGTAACGTAAAGTGTGACAAGATATCCCACCAAACATTCATGGGGAAGGAGCAAAAATGGTCACGTAAAGTACAACAATTTACGTGATCAGACACCTTTTGTAACGTAATGCATTAAAAAATGAAAAAAAGTACAAATCACGTAAATGTGGTAACGTAAAGTGTGGCTATTTTGGTAAAATGTATATAAAGTGGCTAAAAAGTGAATAAGCATGTGAAAAATAGCTATTTTTGTAATTATCCCAAAAAAAATTAGTTAATGAGTATTTTTCTAGCCCGCTTGCCGAGGCACTACTAGTCGTCTAGTTTTTTATAATTCAAGCCAGCTTTCCACTTTTGCTGATTTGCACCATTTATATTTAAAGTTTTCATGATTTTCTATATATATTTTTGTAAATGTTCGATTATTTAAAAAATTTATTGATTTAATGTGGTTTAAAAACTGTGTTAACTGAAATTAAAAAAGAAATAACATACTTTATTAAAATATTTATTTTGTTATCGTATTATGTTTGACCATAATAACATGCTTTTAAAATCTCTGAAATATGGTCAGAAAAAAAACTAAAAGCACGTATTTAATGATAAAGTCCTACCAAAAAATTATCAATGACCAAAGTCCAAATATCAACAGTTTTATCAAATTTTAATTCTATCGAGATAAAGTCAAAAAAAACCTATCTCGATAACTGTATTAAAATTAGACTTAATAGTATATTACCTATATACATGATTTTTCCAAAATTAAATATTTGTAATTAATAAGCAATACTGATTCAGCCATTTATAACATTAGCATACAATGAGTTGCAAAACAGTCAAAGGTGGTATTTGTTTTTTAAGAGGTTAAATGTCTGAAGTCTGAAAACCACGTTTGAAATTAAAAGGAGGTCTTAAGATCTGAAATTAAGAGGTTCTTAATTTAATTCAGACAACTCTCATTCTCTTAAAATTCAGAGGAAAGTTAAGAGGTTTCAACCTCTTAAGTCTGAATTTAAACAAACAATCTTAATTGATTATAGATCTGAAATTTAGACTTCAGATGTTTTTAAGAGGCTCTGAATGAAAAACAAATGAGGCCAAAGTTGTATCATATATTAGACGACCTGAAAAATACCACTTCAAATGCGTATAATCATGGAATTTTACTATCTTTTTAATCCTTTATTTTTGTTTTTTGACAAGGCATCCTTGCTTATTTTCAAAGGAAACATTTCACATACCCTAGTAACAGATTCATAACATAACAATAGAAATTTTAAAAAAAAAAAAAAAAAGTTAATTAATGATAAATTCGATACATATAGGTTAACTAATATCTACCTTTTTAAAAAAGGCTACCTGCAAACTAAAATCTGCCTTACAGATATCATACAAAGAAAATGAATAGACGATACTTTTATTTTAAAACATCAGGAATGTTCATTGGATGGAATTTGAAGAATTCAGAATTCAATTCTATCCAATTCTGTAACCAAACACGTCATGAAATGAATTCTTGAATACCAAATCAACTGGACTATGCAAACCAGACGGAACACGCAGTCACGTAGACAGATACATTAATACGTGCAAATATGTGAAAGGAGCCTCAACACTGGCCCGTGGAGGCAATGCACATCTGCGTGTTTGTACAAAAACTCGAACAGCACAACCAATTATAGTGCCATTGGAATATAAATAGTCTGATAATTAGGCAACAGGTAAAGACGGTACAAAGCTGCACTTACCTCCTTTATCAAAAAGATGAAACTCTGGCCATCAAGAAAAACATAATCAGCACCTAAGTTAATGGTCCCATGATCTCGTTATCTCATTTTCTTCTTCGGCTGCAATCTCTTGAAGGCCATAAATGTAACTGCTGCTGATAAAGAATACCTGCATCAAGTGAAAATGAAATACAAGCCAAACCATTAAACATTCAGTTAAGAATGGTAATATTGTAATATAGCAGAATCATGACATGATTAGCGCACCAAGTGAATGTGTAGTTGAGATGATCCTGTGGCATTACTGAACTACGAATTAAAGCATTATTATCTTTTGGGATTGGATATGGATTGCTGGGGTTGACATTATCATTGACTGCTTCAATGTATATGGTGTTCTCAGGAAGCCCACAACTACGTGCAATTCCAGCAACATCAACATAGAACCATTGAAATGAAGTTGGGTCGTTGGCTGGTACAAAAATGCTAGGTTTCTCACTTCCACGAATAACTCCGACAACTTCATCTAACCTTATTTGTGGAATCTGATCCTGTAGGTGATGTATTGAAGAAAGAAATCTACATATCATACGTGCTTAAGAACATAAAAAACATACATGCATGCATAATGCATAGTCACATACTCATGCACATCAAGCAATGGAATGAAGGGGGTCAAACAAAATGGCACCTTTTCAATATTATTAGACTTTTTGGACCACAATCTCCACCAAGAGCTGCTCTCGTCGATAGCAGCAGAATCCGTACTTGGAGGACGTGCATCCTCTTGTAGAAGTTGAAGAGATTTGTCTCTCCAACTTCGTGGGACCCATCCTCTGTTAACTAAGATCGGTATCTGTAAGCTGCAAAAGGTTTCAAGTTTTCATGATGTGGTGACACTAAGTTGTTGCAAAACTAATCCATTGCAAAAGCCATACTGCAAATTATTATCTATGTTACACTATAGTCAAGTCAGGATCACACCACATGCTTAATTATGAAGCAAACTACAAATAATATCACAATGCTTATTGTGTGTGGAGAATATAGTTTGAAGGGGTAGTCATGGGCATGATATTGAGGTAACCTTGCAGAAGAACTTAACAAGTTAGGTACTTTATTTCTTGAACTTCTATTTAAATATTTAACGTTCTAACTAAAAGCAATGTGTCTAAAAAATGGCTAATATACTTTAGGTACCGTGTATAACTGTATATAACCATACAAGAAATGTTGAGCAAACCTTTCTGTGCTGTTTGGGACAGGCATAAGAGGTGTGATGAGATAATATCCGTTTTCTGTCACTCCTGATATACTTCTAGAACGTGGACCAACATAGATGGATTTTGCGTCATCAAAAACTCCTTTGCAGACCACCCTCCTGAACTCTAGAGTGTCCAAATTTTCGCCTGAAGGAGTGATGTGATTGCAGTTAATAGGTTCCATTTCTAATCTACTCTGTTTGTACTCCAGCATTTTCACCTATGTAATCAATATGTCAGCTAGGTATCTAACAATGTATTGTTGTCATCTCAGAAAAATTAATTTGGTTAAGATGAATGTGCAACAGAACTGAAATTTACATGAATTCAATCATGGGTAAGGAAACCACATAGAGAAGAATTGACAAGAAAAAAAACCAATGGACAAAGAAATTATAACTTAATGTCTATAATTGTTGGCCACTATTCCCCATTCCACACATATTTTTGCCCCGTTAAGGCTACTACGTTCCTTTAAGTCACTTGTTGATTAGCTTTGTCCTTTGAATCACTTAAGGTTTACAAGTTCTTCTATCATTTGATGAGAGCCTTAATTCTCAATGGAAAGGAGTGGGGGATTGATTTCAATATATAAATTTCATGTCTCTCATTTTCTAGTCAAAATAAAGAGAATCAAAAATATGGAAAGGGAATGGAGTTCTCATATTTTGCCTTCATTTTCAGTGTCAATCTTTATGTATGTGTTATTATCAATTTATCATTGGTTTAACAACTTGTAAAGCTAAACGATTCCATCGTACCAAACACCTCCTAAAAGAAAATTAATTGCAACCCCCCCCCCCCCCCTCCCAATACACACAAACACAACAACAGGAACACTTGCTTTTAAGGTCTGCACTATCTTCTATACTCATCAAAATTGAAACTTGATCCATGCATAATGTTACAAACTTAACACAAACTTTGCATATATGTTGGTATAAATTTTTTATGCATTGTGTCAATATTTATAGGAAGTTCACAAAAGAAATGTACTGGATTTGACATACTGTATCAGAGTGCCAATTCTCTAAAGGTATTAATTAACACGTGTACATCATATTATAATAGGATAGGTGCACCAAATGAATAGGCATAGCAAGACATAGAGTGTAAAGCTATTAACCAAAGTAGCATATAACCTTTTCTTGTCTTCTGAAGATCTGCCAAGTACCTAGTCCAAAAGTGATAGCTCCTGGAACAAAAAGCAGGAACCTTGTCCATCCTCTTTGCTTCTCTGATAGATGATAAATGTTTAGATCAGGTCATTTAGAGGTGCTCAATAGCTCTTAACAGATAAACAAATATAGATAAAAGAACACTAACTTTCTCTACCAAATTTTAAGAGCAGAAGAATTCCAGAAGGAAGATCCACACTGTCATTTTAACTACTAATTTTAACCAGATATAGACACCAATTATTTCCTTCCTGAAACGAACTTTCAAAAAACTACACAACACACAAACACATACACACACACACAGAATGCAGAAAGGAAGTTTGGTGTTAATTTGGAAGACCCTATCTACTTTTGAGTCCAGAAATAGTCTATTTGAGTGTGTGTTGGAATTATGGAACAAAAATATAATAATTATTATAAGGAATCACAACTGAAATAATAGACTAATAATGATTTTTGATGTGCTTTCCAAAGTGATTACTGTGACTTGAAGAATAAGAACTAATCAGTTACTCAGTTGCTTTAAGCCACACATAGTTTGGGTAGTTTCAAATTTATGTAAATTTTAAATCATCTTTTTTCTTACACTTACTCAAATCATTACCTAATTATCAAATCTTATCCTTGGTTTAAAAAGGCGCGAGGCGCACCGATGCGAAAAGTGTTCTGGAGCCTGAGGCGCGATGCGCAAGGCGAGGCGCACGCATCACGTACGCGAGGCGCCTTAGAGTAAAACACTTCTAAAATTATTTTAGTATCACATTTCATACAAACAAACACATTAAAACTATATTTAACAACTAAAATTCCAAAAAACCTAACATATGTTGTGTAAAAGTAGTCTCCTAGTTGCTAATCCATTCACTAAAATCCATAATTGTGTCAAATTAGTCGCGTTGTACAGGAAGCGGTCAGGGCGTCGCCTCTCGCTTCCATGTGTTGCCACATGAAGCGATCGCCTCCATGCGCCTTCTGTCATCGCATCGCCTCAAAGCCAGGATGCGACAGCACCATCGCCTGGCTGCGCCCATCGCCCAGGCGCGCCTGATGCGCGCTTTTTTAAACCAAGATCTTATCAGTTTGACACTCAATAATCAGAAAACCGTAATCATAATAAGTTTTTTCCAAACACTCAAAACGGACTATCCAAATCACAATTATCTTTATGGACGCATGTCCAAACTTCACCTAAGCATTTGCTCCATAACAGATCTTACCATAAATAAAATATAAAAAATAGGCAAGACATTTTAAATGCATATAAGAGACGAACCTTGAGGTCGTGAAGAGGATGTTGGTAGTGGAGGTGGAGGTGGCGGTAGAGGTGGTGGTGCATGTTGAAGCTCAGGGACCGCAGCGGTGGAATATGAGTATAAGAATGAAGAAGATAGTTGTTCTGGGAACCAATTCAATGAAGAAGCTCGAGAAATTGTTCTTGTTGGTAGTAAGCTTTTGGAAACGGAAGCCATGTAAATAATAATAAATTTGACATCTATTGAGAAGCGTTGTCCTCTTTTTCAGAACCTATTCCGGTTAGCATACTGAGGCTTGATCGCTACTGGGCAACGAGAAAAAAAAATACTGCGAATTAGATGCAACAATAAACTCCCACCAATTCTTAACCATATCAAACAACATATCCAGTCAAACATTATTCTGTGCGATAAAATGGTGCCAATTCAGAGACAAAAACATAACCGGGCAGCAGAGGGATACAGAAACGACGATGATCAAAGCACTGAAAATAACATAGAAATTTAGGATACCTGGATATAAAGAGAGTGACGACTGAGGAGCGATTAGAGGTTGTAGGATTTAACGAGCACCAAGTCAGCGTGTCTAGGGTTTATGTAGCTCTGCTATTCGACATAGATCGATCAACCGTAATGTGAGATTGAAAACCAATTTTATGTTTGGGGTTTTTACAGGGTTTTATTTATCTTTAGGCATTCATGGTATCATTAAATTAACAAGTAAATAAAATACTCAAATTTATAACTCATTTGTTAAGTTTTACCTCAAAATAAAATTAATTAACCAAAATACAAACATTTTTCGTTACCACATTTACGTTACACCCACTATTTACATTATTTGTATTTTTTATTAGTTTCTCAATGCATTACATTATAAAAGGTTAAATGTAACAAAAAGTACATTACTTTTTCGTTACTAAATCTTTTTCATATCATTTCTAAAAAAAAAATTTGTACTTTTTTATCACTCAAAGCTATGTATATCATTTCAAAAGATTTTCTTCATCGTTACTCTTATTTACATTTTTTATTTTTTATAATAAAGATGAAAATTACGATATTACATTACCACTTACGTTACTAAGGTTTTTGGTAACGAAATTTAACTGTTTATATATTACATTACTATTTACGTTACCAAACTTTTGGTAACGAAATTCCAATTTTGGTACTTTTTTGTATATTAACATAATATACAAAAAATAAAATTTCATTACAAAAAAATTGAAAATAATGTTTGTTTATTAAAATCAAAATTTCGATTTTGCTACCAAATTTACGTACCACATCATGTTACAAAAGGTAAAGTATATACAAAAAATGAAATTTCATTACAATATATTTTCATAATGTAAGTAATAAGATAAATACAAAAAAGTATTTAAAAAAATTGGTAACGTAATGTACAATAAATTACAAACAATAAGTGGTAATGTAATGTACAAAAGCTAACAAAATATGAAATTTCTCTATCAAAAAAATTGGTAATGTAACTGATAACGTTATATACAAAAAAAAAATTCGTTATAAAAAATTTGGTAACGTAATGTACAATAAATTACAAACAATAAATTTCCGTTACCAATGTTTGCCGATAATTTTCTATTATTTAATAACTTAAATTTTATGGACTCTCATATTAGAGTGGAATACTGGAGTCCATGCATGTTTGACAATAATTTCTTATTCTTATTATTTAATGACTTGAATTTAAATTATAAACATACGTAGGAAGATTGGTTGGAGGGGTATAATGGGAATAAAATTTTAATTGATTCCCTACTTTGCTGCTGGTTGCTACTTCTCTTTCTATCTGCTATCTACTATCATTTCTCTTTCCTCTCATCGATGAACCACTCTTTACGTTCATCTCACAATCTATGAAAAAATCGATCACTCAAAACGAATTATGTCCATAGAGTCGATTTTAATATGTTTCACATACATGGGGTTGATATCAACCTGTTTCACATATTTGGAGTCGATTTCAAGAATCAAATTCAACCTGTGAAACAATCGATCTCTGCCCTATGCTAGAACTGATTTGAAAAACAGAAAAATTCGAAGGGCTTGTTTTGGAACCGATCTCTGTCATCTACTCTCATAATGTAAGGGCTTTTTTGTTCAATTTCCTTTATTTGGTTTTTATATCTGAGTGTGTATCGATTTTGGGTTCATCGTTGTCATCGTTAGAAGTCTATTGTTATTTTTAGGTTGATTTTACTGTTCATTATATTGATATATCAACTCCTCATTGTCGATTTCGGGTTCATTGTAGACTTGTAGTCGTTGTACTGTAACGCCCTCAAACTAATCCACAATGTCACGTACTTACCACATCAGCAACGATATAATATAATAATCTCTATACTATTCCCAAACATACACGCGGAAACCCGATAATTTAAAACATTATTTACACAACAACAGTCACGGAAATTTCCGAATAAACTACAACCTATCCGAAGTATATAAAACAATCCCCAAAATATAACTACCTCTATGAAAGGTAGCTAACTCCTCGAACACAGAATACGTAAACCTACTTTGGTGCAGCAGGCCTACTAACAGTCCGGTCACCTGGGATACACACAGCAACAACACACACGGTCAGCTAAAGCTGGTGAGAATGCAAGGGTTAGCGTACGATTATAAAGCTCAGAAAATGATTAACTCAATAATAAAACGATCAGCATTCTCTACTGAACAAGTATATGAGATCCCACAAGGTTGCTCAACTCGCGTGGATAGGCCCACGTACCAGATCCCTAGACCGCACAAAGCAGTCATCAGGAACTCAAAAGGGATTGGGAGCGACCCAACCCCTACCCAGCCGTACGGTTTAGTATCTTAACAGCTCAAGTGTCCCAAATTTCATATATGTAAAACACAATTCTCAATAAAGCACAGTAATACATGCATGATAATATCTCAATAAAACTCGTAAGAAACTCGTGATATCTCGTAAAAGCTCAGTAAAAGATCATGCAAGTATTAATAAATAATCGTACAAGTATCTCAAGAAAACATGCAAACTCACCTGCTCAGCTAGATAAACTAAGTCTCGGTTCCCTGCACTTTCCCTACCCTGTCAACACGAGACCCTGAAACACAATATCACAACATAACATCACAAACTCAACCCAACAACTCTATACACAACTCTCAACAACTCAAGATACCCCAAAGACCCGAATACACGACTCACAGAACCCAAAAACCCGACCCGAAACCCTAGCCGCATCGCGACCGCACTGACCCTATCGCGGTCGCGGCCGCGCTGACTTCAAACTCGGCCGCGTTCACATCGCGGTCCGAGCTCGGGTTCAAACCGCCTGCGCTCATCTCAAGAACATCGCGGCCCGCGATCAAGGGATCGCGGTCGCGCTCACGGACGAACAGAACCAGTTATACTCTGTTTTCTGCACAGCTCGGGATTTATCCCTTTAATCCATTTCAGCTCGATTTTTACCAAAAATTACGACTCGAATTTACTCAGAAACATTACTAAACTCAATTCAACTATTTATCTACAATCAACAACAATCAATCCGCGAATTTAAGCTTAATTTACCTCAATTACGAACTCGAGTCAAAAGAAGAATTTGATGATGATTCCACAGCTTAAACTCCAATCCAGCCTCTCAATGTCTGATTATGGTTGCTGATTTCACAATACACACACATACACTTTTAGCTCTGGCTTAGAATGAATCTAAGGAACAAAGGAAGCAACATATATATACGTTTTGGGTTTAGCTCGGTCCGACACCCAAAAATCCGATCCCGATACCCCAAATTACAATTTTATATCCCCGGGTCCCAAATTAAATAATTAATCCAATGAAATAATTCCACGTACCTATCTCAAAATCGGGATGTTACAAGTCCTCCCTCCTTATAAAGATTCTGTCCTCAGAATCTAGCTCGAAGCAAAGAGGTTAGGATATCGGCTGCGCATCTCTGACTCTGGCTCCCATGTGGCGCTGGTACCCTTATGGTGCTTCCACTGCACCAACACTAACGCCACCTCTTTATTACGCAACCTCTTCACCTTCCGATCTGTCACTGCCTCAGGCTGCTCAGCATACTGAAGTCTATCATCGACCTCAATCTCAGACAACGGCACTCGCTGATCATCACGGGCTAAGCACTTACGAAGATGACTGACATGAAAAGCATTATGCACTCCCGATAACTCTGAAGGCAAATCCAGACGATAAGCCTGATTCCCAATCCTCTCAACAACCTCAAACGGCCCAATATAGCGCGGACCCAACTTGCCTCGTCTCCGAAACCGGATAATCCCCTTCCAGGGTGAGACTTTAAGCATCACGGAGTCTCCGACCTGAAACTCTAATTCAGACATCTGGCGATCCGCATAACTCTTTTGGCGACTCTGAGCTGTCCTAATCCGCTGCTGGATCATAGCGACCTTGTCGCTAGTCTCCTGAAGAACCTCTGGCCCGCTGATAGGACGCTCCCCAACCTCTCCCCAACAAACTGGAGTCAAGCACTTACGCCCATAAAGAGCCTCAAATGGAGGCATGCCGATAGACGCGTGGTAGCTGTTATTATATGCGAACTCAACAAGCGGCAGATGCAAATCCCAGCTACCCCCGAAATCAATAACACAGGCCCGCAGCATATCCTCCAAGGTCTGATTAGTCCGCTCTGTCTGACCCCCTGTCTGCGGATGATAAGTTGTACTCAGCTGAACTCGGGTGCCCAACTCTCTCTGGAAGCTCTGCCAGAATCGCGACACAAATCGGCTGTCTCGGTCAGACGTAATAGATCTCGGAACTCCATGCCTCGCAACGATTTCACTGATGTAGAGGCGCGCCAACTGATCCATCGTAATAGTCCCACGAACGGCTAAGAAGTGAGCGCTCTTCGTAAGCCGATCGACAATTACCCAAATCATATCATTCCCACGAACAGTCCGCGGGAGTCTCACTATGAAGTCCATGGTGATATCATACCACTTCCACTCTGGAATCTCTAGCGGCTGAAGTCTGCCATGCGGCTTCTGATGCTCACTCTTAACTCTCAAACATGTCATACACGCCTCCACATACTTCCCTACATCCCTCTTCATCCCTGGCCACCAATAATGAACTCGCAAGTCTCTATACATCTTCGTGCTGCCCGGATGAATCGATAATCTAGACTTATGGGAATCGTCTAGAATCAGCTGTCTCAGACCGCCTACTCTGGGGACCCACACTCGACCTCGAAGAGTCATCAAACCCCCTATCATCCCTGCTCAACAACTCCAGCTGACCAGCTAACCGCTCTCTCTGCACATTTTCGCTCCTCAATCCCTCCTCCTGAGCTAACCACAGACTATCAATCAAGGTCGACGTGACCTCTAATCGAGAAGCTCTGGATACAACCGTCTGCTCATAAGACCTCCTGCTCAAAGCGTCTTCCACCACGTTAGCTTCCCCGGGTGGTACTGGATATCACAATCATAATCCTTCAGGAGCTCCATACTACGTCTCTGTCTCATGTTCAGCTCCTTCTGACTGAACAGATACTGCAAACTCTTATGGTCGGTAAACACCGTAAAACGCGTCCCATAGAGATAATGCCGCCATATCTTCAAGGCAAAGACTATGGCGTCCAACTCTAGATCATGCACTGGCCGACTCAACTCATAGCTCCGAAGCTGTCTCGAGGCATAAGCAATCACCTTGCCTCTCTGCATCAATACACATCCCAACCCAGTGAAAGAGGCGTCACAATACACAGCAAAATCCTCGGAGCCCTCTGGCAACGCTAGAATCGGAGCCCTACACAATCGATTCTTCAACTCTAGAAAAGCACTCTCCTGCTCCTCGGCCCACACAAATGGCACTGACTGCCTGGTCAACATCGTCAAAGGCACTGCAATCCGCGAGAAATTCTCAATAAATCGCCGATAATACCCTGCCAAACCCAGGAAGCTGCGAACCTCAGACACCGATGTGGGCTGGCCCCAACTCATAATCGCCTCGACCTTCGCTGGATCCACCTTAACGCCCTCACTCGTCACCACGTGCCCCAAGAACTGCACCTCTCGAAGCCAGAACTCGCACTTCGAAAACTTGGCATATAGCCTCTCTCGCTGCAAAGTACTCAGGACCTCTCTCAAATACTGGCTATGCTCCTCGCTACTCCTCGAGTAGATCAGAATATCATCTATAAACACAATCACAAAACGATCAAGCATCGGCCTGCAGACCCTATTCATCAAGTCCATAAATGCTGCTGGGGCATTAGTCAGCCTGAACGGCATGACTAAGAACTCATAATGACCATACCTAGTCCTGAAAGCAGTCTTAGGCACGTCCTCGTCTCTAACTCGCAGCTGATGATACCCGGATTGCAGATCAATCTTCGAGAAGAAACTCGCCCCCTGCAGCTGATCAAAAAGATCATCAATCCTCGGCAAGGGATAGCGGTTTCTCACCGTTACCCTATTAAGCTCTCTATAATCTATGCACATACGCATCGTCCCGTCCTTCTTCTTCACGAATAACACAGGAGCTCCCCACGGAGAAGAACTGGGGCGAATGAACCCTCGATCTAACAAATCCTGTAGCTGCGTCATCATCTCACGCATCTCGGTAGGAGCTAACCGATACGGCGTACGCGCAATAGGAACGGCCCCGGGAACTAGGTCGATCCTGAACTCTACCTGCCGGTCCGGAGGTAGACCCGGCAACTCGTCTGGAAATACATCAGGAAAATCTCTCACCACCAGCACATCACTGACCTCCCTCTTCTCTTTCTTCGAATCTACCACATAAGCTAAATAGGTGGCACATCCCTTCGCCACATACCTCTGCGCCTGCGCCATCGACACAATACCCATCTCTCCCCTACGCCTCTCGCCATATATCATCGCTGACTCTGACTCAGAAATAGGAACACGAATCATCTTCTTAGAACAGAAGATATCCGCCTGACGCGCTGTCAGCCAATCCATGCCAACAATGGCATCAAAACTACTAATCTCCATAGGCATCAAGTCTATGGAAAATCGATGGCCATCTATCTCTAATACACAATCTCTATAAATACGGCTTATTAATACAGTACTACCATCAACACGCTCAACAATAACAGGCACAGATAACTCAGATGAAGGCATAGGAAAATAATCACAGAAGGAGGCAGATACATATGAACGATCAGATCCCGAATCAAATAAAATAAAGGCACGCAGTCCGTTAAGAATAAACGTACCAGATACAACATCGGGCGAATCACGCGCCTCCTCAGCAGTGGCCTGGAAGACCCTGCCACGAGCCCTTGGTGCTCCTCCTCCCCGAGGCGCTGAAGATGACCCTGACGGCCCAGCTCCGCTCGAACTCGACCCCGGAAATCCCGCACTCGGGTTCGGACAATCCCGAGACATATGACCCGGCTTCCCGCATCGGAAGCATAAAGACTCCTGGGAGGTACATGCAACAGCGGTGTGACCAAACTGGCCACATCTAAAACAACGAAGGTGCTCCCGGGCACACGACCCTGCATGGCGGTGATGGCACCGCTGGCAATCTCTCTCTACTGACGCCGAACTCTCGACCCGGCTCCCTGAATCTCGAGACCCCCTCCCAACACTCCCCTGGCTCTGGCTCTGCCTCTGACCCTGACCCTGCTGTCGCTGCCCCTGCTGCCTCTGACCGCCCCGACCCTAACCCTGACTCTGACCGGCTCCCAACTGCCTATCATCCCGGCCCTGATCTCGCTGGGCTCCCGAACTCTGTCCCTGCTGCTCAGAATACCCACCCTGACGGCTCTCCCGATAAAACCTCGAAGATCCAGAACTCTGACCCTGACCCGATGGCTCGATACGCTATCTCTGGGGAGCCGACTGCTCTCGCTGTCTCTCCACCTCCCGCTCTCGGCGGCGGGCATACTCCATCGCTGAGGCAAAAGTGGGGTCACGAAGCATCCCTACGAACTCTCGGATGTCCGGCCTTAATTTCTCAATAAACATGGTGACCTTCCGGTCCTCTGTAGCTACCTGATGCGACGCAAACCGGGCTCTATAATTAAACACATCAATATACTCCTGGACGGTCCTGGATCCCTGCTGCAGATGGATAAACTATCGCTCCAGCTCTCTCCTCGTGTCCAACGGACAGTAATGCAGCTCAAACTCTGTACGGAACTCCTCCCAAGACATCAGATAGGCCTCATCAACTCCATGAGCACTGACAACTGAACTCCACCATCTCAAAGCTCCTCCCTTCAGAAGGTAGGAGGCATAACTCACTCTATCTGCTCGATCGACATGGGCTATACGGAATGCTGCCTCGACCTCTCTCAACCAATCCAGTGCCTTCGAGGCACCGACTCCACCGAAAAACTCAGAAGGGCGACCCGTCATAAAGTCCTTAAAGGACCCACGCGACGGCTGGCTAGAAGAAGCACCAGCCCCGGAACTCTGCTCTCCCTCGGGTGGAGGCACCGCGCCTCGACCCCTACCCGCGCCCTGGACCGGAAAACGCTCATCTAGGATCTGGCCTATCACAGAATATAAGTCAGATCTACGCACAGGCTCATCATCCCTATGGTCGTCCCCCTGAGGCCCGCTGCCCTGACGGTCCATAATAACCTGCACAATAAGATAATAACACAAATTAACTCTACAAAACTCTACACACTACTCGTTCATCACCTAATACTTTACTTCGGATTACAATCCAAGGATCTAGACTCTATGGTTTAAGCTTAAGCATCCACTAGATACTTAATCTCTTAAACCTAGGCTCTGATACCAAGCTTGTAACGCCCTCAAACTAATCCACAATGCCACGTAATTACCACATCAGCAACGATATAATATAATAATCTCTATACTATTCCAAAACATACACGCGGAAACCCGATAATTTAAAACATTATTTACACAACAACAGTCATGGAAATTTCCGAATAAACTACAACCTATCCGAAGTATATAAAACAATCCCCAAAATATAACGACCTCTATGAAAGGTAGCTAACTCCTCGAACACAGAATACGTAAACCTACTTTGGTGCAGCAGGCCTACTAACAGTCCGGTCACCTGGGATACACACAGCAACAACACACACGGTCAGCTAAAGCTGGTGAGAATGCAAGGGTTAGCGTACAATTATAAAGCTCAGAAAATGATTAACTCAATAATAAAACGTTCAGCATTCTCTACTGAACAAGTATATGAGATCCCACAAGGTAGCTCAACTCGCGTGGATAGGCCCACGTACCAGATCCCTAGACCGCACAAAGCAGTCATCAGGAACTCAAAAGGGAATTGGGAGCGACCCAACCCCTGCCCAGCCGTACGGTTTAGTATCTTAACAGCTCAAGTGTCCCAAATCTCATATATGTAAAACACAATTCTCAATAAAGCACAGTAATACATGCATGATAATATCTCAATAAAACTCGTAAGAAACTCGTGATATCTCGTAAAAGCTCAGTAAAAGATCATGCAAGTATTAATAAATAATCGTACAAGTATCTCAAGAAAACATGCAAACTCACCTGCTCAGCTAGATAAACTAAGTCTCGGTTCCCTGCCCTTTCCCTACCCTGTCAACACGAGACCCTGAAACACAATATCACAACATAACATCACAAACTCAACACAACAACTCTATACACAACTCTCAACAACTCAGGATACCCCAAAGACCCGAATACACGACTCACAGAACCCAAAAACCCGACCCGAAACCCTAGCCGCATCGCGGCCGAACTCAACCAATCGCGGCCGCACTGACCCTATCGCGGTCGCGGCCGCGCTGACCTCAAACTCGGCCGCGTTCACATCGCGGTCCGAGCTCGGGTTCAAACCGCCTGCGCTCATCTCAAGAACATCGCGGCCCGCGATCAAGGGATCGCGGTCGCGCTCACGGACGAACAGAACCAGTTATACTCTGTTTTCTGCACAGCTCGGGATTTATCCCTTTAATCCATTTCAGCTCGATTTTTACCAAAAATTACGACTCGAATTTACTCAGAAACATTACTAAACTCAATTCAACTATTTATCTACAATCAACAACAATCAATCCGCGAATTTAAGCTTAATTTACCTCAATTACGAACTCGAGTCAAAAGAAGAATTTGATGATGATTCCACAGCTTAAACTCCAATCCAGCCTCTCAATGTCTGATTATGGTTGCTGATTTCACAATACACACACATACACTTTTAGCTCTGGCTTAGAATGAATCAAAGGAACAAAGGAAGCAACATATATATACGTTTTGGGTTTAGCTCGGTCCGACACCCAAAAATCCGATCCCGATACCCCAAATTACAATTTTATATCCCCGGTCCCAAATTATATAATTAATCCAATGAAATAATTCCACGTACCTATCTCAAAATCGGGATGTTACATGTACAAAGTAGAAATTGATGTAATGCCTATTCGCCTATTCATTACAATTACAATAATAATTTTTTCCAGGAAAATACGTGTTGTTCATAACCTGTAGCTAAAATAGTCTGTGTTCATAACTTGTAGCTAAGAACTAAGAATAATATTGTTTTTATACCAAATTTGTTAGTAAAATGCATAGGTGTAGTTTGTCTTCCTGGTAAACATGCTGCATTTCCATTTTATGCGTCTCTGGTTCAATCCTCCCCGATCACTTTTTACTAAATTAATTAATAATTATGTTAATCATTAATGTTGGATTGTTGGCTGCCTTTTCAATAAACAATGAAAAGATGTATACTAAAAAAGTTTAAAAAAAGGTTTTTAAAAGACTCTTGTTTATTCACTTAAAAATTTTAGTAATGTCTATTTGATTCAGATACGTAAAAAAAAATTATATTTTTTACCACGACATATACATCTTTTATTTATACTAATGAAATCTTATTTTTTAAAATTATTTTAGTATGATAGTTTGTTTTTTTCCCTACTTATATTACTCTTCCCATTTCAAATAAAAATTCATACTTTTCTTAATTTGACCAAAAATAAATATTCATTCTCCCAATTTAACCGTCATAAATTCAAATCATTTCGATTATATCTTTAATTATAAGCCTGAAAAATTAAACTTTTAAAAGTAAATTATATTAATCGTAAATTAGCTATTTTATTATAATTGATATTCATTATAAACTCTTAAATTTTTTTTCATAGTGTGAACTAAGTAAAATAACCTATATTGTTTTTTTTATCGTTTTCATGTTTATAGCAATATATTTTAGAAATTTTAGCTCACACGTTATTATAATCATATGCATTAGTATTATAGGTTGTCATAAAATGAAAAAAATCATTATCATAAACGATAAGAAAAATATACACTTTTTACACATCCCTTTCAATCATTAATTAGTTTTTCTTTTGTTTTTCTTAGTTGTTTGTACTTACAAAAAACTTAATATTTATTTTATTTTGAAATACAAAGCATTAATATACGCAAACATTAAAATAGATTTAAAAATTTAACCTTTGGTTACTTTACTTTTATATACAAACTATCAAACATACATTATATTGATATTCTGTACTTTAATTTATTATGTTTTAATTATATAAAAATTAATACACAAATTTAGTGAAAATAGTATAAAAGATATACTGCGCAACTTAAATTATAATAGACATTAGAATATAATATCACGTGTATAGTGTATGTTTTCTTAGTCTACCTTTTGAATATTTATTATTATTATATTTATTAGAAAATATTTTTTTAACCCTTCACAACGCGTGGACAAAAAACTAGTTTATAACATTTGTTCATTACATATGAACAATTGTTCAAATATGAACATGTTCATTACAATTTAAATGCACTTGTGTGTATGTATAATTTATAACATTTGTGTAGCCTTTCTTAGTGTTAAATATTTGTTTAATGCACTTGTACATATATAATATGTTAAATATTTGTACAAAGTTCAATCATGACATAATTGACTTATTTGTTTGTTCCATTTAGATGTGTGCATATGTTTGATTTCAATGTAATGTATCATTTTCTTGTTTAAAAATAGGGTTTATTATTAAAAAAACCAACATGTTTTCATGTTTTTTTGCGTTTTCGTCCATCCATGCTATTTTTTTCCATAAAAGTCCTCAACTTATTTTTTTCTTTTTGGTTTAGTGAATTTTGGATATTAGAACCCAGTTTTTTAGTTTTTTAAAACTCGGTTCACAAATTATAACCGGGGTCTAATGTCCAAATTTCACTAAACAAAAAATAAAAGAATAACTTAAGGTTTTTTATGGAAAAAAATAACATGGAGGGACGAAAACGTAAAAAACATGAAAACATGTTGGTTTTTTCATAATAAACCCTTGAAAATATACATGCACTTGTTCTATTTATTCTACGAGTTGATGATTTTTAAATTTACAAGTTCAACATCATCCTGCAGCAAATGAACATGATCATATACCTGCCCCAGTTGAATATTATCCAGCAACAACTAAACACATTCGTATACGAAACCATATTTTGCAGTATTTGAACATGTTCATATATGTATTTGAACATGTGTATACGTAGTAATATAACTCGAAACTAAAAAAATCAATGAATTATGATATGATTATCAATTAAAACAAATTGTCCATTGATAGAGATACGAGAACTAAAAAGAAAAAGATGAGAGAATTTTTTGTTTTATGTTATGAAATCTTAATTATGGAAGATAGATAGATTTTTAATTTACGGGAGAATTGCTCAAAATAACAAACAATTTTTTTTCTTTTTTCTCAGCATAGCAATCTTGCAAATTTTGTCCCAAAAATGAGAACCAACTCTTTGTTCATTACCGACTATAACATTTAACTGATAAACAACAAAAGGTAACCGGTAAAAAGGGTTATACATAGGTATTATTGTTTAAAATAACAACCTACTTTTTATTTATTTATTTTTTAATTATTGTGACAATCATTTTTAATTTTTATCATTTAATATATTGTTTGAAATAACAACCTACTTGTACTTGTTGTTTACTGGTTAAATATTATAATTTAAAGTAAACCAATAGTTGATTCCATTATTTGGGACAAAATTTACGAGATTGCTATAATAATTAAAAAAAATTGCTTGCTTTTTTGAGCAATTCCCTCTTTAATTTAAGAGAAAATTACTGATTTGGTCCTTGTGGTTTGTCCATTGTTGCTGGTTTGGTCCTTTAAGATAAAAAATTACTCCATTGGTCCCTATGATTGTATTTTTGTTTCATGGTTAGTCCTTTTCACAAACGGACGTTAAGTCTGTCAGGTTAAGTCTAGTTAATGAAAGGGTAATTTGGTCTTTTACATACTCTCTCTCCTCAATCCATGAGAAGACGGTGGTGGTATCTCAGATTTCTTGGCTGAATCCAAAATTTTCCCATGTATTTCATCTATAACCTTCTTAGCACCAAAAAGCTTCTCACCATCCGCAAAAGTCAGGAAAAACTACTCGTGTGTTGGAAAAAACTTGTGATGAAACACCTTTTTTCTCAAGGGCTTCTTTCAATTTAATGTGTTTTTCTTTCTGTTCTTCACCTGTGCTTACATTCACTGCTCTAACTTTAACTTTCAAGCTATCTTTGAAACTTCTATTTGAAAAGCTTCGAATGCCTTCTTTCTTTCTGCCCACCGATTCTTTTACCATCCGTATACTTTCTTGAGCTTTCTCTATAATTTTTCTCAAAGCAGCAGCGGCAGAATTGACATCAAGTTCCTCACTAAAGCAAAATTGAGGAAGATCTCCAGGAGTAGCAATCTTATTACATGTCTCCGTATTTGCAGCGATTGATTCTTTCTGATGCTCTTTATGATTCTCTACATTGGTTGCTGCTGAGAATACTTCGGAGGGATGTAATTTGATATCAGCCTGAAATGCCTTTGAATTTCTATCATCAGGTATGGATTCATCTTGACAATATTGACTTCTACATCACGTGTTGTGGTACAGGTGATTTTTGCTTCTTTTCCATCGGATATCCGGATTCGATTTCACATTGTGTTGATCAAATGAAAAAAAAAAAGGAAGAAGGAAGAAGGAGAAATGATGGAGAAGAAGGAGAAAATGAAGAAAATGGTAGGGTGGATAAATGGATAAGATGAAGAAATAGGTTATTTATTAGAAAGAATGGTGAGGAGAGAGAGTATGTAAAAGACCAAATTACCCTTTCACTAACCTGCATACTTAACGGCCGTTTATGAAAAGGACTAACCATGAAACAAAAATACAATCATAGGGACCAATGGAGTAAATTTTGATCTTAAAGGACCAAACCAGCAACAATGGACAAACCACAGGGACCAAATCAGTAATTTTCTCTTAATTTAATTTGCATTTAATCAACAAAATATTGTTTGACAATTCTACCCATTTGTCTATTGAAAGTTTGAAACAAACAGTGTGGGACTCCGGGACCCTATGGAACCCAACCCTATATATATAAAGGGGATCATTTAAACACCAATTCATAAGTAATCACCATGAGCACCAACAAAAATTTGTCACATCTGCATCGTTTAAAACCTTTGCATGTTACAAATGACTGATTGTTACAGTTTGAATGTTATCAATTTAACGAATCTTGTATATATTAAAGCCTGTGAATATAATGAGATTGTTATGCAATGGGTTCGTCGAAAGAAATGAATTGGGAATCAAACCATTACAACAAATGCTACTATATGTCTTATCCCTCAAAATATGAGGTAAAACCAAAATAATAAATTAAAATAAAAGGTATATCATATTATACAGATATGGTGACTGTAAAGAAATAAGGGAAAGCTGTACCACTGCTAGGGATCATCGACAAAGCTCACTGCAAAGACTTCGAATCTGAGATGTGTTTGGGTTTGTCAACAAGTATGTACCGTTTTTACCACTGTTGGAGCACGTTAGCGTATACTGGTTACCCGTTTGCTCAGACTGCCATGCCACAACATCATTCCATCAGTCCTAAACCAATTTTTAACAGAAACAAAACATAGAATGGTGGATGAGTGAGTTTGACAGACTCACCAGGCAGGACACGGGTGATGTGTTGCAACTCCACCTTGAAGTAGGTACGCAACTCATGTAATGGCACCAGGAACAATGATCATTTAAGTTAACTCCACGTAGAAGCGAAACAAGCCCAGCAATCATCCTATTTAAACACGTACCATTTTAAATAAGATAAAAAACCATAGTTTCTCTTATCAATTGATAGTGATGAATAAGATAAGGACAACATGGAAGTAGCTTGTTTGGTCCCCTTTTGCAAATCATGTTAAGTTTTTAAGCCTTTTAGAGCAGTACAGAATATGGTCCTACTTTATTTCTAGTTTAGAGGCAGCAGTTTCGACCCATTGCCATTACCTAAAAACGGATCATTTGGGTTATATTTAATCTCTAACAAGTGAAATTGGTTAAACAAAAAATTAGCTAAAATGGTGACTAGTCAAATGAGTTGAATGTCAGACAGAGTGTATTTTAAAGGTTAAAACTTAAAACCTCCTAAAGTTTTAGTCTAAAATCTTTACATTATTATTTGATGATATAGTTTTTGTAATCATATTTTATATACTAATTATTTATAAAATTAAAAGAAATGAACAAAGTATTAGCAGATCTACCCAACATGTTTGTTACCAGCAGTCCGGCAGTAAAAATGAACATATCGAGTATCGACTTATTACCCAACTTTCCCTACCCGTCCAAGTTGCCACTATATCAGAGACAAACCGCACCAAGCAGTCAAGCACAATAAGTATATATATTCTTACCCAGCCACCACAAGGATCAGTGAAATGATCCAGAGGACGCGCTGGTACATCTTGTATTTAGGCTTGGCTCCAGCCCTAGAATAAGCAGGAGCGTATCTTTCACTAACCCATCCAAATTGGGGCCGAATCAAAAACACAAAACCAAGAAGGAAACCAGAAGAGAATCCACCAAGATGAGCAAAATTATCCACATGTGGCAGAATCCCGACTGCCAGATTAACAACAATAATGATCACGAGAGTCACTAGTGCTGCCAGCTGAACATGAACGTGACCAATTATTAGAAAAAAATATGCCCCAAATAGGGTTAATCACAAAAATAGTTGTTGAGAACATATCATTAAGCACCTTATTAGCGTATATAGTCCAATTAGTTATGAGTTCCGAAAGCATTCCACCCAGCAACCCAAAAACTGCACCAGAAGCACCAACTGATATATTTGATTGAAGGAAAAGAGCAGACAACAAACTGCCACCAAACCCAGATATGATATAAAGCAAACCAATGCGTACTGCAAACACAGAAGCAAGAAAAGTACGTTAGAATGCGGCACAAATAGGGAAATCAAATCAACCAACCACGGGAGCAAATATTAGTGTCTGCAATCTCTCTTGGCATGGCCAGGATAGTGTCTTACAGATTGCATTTTACAAAAAGTTGTCTCTTCATTTGCAATCAATCAAAAGCAAAGCAATTTAAAAGGTGATTACGTTGGGGATTAATTTTGGTTATCTAGTCAGATTTAGTTGCATGAGGCCTCTCATTGCAACTAACAAATTAACGTAGTGGATGCCCTTATTAATCAGGAATTCTCCTAGGATATGCCGTTTAGGTTATCTATATAGATTAGATGCTCTTTTTTCTTGTTTATTTACTTGCTCTACAAAGCAACACTTTCCTTATGCTTAGCCAATATGCTGTGTGTTGTCAGGTTAGAATCTCCTTACTAAATTGTATGTTTTCTGTCTCCTTGATGCCCAATTCTGGTGTTTACTTGGGGAGTTCCAGGAAATATAGGACTCAGTGGTTAGATTTAGAGAAAGAATGAAGTTGCAAACAAGGCACTTCACTAGGCAGGCAGACTAAACAGAGTACATAATAGTATGTATACATAGAATAAGCTCTTACTTAAGTTTAAGCCTTGTCCTTTTTTAAATGGTGCACCCATAATCCTCTCAACTGTAGAGGGAATACAATGTGTTGTATGATTGTATCATCTTCTCTCTCTCTCTCTCACACACACACATATGGATACAAATCTACAACAATGTTGTTCTTGGATTTTTAGCCATGACTTCTAGTTTTAAAACTTTAAGAATTTTTAATAAATCCTATTTATAGGAAATTTCTAAATCATCAAGAGGTATACGCCATATTCATGGCAATATCTTGGGAAATGATCAAGGATACACACTATAAATGCACTCCCAAAGCACTAAATACAGGGATCTGATAATGCCCTGCTTTTGCAAGTCAAATCTTGTCCAATTTTGTATTTTATGATACTCCCAATTAGTTTACACTTATACTAAATGTGTTGGAATCCTTTTCCATTAAAGACCATTTATGAAATTGTTTTCTTACTTAGACTTAGAAAGCTGAAAAAATGCAAACTGAAACATTTTCGAACTTTCTATAGGTTGCCCGTTAGCCCACACATAAGAGGATGTATGTACAACAAAACTTCATAAGACATAATCTTTGAAGTGAACCACTGAACCTTTTGACCTATGTCGATAACTTTTCCATCTTGATTTTTGATACTTGCACTGTTTACCTTCGATATTATACATAATCTTTAGACATTCTTCAAGTCAGTCAAGGTTTATCATATTATGAAGATCACTTCAACAGGGCAATCAGATGCAGTCACTTAATGATTTTTACCTTATAAGTATAGCAATGGACATTTCACTCATTGATATAAGAGTTGACTTTCAATTAATTAGACATCATATAGATATCAATGAGATGTAACTTCTTCTTTGCATTTCCTAAAGCAAAGTAGCCTACTTGATTGTGTTTTAGATCAAAGTCACTCGTATCTAAGGCCATATGAAACAAGGAAAATCAGGTCAAGAGAGAGCAATATATCAATTTATGCTTGTAAGCAAGGTGGCTCCAAAGATACAATTGCTTAAGTGACCAATGACCAAAGCATCACCTTGATGACAATGCATCCATGCGAAAGGGAATCAATCATTAAGAACGACCAAGTACTGATACATGCACAATGATGCAGAAATAAGTCGAAGCGTCAAACATTGTCATCAATGTACTTACTGAACCCAAATTCTTGCTCAAGTCGTATGCCAATAACTAGGAGACTCAGCATGTTTGCCAATAAATGCAGAAGTCCACCATGCAACCAAATGCAAGTAATAAGGCGCCAGCCCTGGTGATCATCAACCACTTTACTGACATCTAAAGCCCCCATCTTCATTAGCCTATGAGAGAGATTTATGAGAGCCAGATTAACATATTCCAGTATGTGCAACATAAATATAAGTTCCCAAACACCTTCTTTAACCAGTCAAGTGTTTATTTATAAACTGCAAAACCATTTGTCTAAATGAAGTTACTGAACAATGATATGTATTATAAAAGCCCATTTGGAACTTGTTTTGATTGTGCCTACAAATAACCTTTTTTTAAGATGGTCCTCAACTAAAAATTGCTTAAGGAACCAAAATAGAATCAATGAAAGAAGGCGATCAGCAGTCTCGCTTTAAAGCTTCGGTACCAGAAATTAGTAGTTGTTCCTCATATGCACAAAGGAAAAATCCATGACAAAAGGTAGCAATGAACATAAAAAAATCCATAACAACTGATGGTTGGGAAAGCCATGATCCCCAACTTCTAGTTTCTAGCAGTCAATTGGCTTTTGCTTATTAATGCTTATTAGAAAAATAGCAATCAATCATAGTCTTCTCCTACAATCCTACCCCTGAATTCAATGCGGATGACATAAATCCTATGTCATCCTCGATTCCAAAATTCAAGTCTCATTTATTGAATATGACCCTCTCTAAAACCTCTGTTACTAAAACCAACTACGGATTCAACAGCAATTGCTGACAGGAATAGCCATGGTCCCAGATTCAGATTCTCATGAAATTTTCTTGGTTTTATTCTTCGTTACACCAAGATCAGTGTTTTTTGCTTTAAAAAATCACATAAATCACTGATTAAATAATAATTTCGTGTATAGTTAACTACCTTACAATAAGTTTGAAAATGGAACGTCAGTTAGGATCAGAATCAATTATAGAGTACGTGTATCATCTATCAAATTTGTGATATGAGAAAGAGAAAGAGATTTTACGCCGAGGAAGAAGGTCCAAGAAGCGGATTCTCTTTGAATGACTGAAAGGATAACCTCCCCAAGAAGGTAGCGATACAAGAAACCGAATTTTTGGGGCAATCGTTGACATACATAGTGATTATAAACAGGACCGTATCTGCTATAACAAAACTAGGAATCAACCACGGAAACCACTTCTTAAAATGCTTAATCTCTCGGAAAGGAGAGGGTGTTTGATTTTGATATCCAGCGGTTGCTGCCGGCAGTAGAGGTGTCGGTGATGACTCAACTTCAACTGGATGGATAACACTTCCACCGCCGAGACCGCGTCTAGAGTTTACCTTAATTTGGATCTCCGGTCGGTACATCTCCGCCATCTCGCCGGAAAAGGTAATCGGAAAGTTTTACGATGAGAATCTATTGGGGTGTTTCTAAAATGATATAGAGAGAGAGAGAGGTGTTCTGTTGTTGTTTTGGGGGGGTAGGGGTGGAGTGGGGGTTGGACGTTGACATAAGAAGCACAAAGGTGTTTTTTCATGAACCATATCTATATCTATAATTGACCTAAAACATGCCTTTTTTTCATAACTCATCATTATATTTTATTTGTTTATACTCTTTTGTCCAATCAAAAGATAAGAATTTATAGGTCAAATGCATAGAGGTGGTGTATGAGAAATTAGAGGTGGTGCATGAAGAAATAGCCGCTGATAAAACGTATAATAAATTACAAATTCAGTCCATGTATTATGTCAACACCACGAATTTTGTCCACTTTACTTCATTAATTACACAAACCATATCTATTCATTATTCAACAGAATGCATGATTATATATGAAGTCTATGTCTATTTCATTTTGTTGCTTACATTTTTTTATTCAACCATTTTCATGTGTGATTCAGTATATTTCAAAATCCTTTTATTATTATTTTTGAATGACAGAATTTGAAATATTTATCCATCGTAAAGAGTATATTTGATTCAACACAATATATGAAGATGTAATATTAAAATACGTTGCTGATTCATCTGAACAAACTGTTGATTCAACACATTATTCTTCAATATGAGACATTTATATTCAACTAAAATCAAGATTGATTTAACATGTTATTTGTTTTTAGTTATATTCTTTAAGGCAATGTAATTTAGATTTGTTTAACTAACTTTGTATACAAGTGTTTAAAACTTTCACATATGTATGCAATATCAAAATACATTGTAGGTTCAACATAACACGTTCTTGATTCAGCATGTATTTCTTAAAGGAAACCATTTACATTCAACAAAATACACTACCGTGTTTATCCATCCTTGGATATGTTGACTTTTACAAGGACCATGTGAAGCAACTTGGCTCTAAAGTGAGGAAAACAACCGTAGTTTTATACAATAATGTAATGTATAGATTCAACAAATTCAGTGTAAAATGGTAATGATTGATCACAAATAAGCAGAATGTAAAATTTACATTTTGATATATCACTATAATTTATCGATTCATTAATATTTATGTGAGATGACATGATTCATCATATCTACACAATGAATTAGTAATTCTAATATTCTTGATTCAACAATCTGACAACCTAAGTTAACATATTCAACAAACACATTGTTATATTCAACCCCTATGTTACATATAAATAAATACCTATACTTTGTGAGTATTCTTTTGTACTATCAAACACAATGAATATAACTTGTACCAATTCAAAATTTGAGTCACAAATTAATAGGTTGTATTATTCATCAATGTTTTTTTGACTCAACACATTTAATTATTCAACAATATTTTATAATTCAATATTTAAACTCTTTGATTTAACAAGGGTCATCTCTGAATCTACACATGTTAGGTATTCAACAAACATCTTATGTGATCCAACACTAAAAGGCTTTAATTCAACACATTTCCGTGGATTCAACACACATATTTTTTGATAAATAGAACTCATTGAAGAGTACGTTCTTACCGGAACCCAATCCTATATGTATGTGTGTGTATGTGTGTGAATGGTCATTCATATCATTTTTTTCAACCATTCACAAGATTTATTTTATGAATCATAATGTATAAAGATATGATTATTTTTATAAAATGTCTTATAATCTTGGCTTATACATATTTATGTAAAAAAAATTATAAATGACTATTCACAAGGAGATGTGTTCGATACTCTCGATTATTTAAGATACTCTTTTGAACATGTTCTATATAATATTAGAAGCATTTGTAATATATATTTTTATATTATTCATCGAACTTTTAATTTTAACCTCGTCACAATAACGTTGGGCTTAAAAAAACACCTTTTATGGGTTGTCCAATTTGCGTGGTATGTTATATATAGACTTATATGTTATATATGTAGTTAACTAGTTATTATAGTAGTAGAAAATAAATATAAAATGTAAAGGATGAGTTTTAAGTATTTTGAAACTTTGAGGGTTGGAAATGAAATACATATAACAGGGGAAGGACAAGACGAATACAGTCAAATAAATGGGTTAACCAAATCCACACTGTTGTTTTTTATTTTAGGGGTCAATGGAAGGGTAGGTGGATACAGCTTAACCAACCACTGGTAATGACTTACAGTTAAATCACGCATACTATTTTTTTTGGGTGTTTGTTGCGTCGGTGATTATTAGATTATCGTGTTACAATAAAGTAAAACGCTACAACACTTTTTCAAACGTAAATTTGAACAACATCTTGTTATCTATTTTTTACTTTATATTAATTTATTATTGGTATTGTATAATTTTAATCTTAACCTGCTATTAAAAAAAACACATGTTTTGTGATGATGCGTTTTGTAGAAAATCAAAAATAACAAAAAGACAAGGAATTATATATATATATATATATATATATATATATATATATATATATATATATATATATATATATATATATATATATATATATTGCCGACGGAGCATAGAGAAATCTGCTCACGTGGCATTCAATAATTGATAGAAATTCCTATTTTTAAGGCTGATTTGGCAACATACCATTGGCTATAATTCAGATTTTAATGCCTAAATCACTGCTATAAATAAGGCTGGATCACAACAGAAATTTAAACTGCATTTGAAAAGGGGATAACATCTATTAAAGAGGTTGCAAAAATACTGCATAACAAATTGCAGAATAATAGGGGATAAAAAAATTTAGGCAATAAAGGTGACAACAATGAGTATAGACATTAGAACCGCAAAAAATCAAAAAAAAATCCAGATAATATTAGCTGAAAAACTGCATCTTGATACATTCAAAATAGGGGCTGTTGGATATAACAAATAATCAGAATTATATGGGATATTACATCCCGTTTTATTAATATTTGCAGCTGGAATTCTGGATAATATCAAAGCAGAAAAAAAGTATCCGACCTGGAAAAAGGATATATATCATCGCCAGTTAAATAACTAACTGAGAGATAATATATGAAATAAAATGTGGCTGCTTATATAACAAAAAATCAGGAAAATAAGGGATATTGAATCCCATTTGGATAATATTTTCAACTATATATACATGGACTATTCATTTTTAACAGAAGCTATATTCAAAATATTAGAGAAAACTGCATCACAAGATTGAACAAAAATTATACCATTATGAAGATGAATGTCAGGTCCAACGAGATGAAGTGTCTGCAGAAAGGAAAAAGGTTAGTAATAATACTAATACAAACTACGAGATGAAAGACACTCCATATTTTATATACACCCCCCCCCCCCAATATGCAAGGTAAACTTCCGTGATCATTAGATCTCACAGTCAAAATATTCTTATTTATTTGTTTCAATTGAGTTGACTAATAGCAACCTATTTTTTCATACAAATGAGAGTTTTTAGCTGTTTAGGAGGAAAAAGACAATAAGTATCATAAACATTAAGCATAATGTCAACCACGTAATAAAAACAAGCAGAAAAAAAAAATCAAAGTATACAAATTTTTAATTCCGTTAAGTTCTAGAAGTTAAAATAAACATGTTTTGAACATAGATAATACTACTTTAAAATTGTAAAAAAGAAAAAGGTTGATATGCATTTATGTTATAATCTTCATGGATTGCCCTTTCTCTATCAATTTTATAATATACATGACAATTCAAATTCTCGCATAAAGTTCAACATACTCAAACAATCACACATTGTCGATATCTAAAAATGTTAAAATAACATCAACCAATACAATAGAAACAGATAGTAAAATCCTTACTGCATCAAAATGAATTGCGAAAAATACAATTTCAATATCAAGAGGGTTTGTTTACCAGCGGTGTTTGTCCAATACGAGAAGCATTAGTGAGTGTCACTAAACTTTGAACCACAAATACAAACCTAAATCATAAAAAGGAACAAAAAAAATTGAGTTTAGTCAAAACTATGATTTTAAAGTAATGAAACCGTCAATGAAACCGAATATTAACCCAAACTCAGATGAAAAAGAGATAATCATACCTGAAAGTCGGGTTCACTTCGAGAAATGAAAATCTAGATGTAGAACCCTCGGTTGATGTCCTCACCGCTTGATGTTCTCACTTGTGTGTAATCTGAAGAAAGCGAATAGACTAGGGTGAAGTTCTGTGCAACGCCATTGAAAGATAAAGCGGAGTGGCGGTTAGGAGATGATGATACGAGATGTCGTTGCTGGTCAGGAGACAATGATACGTGGATGGCGTCCACCAACCGACGGCCAAACAAGGGGAGAACGGAGAAGCGGGGGGAGAATGGCGGAGCAGGGGGTGAAAAGGAAAACGATGGGGCTAGGGTTTCTAAAAGGGGAGTGCGTGAAGAAGGAAACCAATGGCAACATTGATCTCAGGTAATGGGATAGCTATGTGTATATTTGTGTAATAAACTTTCATGGTTTTAAAAGAATTATAATATATTATAATTTATATTTATTTATTATTTAATTAGATAATTAATATAAGAATAATGTACAAAAATGGTCTACATGGTTTATTTAAAATTTCAAAAATGATCTGGAATTATGTTAACACCTTCGTCTCGCTTGGATTTATTCTTATAACTATTATGAGCATATAAATATAATTATATTTAGGGTTTATTATGAGAAAAATTGGTCTAGCAACAATTTTTTAAGTTTTGTTATGAATGATAAAAAAAAGTTGATGTTATTAATGATAAAGAATAAATAATGTTGTTATAAATGCTAAAAATACATAAAGTTGTTTATGTTTTTAGCAATTGGTCCTAATTAATATTCACGATTAAAATAAGTAATTTTTTTTATTCATGAACAATGTATAGTTCTCTTAAAAATATTTTTTTGTGTTATTATTTATTTAAAAATATTAATTTCGTCACACATCACTAAAGCAACACACGGACATGTTGGTTTATGGGTAATTTTTACGCACGAGTATTCAACTAGCAACAATTTTTTTAATTTTTGCTATGAATGATAAAAACTTATAAAAGTTGATGTTATTAATGATAAAAAAATAATGTTGCTGTGAATACTAAAAATACATAAAGTTGTTTCTATTTTTAGCAATTGGTCCTAATTAATATTCACGATTAAAATAAGTAATTTTTTCATCATGAACAATGTATAGTTCTCTTTAAAAAAAATTTGTGGTATTATTTATTTAAAAATATTAATTTCGTCACGCATCACTCGAGCAACGCATGGGCAAGTTGGTTTATGAGTAATTTTTGAATGGTTTGGGTTGGGTTGACCTGAAACATTTTTGTCCAAGTTTTCCAATTTTTATGAATAATTAGTGAGTTCAAATACGATCAAAAAACTATTACTAAAATAATATTTTATTTTTATTATAAAATTATGTTACACTATATTCGTACTTTAAAACTACATGTTTGTGTATTATTTTTATGGGAAAATGATGGATTTTCATTCTATTATAAACTATTATTAATTTTTTTTTTTGTATATTTAATTCTGACAGAACAATCTTTTAACGCATAATTAGTCTTTCGATCAACTCACATGTATTAATGTATAGTTTTATTAAATAAAATCGATTTTTTATGTCATTATTTATTTAAAAATAATAATTTCGTCGCACATCACCCGGGCAACGCACGGGTATTCAACTAGTTATACGAGTTAAGAGAATATTTTATTAAATTAAAAATTATCCTATAAGCTAAGCATTACATCAATTTAAAATTATATTATATCAAATTTAGTTCTATAACATTATGTCCAATAACGTATCAAATCTATTTATTCTAAATAAAAAAAGTAATAGATGTCATGTGTCGTATAACTAGGTTGCCACATGGCAAAACCTCTTTCTGACATGTGTAATTTTTTATATTTTTAAGATTTTAATTGTTAAAATTACATATTTAGTAATTATTGTAAACAAACATTATATAAACAATATATATGTTTCTCTTTTTAATAAGTATCATAAACAAACCTTTATATATATAATATAGGGTTAATATTGAAAAAACCCCATAACTTTCCTTAGTTTTGTGATTAAGTCCCTAAACTTTTTTTCTGATTGTTTAAGTCCCTTAACTATTTTTGTATTATTCAAAAAACTCACTATCTTTACATGTTTCAGCGATTAAGTCCCTAAACTTTTTGTTTTATTGGTTTTGTTTTACCTACTCATCCGGTAGCCGGTAAAAAATATATACTTTTGAATAATACAAGAAAAGTTTAGGGACTTAAACAATAGGAAAAAAAGTTTAAGGACTTAATCATGAAAATGAGAAAAGTTTATAGGGTTTTTTCAATATTAACCCTATAATATATATATTTCTTTTTTTAGTGACTATTGTAAATAAACTTTTATACGTAGAATATTATATTATTTAAAAATAATCTTTATGTTTATTTTTGAAAATATGAATGCGTGACTGTTTAATTTTATACTTCAATTTTAAAAGATTGTAAAAACAAGTTTATAATAAATAAATATATTATTTTGTATCTGTTTAAAAAAATGCAATATTTGTATGTTTTAGATTTCTATTCATATAAATTTTACATAAACATCTAATTAGACATGCATAATACGCGGGTATATAAACTAGTATGTAAATAAAATAAGTTTGTATTAAAATAGTGTTATAACATTAAAATATCCGATAACATAGTAGATAAACGCCATTTAAAACATACCTTAGATGAAAATGACATTAGGTTAAAAATAAGTAACACTAATATAAAAAATATTTTCTACCATCATTATCAACCATATTAATAACTAAAATTTAAATTCAAATTCCTTTGATTTACATTACGTAAACCAAACGCCACTGAATAGTTTACAAATTCTTACCTCCTCCACTCTTGCCATCATATGATTAAGAATATGTTTTTAGTCTAAATTGTTATTGTTATTGTTTTTAAACTTTTTTATTGTTAGCTTTAATGAATTATTATCGTCTTGCTCATCATCTTCTCAATATTTTTTTAATGTTATATCAGAGACCTTGACCTTCTTGTTCTGTTAAAACTGAAAACACGTCTCAAGTACCGTGAGTGATTAACCACTTTTTAGATCAAGTGGCCACCACCAAAGGTGGGAGGTGTTCTCCTTGGTTGAGGTCTTGGGTTCGAGCCTTGTCAATGTCGTTTCTCCTTAGGTGGAGGTGTGAGGTTTGGTCTTCACCCTCAATGTGTCTAACAATGGTGCTAACAACTAACCATTAATATCTGCTGTTACCATGAGTGATTGATATTGGTTGCATAAACAACGGTTCTAATTTTCCATATATTTTGATAGGCGGTTTTTGACCAAAGTAGAAGAATCTTGAACAAATGTTATGTCTTTTTTCAAGATAAGAATTTCTACGTCCGCTGCAAATCAGAGAGAGCAACAGCATATATCTATACATACATGCATGAATCGTCATAACAAAACCACTTTCTCTTTGGATCATAAAAATGGTACTTAGAATTTGTTCTCATGAATCGAATCGTAATCTTACATGCACCATCGCTGACCAAAAACATAACAAAATGCCCACCCCAAGAATTTCGAATACTACAAGCAAAATTCTCTAACAATCCCTAATCCATAGCAATTATATTATATATAAGCCATTTATTTATCGTCGCATATAAAATGATCATTTACATTGGCGTTTATTAAAATTTGGATTAGATGTCAACTTTGTTAGCAATGTTCTCAACCTACGAGCACCAGCTCCAGGCCTCAAGACACCAAACCCATCAATATGCAAACTCGAGCATGTTTGACGCTTATCGCTACTTTTGGAACACCATCCTCCATGGGAAAAATGGTTAGGACGTCGTTTGAGTAGGTCACGATCAATCCTATCAAGAACCACGTTGTTATGCTTGAATTTTCTAGCAAATGGGCGACTACTAAGAACCATTTTCCGATAGTCTCGAGGTCCAAGTAACCTCGGGTGCTGCTTTGGAGGCGTGTCCCATGTAATGTAATGGAGATCATGGTTGACAGTGGTGTTTTTGTAGTCCTTTGAGTTGCATATAACTGTTTGAAAGTATCCTTCAGGAGATGAAACGAAATTGGTGTAGTAAAGCAGGAGTGTTCGTGGCAAGTTTTCCCAACCGATTATGCAATATTCTGCAAACGACCTTGATAACACAGTCCATGCTGAACCTGCATTATGCATGAGAATGTGTTAACGATACGTATATCTAGTAGGATCTACAATAATAATTATTGAAAATGGTTTCAATAGTTTGCGGTTTGCCTACATCTTTGAACTCTATATAGTATGTTTGCATTAGAGGGAAACCAGGCATTATATAATTATAAGACATGGAAATCTGATTCTAAATTTTCAACTATAATCACAACCATTAAAAGTAGTTATTAGTAGCCTAGTAATGACTTGTAAGGTTTAAACAGTATGTTAGTATGTTTACTAACATAGCCAAAATGAAAAGAAATATATTTGAATGAGTGGATGACTACATTTTCACCAATCTACCATAAAGTTTTATTATCCTTAAGGAGAACATATAATTCAAGTATATAACCAGAACGAAACAAATTTCTGACCTTCATAAGTACATTTTCAAGCCTATTTTAAATTGGCAATAAATTCAATAATGCAAGTTAAATGAACACCTTCTGAGAATCCTTGATGACAACCAACTCTCCAAGATTCATGGACCAAATAATGAATACCATAAAATAAAAAAAGTACACCCACGGGTGTGAATCTAATAGAAGACAAGTTATGCATGTGATGCATCCGCCAGAGAAAAAAGGATCAATTTTGTTTATCTGTTTTATATGAATGAAGGTTGGAAGGCCGGGTTATTAAGGATAACTATATTATCTTTATTGTAAAGTTGGTACGTGATAAGCATCGCATGATCTTGGATCTTTTGTTTTCAATGTCAAGGTTAGGGTGCATCTTGAGTCTGTTTTTTGGGTAGTTTGGTTAATGTCTGGTTTCTTGTATGTACTGATTAATACTTAACAGCTTGTGGTTGTCAAGGACAGTGGTTTTGGTTTGACCTTCTCCATATGTTGACCTGCATCTTGAAGATCAAGTGGGTTAAGTTGTCGTCTTTGTATCATGTTGTTGATGATATAATAATAATATCTTCTTGCCTTTCAAAAAATAAATTTATCTTGTTGTAAAAATCTAGAAAACCATACTAGAGGGTGATATTTTTGCCACCCACCACCCAACTGTATGTTCAAACTCATGATATCCAAACAAGTTTATTGAATAAATATTACCAACCACGAATGAACGAGAAGTCAGCCACTCAGCCAACCCCGTCTCCTAAAGATGTTCAATTTACTTCTAATACACATATATGATATATCCAATGAAACATATACCTAAGTCCCCTGGTGCATGTTTATTTAGTTTCTTAAACAATTAATTACTAAAGTTACTGCGAAAATAGGGAAATCTTCCGTAGTAAATAATTGACCCTATGGTAAATCCCATTCGTGGGTCCAACAAATCTTTGGATACAACCCTAATCATACGTTTCTTTCTTTTAAGACACAAGGAAACTGTTATAACTTCTTTCTTTTCTTAACTTTATTTCTTTTTCCTTTTCTTCGCTAAGGAAGACAAAGAAAATGGGGTGCTTTTTTCAGAAGTTCACATGATATGCTACTAAAGATATAAAACGCAGCATTACAAAATGACATGTTACATGGCCCCCACATGGACTGCCTCATTATTGTCGCCCCAAAACAAGCTAAATCCCCTTTCTTTTCACAATCAAAATAGTGGAAATTTAAACCAACCTAGCTAGGTACAACTATTATTGGATGAGGTACCAATCAAAAATCAAGAATTGCACCTAGGTTAATATGACTAAACTTGCTTTGGAGTTTAGATTTAAACCAAAAAGAGAAACTTAAGTGAACCCATTGATTAAACAAAGATTTGAGGATGAAATTAAAGAAGAAATGAGAGAAAAGCAAACCAGTATACAACTTGAAAGCAGTGGGGAGAGTTCTTTGCTTGATCACAAACCATATTTCTGATTTATTTGAAGTGTAAAGACCTGGGTCTATCATTATTGGCTTCCCTCTCTTGTTCCTGTAAGCATAAATGAAGTCAATTTTTTATATTGAAACTTTGGACATGAAAAGCATATTAATCATATTCTTCTGTATTTATGCATTGAACTTTTGTAAATTTTATGGTCAGTGCTCTTCTGAAAGAAAGATGGTAGATAGGCCTGTTCAATGTTCATGTTTGATGGAGGGTTTAGTCAACTGGTCATGCCACAAGCATTGAATGCGTCGGGGTTGTGAGTGTGTATCATTTTTTTGATTATTTGCGATTCTAAATAAATTAAATACTTAATTTAGAATTTTTCATGAACAGTTAACTTAATTAAAATCAAATAGAGTAAATATCATCTGACTTCTTACATTTTCCAACCCAACCGACTGGTATGCTGTATGAAATTCAGATGTCTGGGCACCACCGAGAAGGCCGATATCAGATCTGAAAAGGGCAATCACAAATCCATAATAAAATACCTGAAATTCATAGACACAAATAAAAAAAATTCATTAAAATAAAAAAAAATTAAGTACTCACCGTACCATCTTGAGTAACCAAAGGGTAATCAGAAGCACTGAGGTTAATAAACCAATCCCATTTAGCATCAATCCTCAAAAGCATGGCCATGGCGTGCAAAGTAGTTGCAAGCATCGTTGGACCTCTATAGGTCACACTATTAGGTTTCCCCACAATCAAAACATTTCCCACAAATTGAAAAACATTACTATCCCTAACGAATCTGGCAATTTCTCGATGTTCATATTCAGTAGCTTCCCGTTCTAAATGAATCAAGTAGAAGTTGGCCGGATGGTAGAGCGCTTGAATGATTCGTTTAAGCTTGGGAGTATCGCCTTTAGAAGCGGAGATCAAGTAAGCGAATGAAACAGGGTATGGTGTGGTGTTGTTGATTGATTTGGGGATTACGAGAGTAGTGATTGATGATTGATTTAGGATGTTGATATCGAATGAAGTTAAGTAGGTGGATATGTATAGCATTGTGAAGAGAAGTGAGGTTAGAATGAAAGAGATTACGAAAACTTTCAAACCCATTTTCGTTGGTGAGATCTGAAAATGGATCCAAAAGACAGAAAGATAATGGCAGGGCAGCAATTGAGGAAGAGGGAAGGAGAGGAAGAGTGTAGATGAGTTTTGTGGGTCGGGTTGCTTCCGTTGGAAGTGGGGAGAACCAACCCCTCCTCGTTGCTGTCTTCAAGAAAGTCACTCTCAGGTTCGGTGGTATCATTATAACCCTCTGTTTTTCTTCAAGATTTTCAATCTAAACAAATCATGTTTCTTGATTTAATTTATGTGTTTTTTAAGTTATCCCAGTTTAATTCTTGGGTAAATTACAATTTTCGTCCATGTGGTTATACACAAATTATGGTTATCGTCCTTTTAATGATTAAATTACGATTACAGTACTTATAGTTGGCAATTTATTATGTCTTTGGTCCATTTGTCCAATATTTTTTTAAAATGACGATTTTGCCCTTTTATTTTTATTTCAGTTTTGGTCCTTGATCAAATTATTTGTTTTATTTCATTTTATTAATAGATTTTTATTCTTTTACTATTTATTTAATATATTTTCTATTCTTTTATTATATTGTCTAGTTATTACTATTAAAATTCAATTAAAATAAAAGGTTATTCAATATGTTTTATTTAATTATTTATTTGATATTATTATTAATAGTATTAATATTATTATTTTGTTATGATTTAAGTATTTACATGACTAAGTAGTAATCAATGAAAATAACTTGTATATGACTTAATTTAATATGTTGTATTTTTGTTAATTATTGTTATAAATACTATTATTATCGTTCATACAAATTGATTTTAGATAGACGTTGAACTATTTATATATTTATTTTTCTAAATGTATATTACTTTTCATTTATAAAAATTGAAACTATTTATGCATTTAATTTATTTATCTAATCTCTTTATTATATGTTACATTCATATAAATACTTATATATTTAATAATTTTTTATTCAAATTAATTTAATTATTTTGTTTTTATCTTAACCAAATATATAACTTAACGTGTTTTCTATTCTAATTTAGTTATACCATAAAGTTAATGGTCAGATAAACCTTATACATATAACTTAAGGAAACCCATAATTGTTGTAATTATAACTTAATGAAACATATAATTATTTCATAAAGTTAAAAAACTAAATTAATTTATACATATAAATATGTAAAGTTTACATATCTTGTTAATTTTAAACTATATTTTTTGTTTAACAAATAGTAAATATATTAAATAAATAGTAAAAAATAAAAAAGCTATTAATAAATTAAATAAAAAGAAATAATTTGATCAAGGACCAAAACTGAAATAATAATGAAAGGGCAAAATCGTCATTTTAAAAAAATATTGGACAAAGGGATGAAAGACATTATAAATTGCCAACTATAGGTACTGTAATCGTAATTTAATCATTAAAAGGACGATAACCATAATTTGTGTATAACCACAGGGACGAAAATTGTAATTTACCCTTAATTCTTTTATTCTGCCTACATTATTTTATGTGAAAATGAAAATGACAGAAAAATAATATTTTTTTCCCTGTAAAACTAGTAAACAAACTAAAACAAAATTACGTTTAATATATTAATAATAACATTTGATAAATACTTATTTGAAACAAATGTTATAAGCTAAAAATTTAATTGGATTATGAAATTTGATCCAAACACCTTTCGAGTGTTCAAAGTTATGATCATATATATTTAAAGAAATGTTTTATTTACACCCCTTATGACGTGACATTTTCACACCCTTCTAATTGATTTGATATTTTCTTATTATTGTAATAATAAAATATTTAAAAAAACAATGATGTGATGGATTAAGAAGGTGTGAATAGCACCCCATATTTATTTAAATCAAGGAAAACTTATAAATAAATTCAAGTAGCACATTAAAAAGTAAAATAACAGCAAATTTTTAAACCTAATATCTTGATTGATAAATGTAGCATTGCACATAGGGTAGAAGCTATCAAACAATTGAAAGTAAGGGATAGAATTCAAAATTTTTAAATACAATCATGGGTAGACCTAAGTTTAATTAAGGTTAGCATAGGCAACCGGTATTCCGCGTTAATAATCCCGTTTTTTAATAAAATTTCTTTAAAAAGTTTCGTTTGTGCAATTAGTGAATTTTTGAGTGTACAACCAGTGATCTTTCAATATTAACAACTTTGTTAAAATAAATTAACTAAAAAATCTTATAACCTCAAAAGTCAGATCAAACAAATGGATTTGTAGTGTAATTATACATATTTTAGAAATTAGAGGAACATGATGTGATTGTATCCATTTAAGTTGAATTGGAATTTGAAAATTGAATGTTTTGACTTGATCGATTAAAAAATACGAATTGTCATAAAGAGCAATTGTAGAAAAGGCAATATGTCAATTTTTTTTTTATAATTTTCTTAAATAATTGTAATTTTTATACATATCTATTATAGTTTGTTTGATATTCTAGCATTATTCGTGTTACTTTAAATTAATTATTCATATTTGTTGAATAGACTAATCTAATCAATTAAAATTATCAAACCGGTCAAGAAACATGCAGCAGCAGTTGTCCAGTTTCAGCAGTATCTATCATACATTCCTAACGACTACAATTATGCAACCGACAACCTGAAAACCTAAGTCCACCATTGCCTAGTGCCTACAAGCTTTTAAAGTTGGTGGCATTACTTCACATTTTCACATGGTTGAAACTATGGTTATAAAAAAAAGACAATTAACAAATGAGTTTTGCTCTCAAAATAAGCAATAGTTCTTGAGGTATAACTTGTTTAAATTAATTGTTTAGTGACTTTATGAGTTCAAATTGATTGGTTGAGTTTTCCATAATATTCGATGAAGTTTTCAAAACAAGTGTGTGATCTATGTTAATTTAAATTTAAAACAAGAAACGTGTTTTTTTAATTTAATTTTGTTATTCAATCAAAATGTATATAAAGTAAAAGCAATTGAATATTGTCAACTCAAAATGTATCAAATGGTAACCGTTGGGACTAATGAAAATTTAAAAAATTTAATTGACCAAGCTTTGATCGGGCCAAAAAGAAAATTTTAGGTGGTCATTCGACAAGTTCAAGATCGATATTTGAACCAAAAAATAGACCGACAAGCTGATAAAGAAATATCATGAGTAGCCTCTTAAGAAACTAGCACATCGTGTTAATACTATACTGGACCTAAATGTGTAGGATCTAAGATTAGATTCAAACATTCTTATCTCTATGTTTTCAAAAAGTTTGAGTTTGGACTTTAAATCAATGAACCTATACCAATGAAACCACGAACTAACATAATACTCCTCAACCTTGAACTTGGGAAGTGGGATCCTAACTCTCAAGTTCTATAATGTAAAAATGTAAATCATATACGCATAGGAAACTATGGTGTATCTCTAGTTGCGGCTAGTATCTTGCTAGAAGCAATTTGGGTTTGAATAAAATTGTTGCTGTTAAAATATATACACACACGCATAGGAAATTATCAACAATTTAACCGGAAAAGCGTATATACATCCTAATATAACCCTCCAGTTTGACAAATGAAAAAAAAAATTCTTAAAACTTTCTTTCCGATTAATAAAGTATACATGCTACAACTTTTAAATGGAAATACAACATACTGAAACATGTAACATTACATTGAAATCACAATGCCAGCTAACATTGATTACTGCCTGTAATGAAAGTAGCTCAAAACATATATCAACTTTAAAAACAATATGAAATTGCATGTCCATCGTACTCGAAACATGGATAAAATATGTATATTCAAAGTTGACACAAAACATATAGTGCAAAGTTGTGACCTCATTAAAGTATACCTGATCATATTCATAAAAGATGTATTTTCCAAAATGATCATGAAAAGAATTCAAGAAAGTCATAACCTAATTGAAAGTGTTACCAAACCATAGATAGTGGTGTTGCAGGGGGAGATTTCTAACACAAATGTTAAAAACGAGATGATGTGTTTTATTTATATTTCTAATAGGGTCAATAACTAATAAAAATATATATATATATACCAACGGTTTAGAAGTTACCTAAAAAGGAAGCAGTCAATTGTTTACATCATATTACTTTACTCTAGCAAACTTGGTATAACATGTGTGAGTCGCGCACGATCTTACAAAAGAAAATCATAATGGAGACTACTGGTCAACATATTTTCTCAGGGGCCCAGGAATTTGTCTTGAGTTTGAATAGATACAATTAGATTATGTATGAAACAGACCTATTCAAAAATTACGCCAACACAAATCTACATCTGGCAAGTTGAGATATACCTTCTGCTGTATTTGACATGGATTTTTTTACAACCCATTAATGCAAACTGGGCTTTGACCATCGATATTCTACGCCTGACTTGGTTTCTGTTAGGTTTGCCCACAAGATTGGGGACCTCCTCCCAACTGTTTACGAGTCAAAACTGCAAGAACAATGCTCTTGGTTGCCTTTTGACTTCACGTGCATGGAGACTTGCATCTATGTAGTATTGCAACAAGATCCTGAAACATTCATGTCACTTGTACCACTTCTTTGAGCGAGATGATGTCATCACGCGGATGGGATTCTTCAACACGAACCACCACTTCATCCCCAACATGTGACCCTATTGACACCCATGCAGATGCCTGGAATCCAACCTACAAAATCCAACCGAACAAATGAATCGTCATGACAAACAAGAACTATATGACATACTTGCAGGATGAATGATGCCAAAATTGTATAAAAGCACCGGGAGCATCTTTTATAATGGACTTATAGCAAGCTTGGTGATGGGTCAATTTATTGGTTCTACAAAATGTTTCTAGTTGATGTCCATTCGGAGTTAGCTCTGAAAATAATTTTAGAAAAATGAACGAACATGTGCAAATATATGATTAAGTAGGGTTAAAATATTACTTCAGAAGATCTTTCGAATACATCAGTTATAAACATGAGTTATCCAGGCCATCCACATTTGCACAGCTCATGTTACGCAACCACACAACATAATATGCTGTTTGGGAAGTGTACAGGAGCAGTTTAGATGTTTACCTCCAAAAGTAGTAAAGATGCATTGCGATCTTTGATGAATTTAAGAATCAATGCACGGTATTTTCTTTCTTTTGGTTGCCTTCTCAAATATTCTAGTATCCAATACCGTAGGCTGCTACCAAATAGCTTCTTTGCTATCCTAGCGTTCATGTTCACGGAAGCAGCCATGCCTTCCAGTTGCCCAGCTGTAAATGGAAGAGAATCGCCTCTAAGAAAGGCTTTCACCTACAAACACAGGTTTTTTGAAAAAATGAAAGGGGCATTAACATATAATTTGGAGAGAAAGAAAAAATGTTTTGAAGTGTAAAAAAGTAACTTATTCATGGCTTACAGCAAAACTTATCCTTGGCTCCAGTTTATTTGAATATTCGTATCAAGATATGAAATCTAACAATACCAAACAGACTAATCTCATGTTTCACATAATTTTATCAAACATTTGTACTTAAAAGATGCAATCTATCAAGTTTTGTATTGTAACATCCCGTTTTTGTGATAATTGCGTGGATTTATTTTAGTGGATAATTAATATATTATTATTGTGTGGGTCCAATGAGAACCTGAGTAGTGGATTATACGTGTCGGGTTGCGCGTTACGTGTCACCGGGTTGCGATATTCGTGGATTAATGGTGTTTATGAGTTCGTGGATTTAAATGAGTTAAATGGATTTTAATTGTGAAAAAGGGGTATCGGGTTCGGGTTATCGGGACGGAACCCGTTAAAAAGGGTGAAAACATATACGTGCGTCCCTTCTTTCTTTCCCTTTCTCATTTGGGAACCAACGTATGTGTGAAAGTGTGTGTATCTTGTGTGTGTGTATGAAGCTCCAGCAGCAAGGAAGCTTTATAATTGATGAATGATTGTTGGAATTGATCTCCATCTTCTTCCTTTGAGTTCTTGAGGTAAGGAGTTTAGAATTGATAGCTTAAATTCGTATGATTTGTTAAGGGTTGTGTAAGATGGTTTTATGCTTCTGGGAGTTAATATATATGTGTGTTATATATGTTTCTGTGAGTTGAAAATCGAGTTTGGGGTGTTATCCCCCTGGTTTCTGCCATGGAAATCGAAGCAGGGAAGAAGAAGAACAGACTCCGAGCGCGGCCGCGATGGGTGAGGGCGCGACCGCGATGCGCGGCGCGGCCGAGACTCCAGGGGCGCGGGCGAGATCGAGGACAGGGTTGTTTCGGCCGAATTTCGAGCATCGGTTGCTCGTTTGGGGCTGTATCTGAGTCGTGTTGGTTCTTGACGGATGTATTCGGGTTATGTGATTTATTGAGTCGTGTTTCGTTTGAGATTGTTGTGAGTCGGGTTTTCGAGGCTTTCGGTTGGGATTATTTCGAGGCTTCGGGTCGGTTATGAGTTGAGTTATAATTGTTATGTGTGCCTTTTGAAATGAGTTTGTGCTAACGGTTGGGATCCGTGCGATTTCAGGGACGAGTCAACGAGCCGAGCCGAGTCAGAGATTCCGGGATTAGTGGATCGACCAGGTGAGTACCCGAGTTCTTTTCTAAACCGCGGGACAGTTTTTTCAGAGTCGTGGTTGTGGGGATAGTTTCGTGTAGGGGTGAGCAACAGGTACCATTTCCCGAACCCGAATCGGTACCGAACCGGTACCGGTACCGACCGGTACTGAATTAATATATTCGGTTCGGTATTCGGTTTTTAAATTTGCTAAAATTCGGTATTCGGTACTTTCGGTTCGGTATTCGGTTCTTAAATTAGCTAAAATTCGGTATTCGGTACCGAACCGGCACCATATAAAATTATACGGTTCGGTATTCGGTTCTTCCAAAATTAATAATTCGGTTTCGGTATTTTCGGGATCGGTACCGGTTCGGTTCGGTACGGTACCGAGCTCACCCCTAGTTTCGTGTATGTGTGTATTGTGTATATTGTGTATTGTGAATGAGACAGGGACGCGAGCACAGGTATGATTCTATTCCTACATATGTGATATATGTGCATGAGATGAGATCCAGTCCGGGGTCCGTGATGAGTTCCATACGGACGGTGATTCGCGATGGGTTATCGCGCGGGTTGACTGTCCCTAACAGTCCTTGGGGCGTGTATACACGGCAGGGCCTGTAGCCGGTTCGCGCCCGTGCTACAGGGTTGTGGCTAACCACCGGTGTACACGGTCGTTAGCTGGGGAAGGGTCCCCCTCAGTGATATTGTGTGCAGGGCTTCGGATCTCATGTATGTGTGTTCATACCTGTATTGAGATATTGATTGCCAGGGACAGAGGTTGAGCTACTGTTGAGTGTACGTGCTATGTGTATGTGTGTTACATGTATTCTGTGCAGAGTCTAACCCTCGAGTACTCACGAGCTTTCGAGCTTACGTATTCGAGTCTTCCATGTTCAGGGCATCAGTGACAGGATTAGCAGCCGAGTTTGATTAGCTGGGGCCGGGAGCTATTTGGGAAGCTTGGTGTTGATTTCGTGTAATGACCTAATCTGTATTGTTTGCGTTTGTATCCTTTGGGCTTATGTAATTAGTGGATTGTATGTTAACAGCGATTATGTGAAAGTTTAAATTAATAGTGATTTCGGTTTATCTTATGACATATGCATAAAAGAGCTATTGCGATATGCCACCTGTGTATTGAATTGACGTGGCATTTCCGGGTTAAGGGAGGGTGTTACATGTATTGACCATAAGGGTCATCATTGGGCCACATGTTCAGATAGTAATATCAGCAGAGCCAAGTGTTCCGGAGAAGTGGCAATCTTCATACAATTGAAGATCTCAGCACCCTCTGCTTTATTTCCTCATACTTCGTTTTAACAGGATATAAAATGATAGACTCTATAAGAGAAAGCGGTAAGGTTTCTCCTTTGTGATTGACAGGTTCAAATCACTGAAACAGCTTCTTTACAAAGTGCAAGGGAACAAATACTTACATCCCAACCATTTCACAGCCAAGGAGCCTTGGTGCACCAAGGACACCCATTTTTCGTTCATTTTTTATCAAGATATCTAGCTTTACTTCTGAAAGACATGCCAAGCACTGAAGCTTATAAGCTGGTATCATGTTTAATTTCCTTTAACAACAGCTTCCGAGAGAGATAACATTACAAGTGGCAACTATATATCTAATCCAGGGGAAAAAACATTTAACTAATTATACTTTCAAAAAATTTTACCTGGTAATGAGCAAGGAGGTCCATATATCTGCGAATGGGAGACGTAAACTGCACGTAACCAGGAATCCCCAGAATACCATGGCGTATAGCCTTTCTGTAATCCATTTCAGCAGCACGCATAATTTTCACGATGGCAGAGTTCCGAACTGGGCCTTCTGGAAGATGATAAAATGCAGATGTATCAATCTTGGACTGGGGTTGTCCTCGGTATGGTAAAGGAATCTGATTAGAAGAACCATATGTGGCTAGAACTTCCCCACAAAGTATCATCATCTCTGAAACAAGTCGCATAGCAGGATCCGTCTGGTCTTCAACATATAACCTAATTAATGGTTCTGGATCATCTGGATTGTCCACCTTTATTCTAGGTTCCAATGAGCCTGTCTCAATTGCACCCTAAACAAAGTACCATTGTCATAATCACAAGACTTCAGCCAAAGCTAATTGTCTACATGTAAGAACTTGGCAGGGAGAATATATACCGAAAAGCACACACATGTGCGTACAAACATATAAGAAGGAGATAGAAGGACATCATCCATAATTCTATGGATCACTTATATCCACCCTATACCAATGCACTTTCAGAATTTTCCAGAGCTTTTAATGTGCAAATTGAGACAAAACGAGAAAATAAAGAGGCTTTCAGCATTCTGAACGATTTGGTCTTGTTAAAGTAAAAAACGAATATAAGCTCCATTCAAGCCCACTATTCGAGCATGTCCAACTCTTCTTACAGATGTAATAATGTTAATGATAACTGAAAAACACCAATTTTACACTTCCAAAGAGATGTGATTGCTTTTCCATTTTAGTCCTTAAAAGTAAATATTGATTTTGAGAACGGCTAATATCTTCCTTGTAAATGTTCGATACATATACAAATTACCAAGGGTCAAAATCTACCTGTTCACGTCGCCACTGAAGCCGAAGACTTGCAGCCTCGGCAAGAGTCCTGAGTTCCAACTCTTCTTCCAGATTCAGATTCAGAAGCTCGGATGCACTCTCGTATGTCAACATATAAGTTGGTCTAATAGTTGAATTATTCACCGCATATTCTGCAACACTGTCAAGCAATGTGGTACAAACCAGCGTTGTAACAACTGTGAACATGAAGGCTTTGATACCATGAAAATGTTTATGGTCCAAGGAAATTGTACGTATGGGAAGAAAGGCTGAAGATGTAAATGAAAAGAAACATTACAAGCAGAACAAATTAATTACATGAGGAAAGTGATTCTAAGCTGACATAATTGTGGCTCAACCAAATTTTAATTCCAGCAAGTTGCGATTTTTAAATAAAATGGTAGTCCAATATGTCCATGTTATATACTTAACAAACACACATCAACAGAAGATATCGACTCTAAGCTCTGATGACATCCTTAGACAGGAAAATTTAGTTTTATCAAAAATCAAACATACATAACTGGCATACATACTAACTACTCAGTTTTGCATGTTCAAAGTTCAGGTTCATTCCACTTATACATGACAAAAGATATAGAACATATCATCTTAAAAACCAAAGACCTGCATATCTAGAAAATTATACCAAATTACCAATTACAACTTGTATTAAAATATAGCACCACACTCCAACAGTGTTTCACAATTATATTAAGTACTTTCACCTGAAGTCTTACCATTCCACATGTGCATGCAAAACATTAATAGTTTACCTGCCATCAGAATGCAATATGACTGATACTGTAACAGCCCTGCAATTTGTTCCTTGCTTCAAGCTCATTCCCTCCATCGCAAGTTTCTCAGGAAACATTGCATAGGTGGCAGTTGGCAAAAAGACGGAGGTTCCTCTTTGCAGTGCCTCTCTATAGCGCAACCATATCTAAGAATATTAGAAGAAATACAAGTTGCAAGCGCATGCTGAACAGAATCAAATGTACCTGTCTATCATGCTCCCTGGTTGAACAAAGCTAGCTGGATCAGCAACATGTATCCAAACTTTAATACGGCCATCTTGTAACTTTGTTGCACTCAGTGCATCATCAAGCTATAAATTTTTGTCATTTGCATTTAAGTACTGATAGATTTTTAATCAAATACACATTTAACATTGTGTAACATCAATGTTCAAACTCAATATAGCAGATACCCAAATCACATGATTTACTACCAATAAATAAACCTGGCAAAAATCCTTTGGTAAGTCTCAGACAGGATTATACTGTTTGTATATATAGCTGTTTCATGTATAAAGTTGGAGACTGATGTTGCTGGAGGATTATTTGCAGCCTAGGAGCAGGATCCGAAGGCGAATGGAAATTTGTTTTAGATCCAGGCCCATTTGGGTTATTTTCAGCTTGTTTAGGTCCAGGCTCATTAGAGATTCATCAATGAGAGAATAAAGAATATATAGCTAGCTCTACATGATGGACAATGGGCCAAAGGCAATTCTAAAAAGTAAAACAATACAAAAGTAATATACACCCAAGACTTCCCAAATTGGAACATGAATATCAAGTGTGCCCGACTTGTCATGTATATGATATATTTGACCTTAAACCTGGTTTGTAATGAACCCAAAGTGGCTCAATAGTAGTAGGTTGGCCAAAATACAACAGATCTTGCCACAAACAAAATGACAATGAACCCAAACATCTCTTGTATGCTCAAAATATTTGGTTTATGGAGATTTGTATAGCTCAATAGCTCCCTCATTATTGAAATATATCAAGATATCACCGACTCCTATATATTGACTTGGATATTCTTGTGATCGTGTTAGACACTTTCCGAATAAAACAATTTGACCCTAACCGGGTTGGACTGGGTTATCCAAATTTTGTTTAGGGATAATACACAAGAAAATGAACTAGTCACAGATTAATGAAATCGTTTGTATATATACATTTTCATACGATTTCTAAAGAAAAGATAAGACAGGAAATATTTCCAAAAAACCACCACAAACGGCTGCGAGATTATCAGCATTGGCTACTCACTGTTAAGCTTGTGAAGAAGCTTCAACACATCAGCGACTGCACAGTGCACAGCATCAGCACTTGCTGATCTGAAGGCTATTAAGCCTCAGCACCTGCTGATCAAAATAACGTACAAAAAAAATCCCATATGAAACAACTTCAAAAATCGTATAGGGGCCCTGCCCCTTGGACCCCGTCACCCCGCTAAGGTCTACCCCTAGGACCCTGCAAGGGGGCACCACCCCCCTTGATTCCCACATTTCGCCGGGTCTAGACTTCAGCTGAACTTATACAAGTGTGCACTCTGCACCTCCATAGTCCATACTTGTTCTAATTCCAACCAAAATCCTTAACAGGTCAAGGTAATTAGAATGGAATAGCAGCATCCTATGCTAAATAACAAACCATAATAAACTCGTGAGGGTGTAAACATGAATGTGTGATGCCCACTGATGCTCAGATTGGACAATCCAAAGAAACTAGGGAGAAAATCGTTGAGAAAAGAGGTTATGATCCTGAAGCTACAATGGAGCTTTGTATGTTGAACTTGAGGGGTAGGCCTATGATAAAAAAGAGGGCAAGCATACTGAGCTGAAGTGTAGACTATTGTTGGTAGCAGAAAATCGAAGTAAGGATCTAGAAGAAATTACCATCGCAGGGCAGGCCTCCATACGGTTTTAAACAAAAAATTTGTATTATGCCTTCCCCAAACATAGGTGTGAGGCCTATGAAGCAGAAGTAAGAACAAAGCACAATCTTAAGGCATAGGCCGATGCCCCCAAAAGCGCAGATAAAAATTGTTTTGAAATCTTATGAAAACGAAAGCCACCATTCTCCTAATTTCACTAACCTATTGAATCACAACAAGAGACTGCCAATTCAGCGTCATAACATATTTGCAAGTGCTCATCGTTGAGGATACATTGTCTCACAATTATACCACAAAACAGGATATACCATCAAACAAACCCAGAGTTACACTTCTACAACAAAGTTAATTGGTCCATCCATTATTAAGGGGGAGTACGACAGCTAAAGGATGACTTGCCAGCCTGCTATGTAACTTGTGTTCCATCCTTACACCTGATAGAGGTGACATATTTTCTATTCATTAATGGTTTTACATTTTTGTCTTAGAAAATAGGCATGATATTGTTATTACTGCGTTTGATTGTTCTGAATTGATTCATATTAGGACTTCACCTCCTAATACTAAAAGACAAATGCTGATTAATGCCTATTTAAAATTTCTTGAAGGTTTTAAGGGGTTTATGCAATTCTTTTTGGCATTTTATTATCATCTTATAAAAGAATTAAACAGATCCATGCGAGTCATCTGAGGAAACTGCAGTGAACATCCAGAACTCCACTATTAAGTATGGCAATGATTTAAAAATTAATGCTTCTCAAAATTGACATGGAAGACGTTCGAAAACATGGCTGGTTATTATAGGAATTAGGGCATGTTTTAGACCCATGAAACCAAGTTAAAATTAGTTAATCCATAGGTTTACAATCTGATGCACTGATAAGTAACTATTTGAATAACCATTTATCTTCACAACATTCACCCACTAGAGAATGCAATACATTATGCATAGGAGTTTAATTCAATTATTTGCACTAATCTCTAATAATTTTGTGTTAGTCTTACACCACTCCTTTAAAAGAATTGATGAGACGAATTTGGGAATATTCCTTTATGAATTATGAAAGTTTATTGTACATGCGAGTGAGTGTGGTTGTGGAAGTACTAGTCGAATTATGGAGTTGTTGGATTGGCGATTAAATTTTATTGTCATGTTTGGTAAATTTATGTGTAGGTTGCATAATTTTGAGTCAATTTCAGGAACATGCTAAAGAATGAAACAAAATATTGTACTTCTTATTGGTTGTTAGTCACCAGTGATTTATGCAGCTAGCTTTATATCATATTCCTTAGGTAGAAACCAATAATACTTCATAATCAAAAAAGCCAATGAGCAGAAATATTTAAATTCTAACAAACACAATATAAATCCAAATATCCTATATATATGACTTTACAAATATGTATGCATTTGTATTTGTATAAATGGTGGAAACCTGAAAACAACACAACATAAAATAATGAAAGTAAGGTAACATAGCATTGTTACCTCATCTGCTTCATCCACGTCAATTGCATATACCTTCAGATGTGTTAGATCTATCCTATCATCCTACAGTCACAAGCAGCAGTTAGGGACACTATGAGTCTAACAAGGGGCATCTTATGCAAGTTATATATAGAAAACACTTCAAAAGCAATATAAAATCAGACAAATTCAAATGACATCAACTGTATAGCTCAAATATGACAAATAAAAAGGTGATGCATATACCATATTGAAAACCCACTTCCTTACCTGACAATAAGATCTGAGAGACCAAAAGCTATACTAAATTCCTTAAAGCTTGACAAATCCTGACTAACTCTATTAACTCTGCTGATCAAGAGATTTTCATGTGTGTATAGTATACAAGGAAACCTTATGATTCATTCAAGGAGAATATGGGTTGGGAGAAACTTATCAGAAAGAAACAAAACAACAACTTTAAGACCTTATATAATTAAAAACTGTAACTTTATTTTAAAAAATATGACATTAGCTTCATTTGAGGAACCAAGTATCCAACCAACAATTGAGCTCTTAGGTGCTTTTAAGGTTGTTGGATAATAATAAATTAAGAAGAAAGATCTCACTGAAATCCTTTGTATTTCATGTACCTATTTGTTTTTTTAAGATGGTTAATTGGATTAACGTAAAATAAATGCACCTACCTTGTTGTAACAAATTAATCCACTCGACTTCTAAAAGTTATGAGATCGGTGATGAGGATCCACATATTTGAGGATAATTCAAAGGTTGTTTTTCATCAATACTCTTCTAGCCTTTACTCATCGGAACACACACTCAATAGAATTGTAGCTATTTCCCACATATCGGAGAAGATGATACATGGGGAAGAACTGTTAGCACCCTAAGAAATCGGATTTTCCATCTAAACTCTAAACTAAACTTCCTGTTGCCTTTCAAAAAAAATCCAACTCTTCCATTGCCAAATGTCAATATTTTTTTGTCCCGCTTGGATGTTCGACAAGACTCAAACTGAATAGGTGACAAAAGAGGTTCTTCATTTCTTATAACAAGACAGTGTGTTATTCATCAAAACAATCATTTCCAAGGGAGGTAGTGTAAATTTCCTAAAAACTTCCATCAGCTTGCACGCAAAGTCCAAGTGGATGGAAGCCACTAAAATACTGTTTAACAAACACAGAGAAGCATTTCATAATGTTCTAAAAATAGAAGTGGGGTACCTTATCTGGATCAGGTGATTCCAGCAGAAGCCTTTCAGCAGCTGACAAAATATTATCTGGATAATTGGTACGTATGTTGAACTTCAGGAGATCAAGATTGACATGTACTGGGAAATATCCAATATCTATAAGGAGATTTACTGATGAAGTAGCGGTCTTTGCTAAGCCCATTGCCTTCAGGATCTGATAAATGTAGAACATATACTACAAGAATTAGCAATTATTTAGTATTGCTTTTTGTTCTCATTGAAAATTTCAGCAATTATTCAAAACTGACAGTGCGTCCAACAATAGCTTGGAAGTGATTACCAAAACACTAGTTCCACTAAATTCAGGTCTTTATGGTCTCTTTGTTTAATTTAGAACATGAATTACAGTATGTTTGATAAAAAAAGGTTTATAAGTAATGAAGATAGCAATGTCTTTTTAGATCTGTAAAGATGTAAGGTACAACTGTTTTTTCCGTCTTCTCCAAACTGAAGTGATCTTGATGCATACAAGAGGTTCTCTCTTCGCCTGCACCAATTTTTTCACTTCTTTATTCTCAGGTGTTTTTACAAATTACTTCTTAATTTATCATCCATAAGGTAAGGCATTGGGGGCTTTTTCAAAATAAAGACAACAAGGTTAAAAAATATAAACTGCAATAATAAAAATAACCATCCAAATGAAAGTGATATGAAATAACTATGTACACTAGAAGATTACCATTCCAGCAGTATTCTTTTGTCCATCATCCTTACAAGCATCTATAGCAAAAGCCTCAAGGGACTCTATTCTCTGCCAGACTTTCTCTTCAACTTTCCAGGAACATTTGGATGGTTTACCACATGGAGGCATTGCTTTTGCAGATTTTAGTAACTCCAAGAACTCTTGAAATTCCTTATCAGCTGCCTCTTTAGCTAGCATTCTACGCTTTATCTCTTCTACCTAATTTATTGAGTTGACAAGAAAATGGATGTAATCACTCTAAATGATTAAAAAATACATGATGTGATTTGTGGAGAACATCAATCACTTAGCCAAACTGCCAAAGAATACATCAATTACTTAGCAAAAGAAGACATCAAAGTATCAAACTGATCTCATAATATGATTTTGAGGAGTAACCAACAAAATATCATTCAATAGTACCTACACAACGTCAAAATCTCAGTAAAAGAACAACATACATAAAATAGAATGCCAAGATACCATGCTACCCCATCCGATGAATAACAGCAATATTTACTCCCACTTCCCCAAAAAGAATGGATTGGTTTGACAAGGCACATGATTTAATAAAAGTGTTTCACTACACCCTAATGTCAAATGCCTATCAATAAGACAAAGTAGGATAAGTCTAGTTGACCCTGATCAATGTCGTCGGTACGTTTTAAAGATTACTATAGACAACTTATGTAAATTGAGCATATATATTTGCCAAAAAATGATATAGAGGTGTTGCATAGTTATGAATATCTAAAAGCATGTTGTGATAATCTAATAGCACAAAATTTCCGATCACCTACTCTATCTCATTTGAAAATCCACAGGTTTTGCTTCATTTAGATGAAAAAAAGTACACTGGCTTCCTAAAGTTACCTTGGTCCCACTCACTGAGAACATGCATACATCCTACTCTTATGAACAAATTCTCAGCAGTGTTTTTGGCTTTATAGCCTGGTTTACTAATAATCAAACTTTTTGATGTTGCTAATTTTGAAACAAGTACAAAGGAGAGACAAACAGCTCCAATTAGGGAGTATACAAAAGGTCAGCTAGTCTATCGATATACATTTAGTTCCTCATACAGCTAAACACATAGAAGTAGGGCAAAATGTAAGAGGAGAATTAGAGTGAAAAGCTTATGTTTCTTTTGCTCATGTCTAACAAGAACAATACATGCAATCAATATTAGTCACAAGACATACCTGTACAGTTGGCCGAGGACCATAAACAGAAGAAGAGCCTCTGTTGTCAAGCACGGTGAAGTAAATTTCATCTCTTGATAGCAAAAGATGGGCACAATAGCTCTCAACAGGTGCAGCACTGCCAAAAATCATCTGTAAGAATGTAAATATGTCAACAGAGAGATCATGAACTATCAAATATCACAGTCAGCACACATACCTCAGCCAATTCTTCAACTGTTACTGACTTGTTTGTTTCAAGAAGCTCAATCCAAGCAAATTCAAGGAGTGAGGGATCCTGCAACAAATTACTTAATTACTTAATCTCTTTCAGTCATAGAGGCATACATCTTACCAGTCATATGCAAGTCAGCAAAAACCAACCAAATTATTCTGAGCTCTTTGATTGAAGTCCGATATCTCTGTGGTCTCAAAATTATCAACCCCTGGAACTATATAAGTGATCTGTTGTGGTTTAATGGAAGTTGTAACACCATTCTGCATTTTTAAACCAGATAACAATCAAGGCCATCCCAATACTGTTAAAGGAAAGAAACAAGTTGTAACTCCTAGTATTCAACATGCTGAAGTAATTTTTCTACAAAAACCTGATCGGATACTATCCAGTTCTTCCTTCCATCAGGTTTCTGAGCTACAGCAAGCAGTATCCTTTCAGAATCTTTCTTAAACTCTAGCAGCAACCCTTTCTGCAGTACTTGCTTCCGCAATTTATCATCAACAAGCTCCTTAGAGCTTGTTAATACTGATCTGGAAAGTGACAAATAGATTAAACAATAGACAAACATGTATTAGAGTAAACTCGTAAGTAAACTCCCAAATGATTAGCTATGCAGAAATTTTACAAATCACAAAGTAGAAATGATCACCATGCTAAGTGAAGTTTCGTAGGTATGAAAAAATATTATTGACTTATAAGGTACAAACATAAACTAAAATACAGGTATATGCCTATCAAAGCAACACAACTTTTTTTTATTTTGTTTCACTTCCACGTGTCTATATACAGTATGTGACAACGCAATTGACATCAAACCTGTGAAAAAACAATAATATTCTTGATCAACTAGTTTTGGATGATACTGAAAATTTCAGTGAATGGATTGGCGATCTAGGCACATATAGTGATAATGTCATCGATGGTTTGATGTGGGAATGGTTGAGATGGCTTCATATCTTGCCAATGAGGATGAAAATGACTGGCAATCTAGGCATAAATACTGATAATGTTATTGATGGTTTGATGTGGGAATGGTTGAGAATTTGAGATAGCTTCATATCTTGCCAATGAGGATGAAAATGGTCTAGTACCTTGGGAACAAGACAAATTGGAAGAGAAAAATTATTGATATGACTCTTTGATTGTCCGATATGAGGATGACGATGAAGAATATTGCTTAGAGAGGGCAATATTGATTTAAATAATGTCATTATGCCACTGATCCAACTGATGATCCATTCGGGTGCTGAGGAATCTGATCGGTAGATGATGATATGATAAATATTTAATTATTTGCTTGAGGTGCTTGTGATAAGTGTCGTATAGAAATACTGTCAATCGTCTATTAATTTTATCATCTCATCTTAAAATTATCGATCCCTTTAATACCACCTTGGAAAATGGTGTTCCATGGCGCATTATCCTCGCACCGTTGTTGCTATGCATCAAAGTTATTAACGATTTATTTAACCGGAAGGTTTTAAGTCAAAAATCTCATTAATCCTGGCAAAAAGGGAGTAAGCAAGTACTAAAGCATACGTTAAACAATTTACAAGCATGTGGCTACTCGGTGCATGCCGTAGCGAAACAAACTCGATTGAAGACAAATTAAAATCCATAACGAATTAACGGTAGTGATGAAAGAAAGGAGTGCGAACTTGTTACTGGCACGAACCGTCCTCCGCCTGCGTAACGCTTCAAATTCTTCAATCACAGCATCAACGAAACTTTGGACAGAATAGCTCCGACTGCCACCTCTTTTTACGTTGTGATAATCGAACACCATCGGCTTACAAATTGAAAAACGAGAGAACTGCAAATAGTGAAAAGCTCTAATTTGGTGGTACTGCCGGAGTGCGGCTAGTGGCAGGGAAGAGGGCGGTGAGGTGGAGCGGAAAAGTGAAATCGAATTCACCGTTCGGACCACCATGTCTGAGCACTGAAGGGTGCAGCGAGCAGCAAAGTTCCGTTTGTTGATAAAGCTGGAATGGCAAGCATGAATAAAGGTAAAAACTGAAGGAGCGACCCGGTGTGCAAAATAACCGAACCTAGGATTAAATGGGTCGGGTTATTCGGTTTTTGGGTTTTTTATTCTGGTTAAATGGTATCCAAATAAGTAATTTGGTTCGGTTTACGGATAGTATTCATGCTTATTCGGGTACCCGAATAACCCGTTTAATATATATTTTTCATTTTTTTAATTTATTTATAACTACAACTAGAATTATTTATATATAGAATGTAGATATGTAAATACCCAATTTTGATACTCAAACCATTTTACCCAACTCATTTAACCCATTTAAAATACTTTGTAGATAATTTCATTTTTTATATCAAAACCGAATAACTCATTTAACCCAAACCGAATAACCCGACACTCATTTAACCCGAAACCGAATAACTCGTCCTCTTATTTGGTTCGGGTTCGGGTAGCTAACCCACACACTCAAACCCGAATAACCCGATACCCAATTAACCCGTCCGAATAACACCCCTAGGAGCGACGACTCCAACCTTTCAACTAGGGTGTGAATAAACCGAAAAACCAACCAAAGGGGAAATTTTCAAAAAGATAAAAAATTTAACATTGATGCTTTTAAGTTTTTTAACCAAAGATAAAAGGAATGGAGGAGACAAGGCGTAGGGATCGCAATGGATCGGATATGGATTGGACGAAGTCATATCCATATCCATGTCCATTAAGTTTTTCATCATTTACATCCATATCTATATCCATTCAAATTAATTTCATCCATCCATATCCACCGGATGAAACAGGTAAATGGATGTATGTTGGGTATTAGAAAAAACTCTTTTTAAATTACTATAGTGTATTGTTTTAACAATTTTTGTCACTCGCAATACATGGTTTGATATAAATAAAAGAGTATCCAAATATACTTTATAACAAATACAAACAAAACATACATTTTTTGTAAGTATTATAACACCAATCATTAGGTTTTTTAATAGAGACCACTTTAGAAATCTAAGGCTAAATTGTTCGAACTAATTAGAACTTGAAATTTTGGAGTTAGGATGTCTAATGGAGTTTATCAAGAAAAATGATAGTTAAATAGAATATTAGATTAAACTAATGGTATGAGCTTTGGTCTTTGACTCATTTTCTTACCATAAATAAATAATGTTATGACAAATTAATGAGTTATTACATTTTCAAATCTTATTAATTAATTATGCAATAAAAGATTACAAATATATGTAGATTTATATAATATCATAACATAAAAATTTAAGAAAATAGTAATATCGGGTAAATGGATATTGTCAATGGATGAGAAATCTTCGTCTATATCTTATCCAATATCCATCCATATTCGCTCCATATCCGATATTCATCAATTTAACTTCGTCCATATCCACCAATTGTGGATTGGATCGCGTGACGGTTGTCATCCCTATAGGGGAGTATCAAAGCCGAGAGGCTTCGGCCTTGTCACGTATGGTGGAGGCCGCCAGCCACACCACCTACTAGCTTGGCTCCGTCCTTTTCTCCCTCTTCTTGGCTTGACACCCCTTTTACGGTTTTTTCCTTTCTTTTTCTTTTTTTCCTTCACATACATTACACTCTCACATCTTTTGATCAATACAATCTCTCAACTTTATTTTACTCCTACTTTCATTTTATTTTCAATCTATAAATAACTCTCATACTAACACTCACACAATAATTTTCGATCAAATCTCGTGAAACATATTGCACTTGCCAAATTATCAAATTTAGACGTCTAATTTGTATTTTTATTAATATTCATCAAGTTTTAGTCCACGTACTTAGTTTCGTAATTTTAGTTTTTATTTATTGTTATGTACTTTTTTTAGTGGGAAAATGACATCAAATAGCTCTGAACTTTCGAATTTGTACACATTTATGTAGTGAACTTTTTTTCGTGCACATTTGGTAGTCAAAGTTTCAAAATTGTTCCAATTTGGTAGTTGGCGTACCTGTTAACCGGTTGCTTCCGGTTTCGATGCCTACGTGGACAATTGTTTAATGACGTGACTACCTATTTTAATATTATATCCGGTTTTATCTATGTGGCAACCCGGGTTTATTACTCGGTTATAAACCCGGTTCTTACAAGTTGGATCGATCGTAGAAAAAAGTAACCGGGTTTATAACCGGGTGAATATAAAAACAGGTTGCCACATAGATAAAACCGGGTATAATATAAAAATGGGTAGCCACGTCATTAAAAATTGTCCACATAGGCATCAAAACCGGAAGCAACCCATTAACAGGTACGTCAACTACCAAATTGGATCAATTTTGAAACTTTGACTACTAAATGTGCACAAAAAAAAAGTTCACTACATAAATGTGTACAAAGTCGAAAGTTCAGAGCCATTTGATGTCATTTTCCCTTTTTTAATTAGGTAATTTTTAGTTTTTATTTTTTAATTATGTAATAGTTTTAATATTTATGAATTTAATTTTTTAGTTTTAATTGTTTGATTAATTAAATTGAATTACTTTTAAAAAAATTAAGAAAAATAAAAATGTTAGAAATGTGGGTATTTTCAACTTTAAAATGTGGGAAAGATAGAGAGAAAAAATCTGACTTGACGATTAGGTGTACAAAAAGATGAGATTTGGGAAATAGGAATATTCCCCTCATCCTTAGACTTTTCACAAAGATTAAAGAAACTTTTATTTTTTTAAAGAAAAAGAATAAGTAAAATATTAGTTGGTGATCTATTTTACAAAGTAAATAATCCACTGTAAGTAAACACATTGACATTTTATCTTATTTGACATGCCAAATATGATAATAATTTAATTAGATCTAACACAACCAACTGAAGATCAAGAACAACAGAAATTCAAATCACAACCAAAATCCAAACCCTAAAAGCTCTAAATCTAAACTCTAACTTTGACTCGAAAAAATATAAGACAAACCTAATTAACTCCTAATCCCACGATAAATTTTTTCTCAACCGATATATATATATATATACATATATATATATATATATATATATATATATATATATATATAGGGAGGTTCAATGGAAAACCACCATGCACCTGAAAACTGTAACATCCCACTTTTGGGACGGGGACGTGGAATTATGTGATTGGGTTGATTATAATATTATGATTGAGTTGGACCAATTATTGAGTTTTACGTGGAAGTGTCACGTGATAAGATTTTGGGCTAACCGGGTGTCGGGATTAAGTTTTAATAAAAGAATATAATTTTGAGAATTACTGATTAAATTGGGATCCGGTGATATAAAGTATGTATTTTGAGTATCGGGATCGGATTTTTGGGTATCGAACCGAGTTAAACCCAAAATGTATATATATGTTGCTTCTTTTGTTTCTTAAGCTCATTTCAAATCCAGAGCTCAAGGTGTGAGTGTGTGTAATTGTGAATAACAGCAATAATATCAGAGATTGAAGCTTCAAGTTGGGATTAAAGCTCCTGAGATCTTCATCAAATTCTTCTTTTAATCCGGGTCCGTATTTGAGGTAAATTCGAGCTAAATTCGCGGATTAATTGATAGTAGTTGTTGTAAAAGAGTTGAATTGGGTTTATATATGTTCCTGAGCAAATTCGAGTTTATATTTGTGACCAAAATCAAGTTTAACGGATGATTGGGATTAAATCCCTGGTCTGTGAAAAAACAGAGCATTCTGGTTCTGTTCGTCCGTGAGCGCGACCGCGATCCCTTGATCGCGGGCCGCGATGTTCTTGAGATGATCGCAGGCGGTTTGAGCCCGAGCTCGGACCGCGATGTGAGCTCGGCCGAGTTTGAGGTCAGCGCGGCCGCGACCGCGATAGAGTCAGTGCGACCGCGATTTGTTGAATGCGGCCGCGATGCGGCTGAGGGTTCGGGTCGGGTTTTTGGGTTCTGTGAGTCGTATATTTGGGTCCTTGGGGTCTCGAGATTTGTTGAGAATTGTGTATAGAGTTGTTGGGCTGAGTTTGTGATGTTGAGATTGTGATATTGAGAATGCGTCTTTTGGGTATCTAGGATTGTGTGAGTTGGTTGGGATCGCGTGTTTGAGTGTTCGAGCTGTGTGGGTTAGTTGGGATCTTGTGTTTGAGTATTCGGGTTGTGTGGGTTGGTGGTTGAGTATCTGAGTCTGTGCGAGTTATATGAGTATTGTGTATAGAGCTGTTGAGTTATCGAGAAATCGGGTATCCAGAGCTGTTGGGTTGTGATTGAAAACTTGAGCTGTGATTGTGATTGTGATATAGAGTCATTGTGTTGTGATTCCAGGGTCTCGAGTTGATAGGGTTGAGGACGGGCAGGGAACCGAGACTTGAGTAGTTTGACTTCAGGGCAGGTGAGTTTGCATGTTTTTCTTGAGATACTTGTACGATTATTTATTAATACTTGCATGATCTTTTACTGAGCTTTTTACGAGATATCATGAGTTTCTTACGAGTTTTTATTGAGATATTATCATGCATGTATTACTGTGCTTTATTGAGAACTGTGTTTTATATATGAGATTTGGGACACTTGAGCTGTTGAGATATTAAACCGTACGGCTGGGCAGGGGTTGGGTCGCTCCCGATTCCCTTTTGAGTTCCTGACGACTGCTTTGTGCGGTCTAGGGATTTTGGCACGTGGGCCTATCCACGCGAGTTGAGCATCATGTGGGATCTCATATACTTGTTCAGTAGAGAACGCTGAACGTTTTATTATTGAGTTTACTTTTTATTGAGATTTATAATCGTACACTAACCCTTGCATTCTCACCAGCGTTAGCTGACCCAGTGTGTGTTGTTGTGTGTGTGTGTGTCTCAGGTGATCAGAGATTTAGTAGGCCTGCTGGACCCAAGTAGAGTTACTGTGACATCTTCGAGGAGTTAGCTGCCTATTTCAGAGGTAGTTATATTTTGGAGAATATTTATGCGTACTTCGGATAATGGGTAATATATTCAGGGACTTCCGTGACTTACTTATGTGATTAAAGTTTTAAAACTATCGGGTTTCTGCATGTATGTATTGGGAATAGTATAGGGATTATTATATTATATCATTGCTGACGTGGTATTTATGTGACATTGTGGATTAGTTTGAGGGTGTTACAAGCTTGGTATCAGAGCCTAGGTTTAAGAGATTAAGTATCTAGTGGATGCTTAAGCTTAAACCACAGAGTCTAGATCCTTGGATTGCAATCCGAAGTAGAGTATTAAGTGATAAATGAGTAGGGTATAGAGTTGTGTAGAGTTAATATGTGTTGTTGTTCTTAATGAGCGGGTTAGTTATGGATTATGAGGGCAGCAGGCCTCAGGGTTATGATTTTAGGGGTGATGAGTTTGTGTGTAAGTTTGAGTTGTGTTCGGTATTGAGTCCGATATTGGATGAGCGTTTTCCGGTGCAGTGATCGGGTTGGGATTGGGGAGTGGTGCCTCCGCTGGAGGGAGGCCAGAGATCAGGGGCTGGTGCTTCTTCTAGCCAGCTATCGTGGGGGTCCTTAAGGACTTTATGTCGGGTCATATTTTTGAGTTCTTTGGAGGAATCGGTGCCTTGAAGGCACTGGATTGGTTGTGAGAGGTTAAAGTTGCTTTTGGATAGTGTATGTAGATCGAGCTGATAGAGTAAGTGATGCGTCCTATTTGCTTAAGAGCAGAGCGTTGCGATGGTGAGATTCTGTGGAGAGTGCTTGAGGAATTGATGATGCGTACTTGGTGCCATGGGAGGAGTTCCGAGTGGAGTTTGAGCTGTAGTGTTGCCCCCAGAATACGAGGTGAGAGTTGGAGTATGAGTTTATTTACTTGTAGTAAGGATCCATGTCAGTCCAGGAGTATATTAATGTGTTTAATGATAGAGCTCAGTTTGTGCCACATCAGGTGGCTATTGAGCGGACGGTTAGTATGTTTATTGAGAGTTTGAGATCTGATATTAGGGAAATTGTGGGGATGTTGCGTGACCCCACTTTTGCATCGGTTGTGGAGTGTGCGGGATGTAGAGAGAGGGAGGTAGAGAGGCAGAGAGAACAGCCGGCTTCCCAGAGACAGCGGATTGAGTCATTGGACCCGGGGTAAAGTGCAGGGTTACCAAGGGGATGCCGAGAAAGTCGACAGGATGGATGCTTTGAGCAGAAAGGCCAGATTTCGGTGGATCAACAGGATCAGAGTTGAGATGGGAGGAGGTCTGAGATTAGTCAGAGTTAGAGTCGAGGTTGGGATCAGGGTCCGAGATAATTGGGGTAAAGCCAGAGATTGAGTCAGAGTCAGGGCCAGGGTTAGGGAAGTGATGATAGAGGATCTAGGGATTTGAGTAGTAGAATTGAGAGCTCGGTGTTCGGAGCAAGAGATTGTCAGCGGTGTCATCACCGCCAGGCCGGGCCGTGTGCCCCGGAGCACCTGAGATGTTTTCATTGTGGCCGGTTTGGTCACATTGCTGTTGCATGTTCGTCACAGGAGTTATTGTGCTAACCGATGTAGGAAGCTGGAACATATATCATGAGATTGTCCGAGTCTAGGGATGGGATTTCCGGGGGCGAGTTCGAGTGGGGTCGGGGCGTCAGAGTTGTCGTTCACGCCTCGTGGAGGAGATGGAGTACAGAGGGTCAAAGGTAGAGTATTCGTTTCAGATTATAGCTGAGGAGGTGGGGAGCCACATAATGTTGTATCTGGTATCTTTATTGAGGCTATGTTCCTTCAATTTGGAGATGCCACCGTTGTCATAGTGGGCCATGTGTGTGTGCAGATGTTATGGGTGCGGTCAGTGAGAATATACTGCCGCCATGTGTATTATTCATGAGCTGTCGTGCTTTGTTGTGGGAGGCCGGGGAATAGGGTGCGAATCTGTCCAGAGTCGAGATTAGTGATGTGGGGCGAGAATTCTAGTAGAGTCAGAGTGGAGCCATCGTTACCCGATTATTATGATATTAGAGTATGGGGTCAGGTCTTTTAAGTGATTGTAGAGGAAATGCGGGATGTTGTTGATGTGATTTTGGGTGTTCCTTTTGAGATTGCTTTGAATATGTGTCAGTTGTGTAGTGAGCTGTTGAGCTATGTCTGCGATAAGTGTATGTGTTCTATGGCGTGTGACTACTTCTTTATGTCTGTGACTATGGGATTTAATGATATGGGGGCAGAGTTGGTATGTATGGGAATGTGATGTCTTGATATATGTGTGAAAGTGAAATATATTGTGGCAAACTGAGTTATTGGGATTTCAAAGTGGGAATTTGTGTGATGTTAGTGGATCAATCGTGTTGAGTATGTGAGCTATATGGGTAATCATTGTGAATGTGTTTGTGATGTGCTAGTGGATTGATCCTTCTAATAGTGGATTACCATGTTGATAGTGGATTAAATTTTGTGTGTGTTTGTCCACATCTGTGATTTTGCGTTTAGTGACTTGATGGAGGTTCTTTATGATGTTATGAGTGGATGGGAATATCTTTTATATTAGTGAATCAGAATATCTGTTATGTTAATTCGAGAGCTGATTGGCCATAAGTGTTGACGTGCTTCTGTGATTAATAGTTATCTGCTTTGTGATTGTCAAGTGAGTAGATAGTAGAGCTGCCTTAGTGCATAGAGTTTAAAGTAGTAGTATATTAGAGGTTGTTGATGATTGAGTTTCAGTAAATCTGATGCCTATGAGGAGTATAGTCAGTGTTTGAGGGAGGTTTTGAGTATCTTTTGATGAGAGAGGTTATATGCGGGGAGTTCCTGAGGTATGAGTTTTTGGCCGAAAGGGACAGTTTTAGAGCGGGCAGTGATGAGTAAGACAGGGATGAAAATAGATCTAGTGAGAATTGAGGTTATTGAGAATTGGAGTTGGTTATGTCTGTGTTTGAGTTTAGTGTTTCTTGGGCTTAGTTGAGGAGTTAGAGATGATTCATAGAGATTTCTCGCCCATTGTGGGATCCGTGACGATGTTAACGTGTTAGTTTGTGTTGATTGAATGAGTTGGGAAGTAAGGGAGCGCCTCATAGGGTAGAAGAATCAGTGAATGAGGTTCGATTTTAGCGTTGATAGAAAGTTCAGAGGATTTTTGTGCTGTAATGTGAGGCTTATTGAGGGGTTGGGAGAGCGTGTTGATGTAAAGAGATAAAGTGATTGCTTGTATCTGAGATTTGAAGTTTCTTGGGCTTAGCTGAGTATTAAGGGCGATTCATAGAGGATTTCTCATGAAATGTAAAGCCGTTGTTTGTATTGGTATGTTAGTGGTGTTAATTATATGGGTTGAGAAGTAGTGGGTTGTGTAGACTCTAAATTTTTGCATCGTTAGAGGATTAAGAAGAATTTTTGCGATGTATTGTGAAATCGTGTATGCGAGGTTGGGATGTGCAAGAGAAGTAAAGTGATTAATTGTTTGATATAGTGACAAGCCGGGAGTCAGGCTTAGAGATGCGTGAAATGTTTTCGGTTATTAGTGTTGAGCTAGATTCTGAGGACAGAATCTTTATAAGGAGGGGAGACTTGTAACATCCCACTTTTGGGACGGGGACGTGGAATTATGTGATTGGGTTGATTATAATATTATGATTGAGTTGGACCAATTATTGAATTTTACGTGGAAGTGTCACGTGATAAGATTTTGGGCTAACCGGGTGTCGGGATTAAGTTTTAATAAAAGAATATAATTTTGAGAATTACTGATTAAATTGGGATCCGGTGATATAAAGTATGTATTTTGAGTATCGGGATCGGATTTTTGGGTATCGAACCGAGTTAAACCCAAAATGTATATATATGTTGCTTCTTTTGTTTCTTAAGCTCATTTCAAATCCAGAGCTCAAGGTGTGAGTGTGTGTAATTGTGAATAACAGCAATAATATCAGAGATTGAAGCTTCAAGTTGGGATTAAAGCTCCTGAGATCTTCATCAAATTCTTCTTTTAATCCGGGTCCGTATTTGAGGTAAATTCGAGCTAAATTCGCGGATTAATTGATAGTAGTTGTTGTAAAAGAGTTGAATTGGGTTTATATATGTTCCTGAGCAAATTCGAGTTTATATTTGTGACCAAAATCAAGTTTAACGGATGATTGGGATTAAATCCCTGGTCTGTGAAAAAACAGAGCATTCTGGTTCTGTTCGTCCGTGAGCGCGACCGCGATCCCTTGATCGCGGGCCGCGATGTTCTTGAGATGATCGCAGGCGGTTTGAGCCCGAGCTCGGACCGCGATGTGAGCTCGGCCGAGTTTGAGGTCAGCGCGGCCGCGACCGCGATAGAGTCAGTGCGACCGCGATTTGTTGAATGCGGCCGCGATGCGGCTGAGGGTTCGGGTCGGGTTTTTGGGTTCTGTGAGTCGTATATTTGGGTCCTTGGGGTCTCGAGATTTGTTGAGAATTGTGTATAGAGTTGTTGGGCTGAGTTTGTGATGTTGAGATTGTGATATTGAGAATGCGTCTTTTGGGTATCTAGGATTGTGTGAGTTGGTTGGGATCGCGTGTTTGAGTGTTCGAGCTGTGTGGGTTAGTTGGGATCTTGTGTTTGAGTATTCGGGTTGTGTGGGTTGGTGGTTGAGTATCTGAGTCTGTGCGAGTTATATGAGTATTGTGTATAGAGCTGTTGAGTTATCGAGAAATCGGGTATCCAGAGCTGTTGGGTTGTGATTGAAAACTTGAGCTGTGATTGTGATTGTGATATAGAGTCATTGTGTTGTGATTCCAGGGTCTCGAGTTGATAGGGTTGAGGACGGGCAGGGAACCGAGACTTGAGTAGTTTGACTTCAGGGCAGGTGAGTTTGCATGTTTTTCTTGAGATACTTGTACGATTATTTATTAATACTTGCATGATCTTTTACTGAGCTTTTTACGAGATATCATGAGTTTTCTTACGAGTTTTTATTGAGATATTATCATGCATGTATTACTGTGCTTTATTGAGAACTGTGTTTTATATATGAGATTTGGGACACTTGAGCTGTTGAGATACTAAACCGTACGGCTGGGCAGGGGTTGGGTCGCTCCCAATTCCCTTTTGAGTTCCTGACGACTGCTTTGTGCGGTCTAGGGATTTTGGCACGTGGGCCTATCCACGCGAGTTGAGCATCATGTGGGATCTCATATACTTGTTCAGTAGAGAACGCTGAACGTTTTATTATTGAGCTTACTTTTTATTGAGATTTATAATCGTACACTAACCCTTGCATTCTCACCAGCGTTAGCTGACCCAGTGTGTTGTGTGTGTGTGTGTGTCTCAGGTGATCAGAGATTTAGTAGGCCTGCTGGACCCAAGTAGAGTTACTGTGACATCTTCGAGGAGTTAGCTGCCTATTTCAGAGGTAGTTATATTTTGGAGAATATTTATGCGTACTTCGGATAGTGGGTAATATATTCAGGGACTTCCGTGACTTACTTATGTGATTAAAGTTTTAAAACTATCGGGTTTCTGCATGTATGTATTGAGAATAGTATAGGGATTATTATATTATATCATTGCTGACGTGGTATTTATGTGACATTGTGGATTAGTTTGAGGGTGTTACAAAAACTTGTGAAAATCGCACTGCACCACCACAAATGCATCAAATTACCCGCGTGATGCATCACCTTATTTGCGATCATGCCACCGCGTTTTTCATGAAATGCACCCAATCGGACGGTATGCGTAGGTTTCCATAGTTTTCAGGTGCATAGTGGTTTTCCATTGAACCCACCCATACACACACACACACACACACACACACACACACACACATATATATATATATATATATATATATATATATATATATATATATATATATATATATATATATATATATATATATATATAGTCAGGTTCAAATAAGTACCTCTTGAAATCAAGTGCACCCGAAGGTACCAACCTTAAAAAACTTTTTTAATTTTTTTTACAGAACCATGTTTAATTTAATATTATACACATAATATATGAATTTCACATAGATTCACACTTTCTGTGTCCTTAAAAATTATGTGAATGCTCGATGTATATTTATGTGAATGATCACCCATGGTGTGAAACGACCATTCACGATTCTTTTGTACTATTCACAAGATTTATAATGTTGCTCTGTAACATCCCACATCGGTGGAGATGAGAAACCAATATGCCCATATAAGGGTGAGGTTGTCTCTATCCACCAAGACGCGTTTTGGGGCGGGCCTATGACTTGGTTTCCAGAAACAAAACCGTGCAGCATTTGCCAAAACGGACAATATATTGTCTCGGAGTGGTCTGGGCTGTTAAAATTGGTATCAGAGCCAGGCACCGAGTCGATGTGCACAGCGGGGACGCTGTGTTCCCATGGGGGAGGGATAAGGGTGAGGTTGTCTCTATCCACCAAGACGCGTTTTGGGGCGGGCGCTTGGCTTCCAGAAACAAAACCGTGCGGCATTTGCCAAAGCGGACAATATCTTGTCTCGGAGTGGTCTGTGCTGTTAAATGCTCCTTTTGAAAAAAAGTCTTATATATGTCTATTAAAAAAATACATGTGAATGATAATTCACATTAGGGTACGCTGAAATCTCATAGGTACGCTGATGAACCTGATTATATATATATAAATGTTAAATGAAAAACTTTTGTGCATAGAAAAACCAACTTTTATGCATAATTTAATCCATGAATGATGCATTAAATGTAATTATGAAAAATTAAATATATAGCTTTATTTTTTATAAAACTAACATTCCCAATATTTCTCTCATGATCCTGATCATCTTTCTCCTTCCTCATCACTATTGATGTGGTTCACCACATAACGGTGATCCACGATACCGTTATGGTTCACAACACCATCGACAATTCACAATCACGACTTAAACATGTGTAATTCACGACATTTATGATTCCCATTAATACAAACATGTGATTCATGACTAATATAGTTTACAGAATCCACAATCCTAGTTCATAATAAACATTGAATCACATTCAACTGTGATTCTTCATCCATTAAATTAAAAGAGAGAACAAATAAAAAATTGTTTGAAGGATAAAGACGATTTATTTAAATGATTGAAACCCTCCTTTTTTATTAAGTTTCAAATGTTTTTAATTTAATTTTAAAATGATTAAAATAAATGATATGTCACATTATTATTGGTTATTACGATCTTCATTTTAAAGATGGTCTTGATATGATTCATTTCTTATTTCTTTAATACAACACACACACACACACGATCTCATTGTGACAACATAAAACCACCGGAATTATAAATACACAATTTTGACGTAAATTTAACATTGTGCATGTGATCCTACAAAACAATAAGTAATCAAGCGACAATATCCACTAGACTCCGTGAAAATCATAATGCAAAACTAGAAAGCTTTCGAAAACATGATGCAGGCGGCCAAATGGCTCACGTCTCAACATTATAATGTAGGACGACAAATGTCCAATGCCTTAATAGTGGAAACTCATAAAAGCCTGAGTAGTTGAACTACACAAAGTAATAAACGTAATGACCAAGTTATAGGAACTAGATTGGGAGTGACCTACAATCATACACTATGCTCGAAATTAATTACATATGCTCATATATTATGTTTACTCATTTGCTCATGTTGTTGTATCCATTGCATCTACAAATGAGCTACATTTCGACATATATATTTCTTTTGTATAACCATGGTAAATAACGGATTCTAATTGAATCACATTAGTAGTTGGAAGTTCCTTTTAAAACAATTTATAACTATAAAACAATATAAAATGCATATAAGAAAAAAGGTACTTGTGACTCACGTGGAGCTCGATAACCACAATCATGATCTACAACTCAAACTATAACGACAACCATCCATGTGAACCATGAACTCCTAAATAAACATATATGCTATACGTGAATATTGAGTATATATGCTATTAGAATTAACTATAGAGTTCAATTTACTAAAATAACTCATGCCTTAATGCGACAATGAACGTTATTTTATGCGAGTAAAAATTTAATGCTATATATATGACCTTTATGTGGCTTCCCTTGGCACACTTACCCTTTTTGTGGTCATGTGTCGTGACCTTACGCGTCCGTATACGAAGAATAGCAGCATGCATTGCACTCCTCTTTTTTATGTAGTCATAGAAAAATCCAATTAAACTCAAACTTCCATATTAAAACTCATGAAATAAAGCTCCAAACTATTATTCTACAAGTAATATTCAAGTTTAAAAGTTCACCATACAATAATTAATTTATCTTGAGAACAAAAAATATGACGAGATGATGCAATGAAAAATGAACTCAGGCTTATTTTTTGCTGCTTGTTTTGACTTTTCCTTCCCAATCTCATCGATTTCACAAAACACACACAAATGTAGTCTATATGAAACACTCATAGAATAATAATATATATATTTATGCGATATATTAATAACCCGTTTACAGTAACCTTAACCGCAAAAGCTTGGATTGAGTCTATCTCCATCCCTAAATGAGTCGTATGAGGTGGAAGCTCCACGTGTGGTTCTAAAGCTGAGCCTTTCCAGCAATGGGGCCTAGGTTCCGATTAAAAAGATTTTACACTTTTTATTTTAAAAAATTCAAAAAATCTAAACTCTAAACGTTATTTTTTAGTTTCTAATTAGTAATAATAATAATAATTATTATTATTATATGTCTTTATAAATATTTTAGTATTATTTTTTTGTGTTTAACATTAAATTAATTATACTAGTTTTTTTTAAATTTTTTGTCAATAAGTTTATTATTTTATAACAATTAAAATAACATTAATAATAATTATCAAACAAGTATAAAATGATCATTTTCAAAAGATAAAATTCATAACAAATTTTAATCACAAACACCGTCAATATAATTTTAAAAATTAAAATACTTAATCCATAATTTCTAGCAAATAACAAAATTTGTAATTTACCCGGACAATTATTAAAGTCTGAAAAAGGACATGGAAAGACTCAAAGACACCCTTGCGACTAAGCAAGCATCAACAATATTAGTCTAAAAATGAAAAGCAAATGAGAGAGAGAGAGAGAGAGAGATGGTAATGGTGTTTGGGAAAGTGTTGTTTCGATTGTCCTTTTTACCGGCACCGCCCCACGCAACTCCATGACCTTTCCAATTCAACTCTGATCATCTGCCGACCTGTGAATTCTCAAAAAGAAGAAAGTGAATCCAGACACACCACACCTTCTTGCTTATTCAAAAACCTTGATCCTCATCTTTCCAATCGTCTTCTCAACTTTGTTTCCACTAACAAGTGATCGAATCCGACACAGGTACCAACTGTTTTCATCATCATCATCATCATCATCATCATCATCTGCATCTGTTCTTGCTGCTGTTGTTGTTCTACTGATTGATCTATCATTACTGATTTGTTTCATACATTTCTGAATCAGTTCACATAAAGTTATAATGGGGGCAGAACTGTTCAGAAAGCATGTTAGTGCTTCAATCATAATTTGCTACAGATCAGTTGTTAGGCACCCGTTTCTTATTGGTATGGTTATTCTGTTGATTTCGATGTACCGATTATTTCCTTTATTGTTTTCTCTTCTGGTATCTGCTTCTCCTGTTCTCGTGTCCACTGCTCTTCTACTTGGAACTCTGTTAAGTTTTGGTCAGCCAAATATACCGGAATTTGAAAAGGAATCGGAATCTGATAGAGATGAGATTCGGAAATTGGAAAGTAAGGTTATGAGCAGTCATGTCGAAACTGTCGGGAGAGATGCAAATTTTGATTCTGAGGAAATTAATGGGACTAGAATTGAGGTTGGAGATAAGTCATTTGGGGAGAAAATTTCGGTCAATGATGATAATTCTTGTGTAGAAATTGATAGACCTGTTAATTTGGTTGGTGAGTGTGAAAAATTGCAATCTGGGGAAGAACATTTGGTAGAGGAATCAAAGAATGAAATGGATGAAGAGAAAGTTGTTTTGGGAAGTCATTATTCTCCGCTTCAGCAGTCAGAGGATGAGCATATTGTGTTGGGAAGTGATGACAAATTATGGGAGGGTTCTGCTGATCCGTTGAATTCAGATCCTGGTTTGTTGTGGAAACGTGTGGAAGGGGGTGGTTCTGAGGTTGATGAGGGATCAGACACGGGAGATTCGGGATCTGATATTGCAGAAAGTTCATCGCCAGATGCGTCAATGGCCGATATTATTCCGATGCTTGATGAGCTTCATCCACTTCTTGCTGAAGAGTCAGAAATTCATCAACCAGCTCAAATGTCACGGGATGGCACTGACGCTGCTTCAGAGCATTCACTTGGAGAGAGTGACAGCAGCAGCAGCAGGGAGTCTAATGAAAATGGCGATGGTGAAAACCATGAGGATTTGGATGTTGGGATTGATGAAGATAAAGAATCAAAACACACCGATAAAGAGGACGAGATCAGATCTGCTATTACATGGACAGAGGATGACCAAAAGAATCTCATGAATTTGGGAACATCAGAGCTGGAGAGGAACCGACGATTGGAGAATCTTATTGCCAGGCGAAGGGCACGAAAAATTATGAGGATGCAAGCTGAAAAGAATTTAATAGACTTAGACAGTGCTGATCTTCCTTGGAATATTTCTCCCATTTCAACTGCAAGAAATAATCCTTTTGATTACGATTCCAATGACAACATTCCTGGGTCCGCTCCCTCAGTTTTATTGCAAAGAAGAAACCCGTTTGATCTTCCATATGACTCTAGTGAAGAGAAACCAGATCTCGTGGGAGACACTTTTCAACAAGAATTTGGAGCCTTTCAACCAAAGGAGCCATTCTTCCGTAGGTATGAAAGTTTCAATGTAGGTCCTTCAGTTTTTGGGGCCTCGAGAAGCGAGAGGCAAGAAACTAAGCTAAGACCGTATTTTGTACCCGAGCAGGTTGCTTCTGATGGAAGCTTTTCTTCCTTTCAGAAACAATTAAGTGGACTTAGTGACTCTAAGATGAGCTCCTTACCTGATACAGACTCTGTTTCGTCAGCTGATGATCTTGAAAATAAGGACCATACTGAAGATGACCATTCTCTAGAAACGGAAGTGGTTTCTGAAAAGGACCATGAACGTGCTTCTGAGAGAAGAGAGCAATTTGAGTCAGTTTCTGAAAGTGAGCATCCTTTGGACGAAAGCAATCGTGTATCTGATCATTTTAGTCGTGGAAGACCGTACTTTGTACCTGAACAGGTTGCTTCCAGTGGGGCAAGCCTTTTTTCCTTTCAAAGACAATTAAGTGAAGTTAGTGAATCCAAGGGGAGCTCTGTGCCTGATACAGAGTCCGTATCTTCTGCTGATGATCTTGAAAATAAGGTCCATATTGAAGATGACATTTCTCAAGAAGCAGAACTGATTTCTGTAGAAGAGCATGAACATGCTTCTGAGATAAGAGAGCATCCAGGGTTAGTTTCTGAAAGTGAGAATAATTTGGACGAAAGCAAGCATGTGTCTGAGCATGTTAGTCGTAGAAGACCGTACTTTGTTCCTGAACAGGTTGCTTCGGATGGGACAAGCTTTTCTTCCTTTCAAAGACAATTAAGTGAAGTTAGTGAATCCAAGGGAAGCTCTGTACCTGATACAGAGTCCTCATCTTCAGCTGATGATCTTGAAACTAAGGTCCATATTGAAGAGGACATTTCTCAAGAAGCAGAACTGATTTCTGTAGAAGAGCAGCATGTAAATGCTTCTGAGATAAGAGAGCAACCAGATTTAGTTTCTGAAAGTGACCATTCTTTGGACGAAAGCAACCATGTATCTGAGCATGTTAGTCATGGAAGACCGTACTTTGTACCTGAACCGGTAGCTTCTGATGGGACAAGCTTTTCTTCTTTCCAAAGACAATTAAGCGAAGTTAGTGAATCCAAGGGGAGCTCTGTACCTGATACAGAGTCCATATCTTCTGCTGGTGATTTTGAAAATAAGGACCACATTGAAGAGGATATTTCTCAAGAAGCAGAACTGATTTCTGTAGAAGAGCATGAACATGCTTCTGGCATAGGAGAGCATTCGGAGTTAGTTTTTCAAGGCAAGCATGCTCTGGAGGCAAGAGAGCATGTTAGTCAAGGAAGTGAGTCTTCTGAAGATGATGGCATTGTGGAACGCATTCAAGGTCAGAAGGGAGACGAAGGACTTGAGGCTGAAATAAGTCTTGCGTCTGTGATGAATCAACAAGAAGTAGCCTTGGAGTTATCTAGAATTGAAAATGCTACCTCTTCTGTGGAGTTAATGTCAGATGCAGTTCACTTGAATTTGGGTGATCTAGAATTACAAAGAAATGCATCAAGTTTGTCATCATCATTTGAAGCTAGTGAGCAAGTATATAACAAGAAAGAAGGTGATGAGGTGCCGGCATCAGTTTCAGAAACAGCTTATTATTTTGTTGATCGTGGTAACTCGATGGAAAGGTCTGACATTGATATCACTTGTTTTTCGGTGGAAGAGAGTCGGTTAATGGAACCTAGATACGATTCAAGTCCTCGAGATGTTACAAGGAACCCATCATCTTCCTCAATTTCTAATGATCTGCAAGCATACATATCTGAGAGAGGTCAGGTGCTAGCACCTTCAGAGATAACGGGTTCTGTTTCTGACAGTGAGTCTCGAGAAACTGAGCAGAAGATAGATACGTGTTTCCCTGGTAATGAGTTCATAGATTCATCAGAAGCAGGTGTTGTATCAAGGAGCATCACAGATGTAAGAGAATTTAATACTCAGACATTTGATGTGTTGATATCTGATCTGAATACTGATGATGCTAATACTTTTGACTGTTCAGCATAATGTACAAGAGTCAGAACTAAACTTGGAGTCCTCTGTGGAGGAGGATCATCTGCTTACAGATGAAAGCTTCCAGCACACTGAGGATCAACAGCAGTCATCAAGTTCTGTTGCAGATGTCAAGTCAAATTCTACAGATTCTACTCCTGAACCTAGGGTTGCTCAAAATCAACTTCCGACTGCACCGGATAACAAAGATTTTTTGTTGGCTGGTGATAACATTTCAACTTCTCTACCAAGTAAGCCCCTTTTTGAGACAGAGGATAGTCTATTGGATATGCATGCATCTCATCAGCTAGAAGAGGTCCAGTTTCCCTCATCAAGTTCTCATGCAAGGTCCCTTGATGGAAGTCACCACAAAGAAGTTATATACCAACTAGAAGAGTCATCTTTGTCAGGTACATCTGCAGGCAAAGGATTGGCAGAGGATCTTGAAGAACTGCAGGTAACATAATACAACAATAAGGAGTATGGTGGTTTAGTTCTGATTTTTAATGTTGGTTGCAATAGATGGACATTTTATACGGGACATTATATGTTTTAATCTTCTAACAATCACATTAGCAGACTGCTGGCTTTTAATAGTTGCATAGCCTAAAGTCATAGTATGACTTCTTGTTTTAAGAATGTAGACAGTTAACATAACGATAGAGTGATCAAACATGAATATCAGTGCCAATGTGAAGCAAGATATATGTTATTTAAATGTTGAAGATTATAGCATCAATATTTTGATTAAGGCATATCCCTTGAAAATTTCGGTGGTTTCAAAATTTTTTTTTTTTTTTGGTGGAAATTCTTAACCCAAACGTACTTATCTTTTTGACATCATTACAAATTATTGATGCAATTGCTGTTGGTCCACAGTATTTACACTTTATTACTATTGGAAGGTATTTTAGATATTTGCTTAATAGTTTGACAACTTTGTCATCTGCTTGTAAAGTCAATATTGAAATTTTATGGGACAAAGAGATATTAAACATAATAATGTACTGCTATGGGGCTTTACTTGTCGTATCTCTATGCAATAGGCAATTGAGCTTATAAATATCCAATTCTATCCAGCAGAGCCTCTATTTAAAAGCGTCTGGGTACTTGGGTAGGACTAAAATGATGTGGAAACCGGCATTATTATAGAGAAGGACAGTACCTAAATAGATAGTCTACTCAATTTCGGTTTATCCAAGTTCTCCTATTTAGGCCAATCAATTACACATGCGATAGGTCTCATTCTCTTTTTTCACTTCTAAGAAAGTTAAATATGGTCTCGCTCCTTTCTCTTAATTTGCTTTGTGTCAAATACCACTGCAAGTGGCCATTTGGACCCTTTTGCAGCATATGCACTATGTACTGTAGTTGGTGAACACACGAATAATAAAATCATGCAGTTGGTATAATATAATACTTGTCCTGATCCCTCTATGCTCTCCCCATTGTATAGGACACTACATTATAGTGGATGTGGATATTTAAAAAAAGGGTTAAATTACCATTTCACCATCCAATATTTAGATTTTTTTTATTTAGCCATTAAACTATTTTTTGTTCCAATTTACCCACTAAACTATTATTTGTATACACAGTTAGCCATTAAATGTTTTTTTTACTGATTTAACCACTGAAATTTGTCCCAACTTGATCACTAAACTATCATATTTTACACCGATTTAACCATTAGTGTTATTCATTTTCCTCAAAGTAGAACAATAAACTACAGTTTAGTGACTAAATCAGGACAAAAAATAATTTAGTGGCTAAATGAGACAAATATGAAAGTTGGATGATCAAAATGGTACTTAACCCTAAATTTAACAAATTCATGACATCATTTCTAAGTTGAACCCGAAGGTCTACCTTGAAATACCAAACCCCAAATTTTTAGTCTTATCTCAAATGGCACCATTTAGACATTAATATCCATTTAATGGTGCTATCATAAAAAAATCTTAAGTACTCTGGATTAGGGATTTGTTGCTTGCAGGTTGTCATGCTAGACAAGATTCTTATAGCAACATTAATCCTAGATATTAATGTAGCAACTGTGTAACATACTATTTTCAGAAATGTCAACATAGTAACATGACTAGTAAAAAAATTCAACTTCAAATCCCTCTAATATTTCCAAGTGACAGGATCATAAATTTTTACAAGGTCAGGGCGCTTCATCAGATGGCGAATCACAATTCGTTGAGGTTGTTCATGGAGAAACATATGAAAACACTGGCCCTACCCATCACCAATTTGTATTGGAAGAAGAAGCTATATCATCACAACCACCGAAAGAGTTTCCTTTGTTAAATTTATCTGCAAATGAAGCATCTGAAGAGAATCCTGATGCATTGCAGGTAAGAGGAAAAAACTCCAAGGTCATTCCCAGATTATTTAATTGGTTTGATAATCCTTCCATTTTCTATTTACTTCCATCTCGTATTATTTTGAATGAGCCCTTCTGCAGGTTGTTTGTGATCCATGTATTGCAAATTAGACTTGGGCCCTGTTTGGCTCACAAAATGGAATTCGAAAGAATCGAAATTTGTTTATAGTTTGTTTGAACTCTTATATTACAATAATAAAGAATGACATCTTGTTTACACTCCATGAAATTCTATGGATTAAGGAATCATCATTTCTAACTATTTGTAGTGGAATTAGGATTCCTAACATTACATAACGCATACCTTGTGCCAACTTTAATTATCATTCCATACCTCAACCCATAAACATAACATACACTATAATTTAAATTTCAATTCATTCAAATTCCATTCTACGAGACAACGGGGCCTTAAGGTGTTGCATGAGTGCCTCATCTTGCAAAGAATACTCGTCTATTCGCTTAGGCTTATTGCTAAATTTCATTGTCTATGAAATGTGATTGCTTAACATTTTACTTGATTTGAGGAGAATTGGGATGAGGATAATAAAATATAGAGTTCTGGTGAACGATGTTATTGCGACTTCCAGAAACAGTGTGGACAAGATCCCTTTTTGAGGTCAAAGCTTGAGCTACATGGGTTCATGTGATCACAGCCCTTCAATTCAACCATAGCTGCTCTCTCTCTCTCTCTCTCTCTCCAAAAACTTATACATGCATCTAGATTTTTTTTTATTTCACATATGTCTGGATGAATACGAGATTGACAGTCAGGGATAACCTTTTTTCCAGGTGCAAATTACTAACAACTCAAACAATTTGCGGACCCAACAGCCAGAGAATGCTTTTCCACTAAACATTAACTCTGTCTTGAGTGTTGAACCTGATGAGGTTGAAGTCGCTGGGATTGAAACTACAGCACCAGGAAATCCAGCATATGTCAGTGACATTCATAGTATTGAAAGCAATGATGCGCCTGGTAACATTGATGATGTAGATGAAATTAAAGAGATCGATGAAACTTTACTAGTGGAACTGGATGCTGTTGGCGATTTCAGTGTCAAGGATTTGGGATCAACTTCGAATGAGATGAAAGAGGAAATGGATGCCTTGGAACATCATCTTGAAACTAAGCACCCTGTTGATGAAGATTCTTACTCCCAGGATTTTGGATCAACTTTGAAGCAGATCAAACAGGACCCACGTGACTCGGAGAATGATCTTGGAACTATCCGTTCCATAGATGAAGATTCTTACTCCAAGGATTCAAAATCACCATTGAATGAGACAAGACAGGATCCAAATGGCTTGGAGCATGATATTGAAACTGATCATTCTGGTGATGATGATTCTGCCTCTAAGGATTTAGGATCAAATTTGAATGACATGAAAGAGCATCCAAAGACCTCAGAGCATGCTCTCCAGACTAAACATTCCGGAGACGAAGATTCATACTCCATGGACTTGGGATCAACAACGAATGAGATGAAACAGGATCCACGTGCCTTGGATCGTGATCTTGAAACAAACCATTCTGTAGATGAAGACTCCAACTCCAAGGATTTAGAATCTACTTTGAATGAGATGATACAGGACCCACATGCCTTGGGGCATAGTCTTGAAACATTCTATTCTATAGATGAATTTGCTTTCTCCAAGATTGTAGAATCTACTTTAAATGAGATGAAACAGGACCCACAGGCCTTGCAGCATGGTCTTCAAACTAAATATTCTAGTGATGAAGATCCTAACAATAGCGATTCTAGTGAAACCAAAATTAAACTGGATGCAGAAGTAATGAAGTCTCTGGATGAGAAGGAAATTAGCAACACCGAAGTTGCAGGTGCTGCTTATGAAGCTGAAGCATCTAGGACAGAGTATATCAGTGATGACAATGAAGTGGTAGTTCCCCAAGAGACCAACTCAACTACATCTTCATCCAATTCCACTAATAACACAATGGTTAGCGGAGCAGAGAACGTGTCAAGTACAAGCAATGCACACAAAGAATGAAAATTCAGGCAGAACTTGTTAGATATTGGTTTGGGGTTTTTTTTTTGCTTGTGTGGGTTTGCATTGAAAATTATGTACTAAGCTATGGGTTTTGCTTTCTCAGGCAGGTTTTTAAAGTCGTTGATTTTCTACACAACGTTTTTTTTTTCCATTCTTTGGGTGTGGTAAGAAAAGAGAGGGTTCGACGCATATGATTGACTGTCTTATTTTTTTTGGATGTAAGTACTTGATTAAGATTAAGGGTGGTTTTGGGAGATTATGGAGCATTTGAGTTGTGAATGTATAGTTATATAGTTGAAAGATTTATATACCATGGTAGTGTTTTCTTCTGTCTGTTTATCTTATATTTTTATTCTACATTACATGAAATGATCAAAACCATGAAACATGGTAACCAAAACATGCAAAGCCTCTGCGTTTGGTATAGGGAAATGAGGGAGAGAAATGGAATTGAAACCTTTTTGAGAAAAAATAACCCAATTCTTATTCTCTACTTTTTTATTCTCATATTCATTCTCTACTATATGAAAGGAAATGGGGATAACTGAGAATTGAATTCCTAGTAAGAGTTGAAAAGAAGCAAAGAGTTCCTCTCCCTCCCCTGCCCTCCCATCCCCCTTCCTTCACAAACAAAACCCTACCTCTGTGATTCTATTCTCTGTCATTTACCTGAAGTTCTATTCCCTGTACCAAAACACAATAGATCTTACGATTTATGACTTTAATTTTAACTACTACACTATCAATTCAAATAACAATTCATCATCAGAAATTGATTATGTAACACCAAATGCACCATGACCTTTTCCTATGCTATTATAACCGCCTCATTCCCTGACCAAGCAGGCCTGCTTTGGTACTGCCATCACCACCCTTTGGATTGTTTTGTTCATCTTAGCTCGGGCCACTAGCTCTGGCGATTGGTTGTATGTTTTTTGTTAGAGTCAGCAATACATGCACAGTAGTACCCAGTACTAAGCAAAAAAGTAAACAAGCAAAAGGACAAAATATAATAAAATCAGAACTAATCTAGTTGGTCACAAGCATTATAATCACAGCTTTTTGCAGAGGCCGATTTCAATCCGTATCTGCAGGAGGCAAAGGCACAACACACCCCTCCTGCCAAGTAAATAAAGGGAGTTTCACTAACTGAATTTAGTATAACTGTATCATTCATCCTGGGCTGGAGATGATTCTGACTGGTCCTCAGCAACATCCTCTCGTTCCTCCAATGACTCTGGAGCTGGAGCTTGAGCCTCTGGCCCCGATGAGCTGTTTTCAGGTCCTGGACCAGCCGAGACTTTCACCATTGATGGACGTAAAAGTCTATCACCAATTCTGAACCCCTTGCGAAATTCTTGAATTACTACACCTTCATCAAATTCAGCCGACTCTTCACGCATAATGGCTTCGTGCAGCTTTTAGCATGAAAAAGCCAAATGTTAAGCTACTTTGAAAACAGTAAAACTAATGTAATTTCTGTAAACATCGGCTCTGATAGCAAGGCATAATGATTGATAAAAAGAAATTCATATCATAAGGTACTTTGGTTTTCGATTGATCCAAATCCTCTTTGTACAATGTCTAGGGATGTTAATTAATCACAGTTTGACCAGTAGTCAACCTGAGGACTGACACCAAGATGAATTGCAAAAATTGTTCCATCATATGTGGAACCTTACACAAAGTTAAGCCCACTTGTATCTGTATGTGAGTTAGCTCGAATCAATCAAGACTTGGTTTGAGCTAAAATGATGTATTTAGGTCTTGATAAAACCTGAACAAACTTTGTCCAGCCTTTGAAAAAGATCATCAAGTACTCGACTGAATTTCGAGCCAACTCTGGGATTTGCCTGCAGTCAATGATTAAGTAGGCGAATCACTATGAGAACCGACAAGAAGAGTAATAGATAGAGTTTATGTTTTTGGTTCACAAAAAAGCACGTGTGCAACCGACAACTACAATATTGGAGAACATCAGTCGTTTAGAAATAGATTTTTTCCCTTTGGCACACTCGAAATGTCTTCCTCAATCGTATATCATGTTAATTGGTTGCTTGATGTTAGAACACATGTATTTATCTAATGTATATATGTGGAAACAGTTGTAGAAAAATACAACTGGAAGAGAAAAATACCAATGGATCAAATGGCTGTCCAGTTGTCTCCACAGGAACGACACCAAGAGAGCCTAGGATCTCCACAAATTGCTTGTATATGCTCTGGTAGCTGCTGCTGATTTTCTCCTCTTTCTCAGTCTCCACTTTTATCTGTGCTTTAGCTCGCTCAAAATTGTCCAGAACCGGTAAAAGATTTTCCACAACCTCACCTTGTGCATTGGCCACCAACGAAATACGTTCTCTTTCTGTCCTCTTCCGAAAATTGTCAAAGTCTGCACTTATCCTAAGAACCCGATCTTTTGCATTTGAAAGTTCGTCAGAGAGCGTTGCCAGTTGTCTTTCTAAAACTAATTTTTCATCTTCAACCGACTTCAAATGAGTTTCTATTTCAGCTATTTTTGACTCATTATTATCTTCCAAGGCCTCTTTATATGCCTGCAGTGCTGCTAAAATGGACGCCCGCGATTCTTCAACTCCGGTGCTATCACCCTCGATTGAATCATCATCTGTAGCAGTGCCTTCTGTATCCTCCGGCTATGAATACATTTAGTGAGCAAGACAGGATTTCACCAGAATCAATAAGTGAATAAGAAAATAAACATAATAAAAGAAATCATAGATGATTCGATTGCATTAACACTCAAGTAAGCATTCACCTGGAGATATCTGGACTGGCCATACTAAAGGCATTTGCTATATTTTGGCAGGCATGATATGAGACAGATACATGGTTCTTCCTATCAGACGTTAATACATTTCTTGATCCACCATAAGATATTTTTCCTGTTCTCACACTCCATGGATTCTTGTTGATTAATGCCTAAGTCCTAATATCCATAAAGTTTATCCATTAATCTTTATCCTCAGTTCCTCACTCCTACATACCGAATTTTAAAATAGAAGAACCTTGAGTTTCCCTTTGATAGTATCTTTAGTTAGGTGGTGATAAACGTGGCACATCGTAAGCCAGTTCCCAAGAGCCCCTTGAAAGATCCCTCCATTTACACATCACTACCAAGGTTCATAAAATTTCAAAGACATCAAAAGTATCAGCCTATCAGGCTAAATGAATATATAGAATGTGAATAGGATTAACCACCAAACACTCCCATGTCACACTTGCCAGTGCATTTGAGAAAAATTGTTTGAAAAATGTGAATTTAACAGTGTTACCCATATTCACTAGTCTTAACATCTAATATCAAGATTAAAATTGAGGAAAGTGGCGCTTGAGGGGGAAGTAAGGAACATAACCACAAAGAGTCAAAATATAGCAATAATATCAACGGCTGACTTGACCGCCGAATACTAAACTCCTTTCCAAGATTCCTACAACTTTGGGCATGTCTTAAAAAAACAAAAAGTCCACGTACTGTGTAAAACAATACAATGCTGAAACCAGAACGTGCAACAGAGCAATACTATTAATTTCTACAGGAGTCATTATATCCATATAGAATCAAATCGATTACTTATTGTTTAAATAGATGAAAATGGTTTGCAGTTTAAGTGGGGGGAAAACAAAACATTATACATTCATAAGTAAATTAAACTATATGTGCAAATATTGAATCTGAGAATTTTTCAAAATCAGAAGTGACTATGAATTCCAACAGATACTAGGTCGAGTTCCGGATACTAAAAATACAAGTTTGAAATCAAAAAACACATTTCAAGGTATCAAATTGAAATACTAGACCGAAACAAATGAAGAGTACCTGAGACAGAGATTCATCGGTGACGACTTCCTTTTCATCGTCAGTTACGAGGGTTTCATCATGTGAAGAAGCGGAGCACAAGAAGAGGGGAACCGGAAGACGAGATAAGTTGAGAGAGAGGGAGGAGGATGAAAATAGGGAAAGTTGTGGCGGCCATGACTGGGTGGTGCGTTGTAGAGAGAGCTTCAAGAGGCGATTTGAGGTTGGATTTAGATGGAGGGTGGGTGTCCTCTGGAAGGTAGTAGCAGCAGCAGCAGAGGCAGTAGCAGCCATTGGAACGGAATGGAAAATGGGGAGGGAGTCGATGGTATTGGTGGAGTGGTGGTGGAATTATGGATAGGGGAAGTTTGGTAAGCAGCCCAAAAGAATATATTTTCAATTTGTCATAATTCATAAAGTATGGTCCTTCCACTTTTTAGGTTAAATATTAAGAATTATCAATCACTTGAGATTGAAATAACATTTCAATGTTTTTGTCAAATTGGAAACGCAAATACATGTCTTATATAAAAAAATGTTATACAACTGAGTTAGATATAATACGGAACTTCTGGAATCGAAATTATCTTGAGTATTTTTTCGATTGTCTCGCACCCTTTTCAATAGAAAATAATTTGTCCAACTGGATATTTAGTTTTGTTATTAACTAGATATGGATTGATAAGGAATTTTTTGTGTATATTCTGCAGCATATAACATGGAAATAACCTTTTAAACAACCGTTATATAACTGTCATAAAGATATCATCATATTACAACGCATTAGTGACTCTGAAGACATCAGTGTCAGCTGATTGGCTATTAAGCTTCATCGTCAACGTTTGCGACAACCGAACAACTTTGCTTTAGCATACGTTGATCATCTTTAGCATCAACGACGATCATCAACACCAAAAACTGCTATTAGCATTACCCCATGCTACTGATAAGCACCAGACCAATCAATATCAACAACCAATGCTAATAAACATCGATTGAAAAAATTTCTACGCCACTACACTTCAATGTTACAGGTAACTTATTTACACCGTGAACACCAATAAAAATTTTTACACATCAGCGTCAATTAAAACTTTTTTTAGGTTACAGATAACTTATTTACATACTTTTTCAGGTTACAGATAACTTAAAACGAGACTGGTCATGATATATTTTTTTTTGAAAAATTTTTACGTGTTTATTTTTCGTAAAAAAAAAAAGCAACCCAGTTGACCATTCAATATATCATATCGAGAATATTCAATGTCGAAGTAACACTATTTATCATGTATTTAACACCACATATTAGATGTGATTACTATTGTATTTCATATATATCATATATTTAATGCTGCATATATATTTAACATTAAATATATTAAAAATGAGATTACTATTGCAATTCACCATTCGAGATTTGATATGAATATTCAATGTTTATATATATAAAGATCGATCGGACCGGTCATGATACATATTTTTCGAAAAAAAATTACGCATTGTATGTTTTTGAAAAGAAATTATTATGATGTAAATTCAATATACAATAATGAAATATTGAATCTAACCTTATAAACAGACATACTTAGGTTCAAAAAAAATACCATTTAAAATCGAATTTGCCTGAAGATACTGCCCTAACCTTAAAAGAAATTTTAATTTTTTTGCACAATCATGTTTAAATTAATGTTAAACATAATATGTGGATTTTAGATACATTTACCAAGTCTTTGTTCTTGAAAATTTTGTGAATGGTCATCCAAGTGAATGATCATTCACATTATACACACAATTTACCATTCACAAAATTTTAATTTTCGAATCTTAATGTATAAAGATATGATTCTTTTGATAAAAACCCTTATAATCTTGGTTTACACATGTATATGTTAAAAAAAAAACTTGTTAGATAATCACTCACAAAAGAATACGTTTGATACTCTCGATTATTTAGGGTACGCTCATGATCCAGTAAACATATTGCATAATTATACCTTTTAACACTTGATTTGAATTCACAAATTAGAATAATTTTATTTTTATTAGGAGTGAGAGTGAATCTGTTTGGTCCTAAAACCAAACCTATCAATTAACTGAAATTCTAACCAATTAGTTTTGAGGTTACGTTTTGCATTTGTTTTTCATGGTTCGACTCAAGATGATGGTGTTATGGCTGAAAGTTGAGAAAGTAAGGTAACATAGAAGCCACTACAATAACATTTACTATTCTAGCTACAGAGCAAAAAGCTGTCGATAGATTCACATTGAGATATAAAATTTTCTGACTCGTCTTAACAAGTAAAAGTGTCGGGCGATGAATGGGAAGAGTCCATGCATCACCTACAACATTGACCTGATATGCTATTTAGAGAAACAACACTAGCAAACATAATGCATCAAATGTCTCCTACATGAAAATTGGAAGGAAAAAAAGAAAGAAAAAAAAAAAAGACAAAATGCCTCTACATAATCCTTGATGCCGAGATATCTTGTTAGAGCGGAGCTGAGCTTGTTCTTCGCAGCTGGTACTTGGGTTCGGGTGGTGGTGCACTGGGCAAAACCTTCCCTGCCTCCTGTAAACAGAAATGGCAATAGTTAGTGAAACAAGACTGGCTGGTTCTGAGGAAATTACTCTGAAGTAGTCATTCAATGTGGCTTGGTCTTCTACGAGACTACGAAAACACCTTCAAATGCAATGTTGCAGAGTTGATAGTCATTTTAAGAGGTGTCAGTCACAGGGAGTAGAAGTTGGAACTAGACCAAGAAACCCATGGAGCATACTCAAACCGGATCAGTACCAGTACCACACGGTTGGTCTAGTTCTTGGTTTCGATGTACTTAATTTTTCGTTTCTGGGTATCTTCTTAACGTACAAGTTAGGAATATACTGTGAAACTGATGGGTCAGAATCAGTACCATACGGTCCTGTTTCTCGGTTCCTATTTTCTTAAATATTCTGTTCTAGTTTGATACTGCACACCCCTAGCATGAGTGATGTGCGAGCGCGTAGATGACATTTTCTTCCTTAAACAAGTCCAGAAAGAAAGTGAAATATTAGACGCCAAGCAGCTTAGCATTGTCTTTTAGGAGGTTGACTGGATATTCAAATATGCAAGTTAGAATTTTAGGACTTTAGGAGGTAGATGTAATTCTAAAACTGAGAGTCGTTAGCAACATGGGTGAGGTATGCATACAAAGACCTCTCGGCCATAAAACCTGGAACTTTATTATGGTAATGATCCTCCGTAAGAACATTAGGAAATGCTGTCCAAGTAGCAACAAAAGATGATCTTGGTTTAAAGGCTATTATACATTTCCTCAAAAATCTATGAGTAACCTTAGCCACCAAGCCCTCCTTAACTATCCAAGCTAGAAAATTAACAGAATTTACATACATAGTGTACACTTAAAAGAAATTTTATAGGAGGCATCAACAATATCACAAATCTCATTAATATTAGCAAAAAATATCACAAAATTTACTTACATAGTGTACACTAAAAATAAATGCTACCCTAATCACAACTAACACCATTTTCCCCTTATTCATGTTACAAAATTACTAACTGAGAAGTACACTCTAACTATAAAGTGAAAAGACCAAAATACCCCCATTAACTCAATATGGATTCGACATTTACCATTAAGATTTAAGACAGTCAAAGGCTTACAAGTTCAAAAACACTACTAGCTCTAGACCCAGTCTTAGAAGTACAGGTGTAAGTTATTATCTTAATACTATAGACAATATGCAGATCTAGATACATCTATATCCAAAAAAAAGTGTAACCCACTCTCTGGGGGCCTCCACCGACCGGTCCCACGGCCAACGTGGAAAAAGTAATAGAATTGGATCTTAGATGTGTATCTGATCTAGTGATCTCATATCCACATGGACCACACATATATCTGGTTTTCTATCTTATATCATAGTATATTGATTAAATGTATTAGACTCCCACCCACCCAAATCTTAGATTAAAACATCAGCAGAGTTTAAAGATGGATTTTTGGATACTTTTTTGTTTGATTAAACAATAATCAATAAAAGACATTTCTCATAATATTTCTGCATGTTAATTTTAAAATACTCTTCTTGGGACTGAGGGTATATATTATAAAAGAATATGTAATAGCAATATATTTCATCAGAAGGCCACATTAATAATGATATGAACTTTTCCTGTTCCAAGAATAGGATTTAAACATTCCATGAATACTAAAATACAATATCATAGAGGTTATTGACGTTAAGGTGTTAGTCTTATAGGTTCTATTAGTTGGTTTCGTTGCTTCAGACTTAGTACACAATATGAGTATGGTAGCACAAGGCACGTTTATGCATTCACAAGTCTATTTGGTGTGTTCGTCAACATATGGATTTCAATTTATTTGGGACATCCGAGCTTTCATATTTGTCATTAACATTCACCAGTTATGGATGCGAATATGTTTCTTTTATTGTTATACATGGATGATTGTATGAAACTCCAACTCATAAGACTGGTCAGTCAATGATATGATATCTACCGATCTAACTCAATTATTAAAGGAAGGTAAAGACCCATCAAGCCAGTACAAACAATGGATCTCATGGTTGGTTTTTATCGATTGGGATTTGGAGATCATGGAATGAACAATAGTTGAGAAAAGGAATAATCAATGATTTTACTGGTGACAAAAGGTTATAGAGAATGTAAGCACTTAGAGGACATTTCAAGGGTTCAAGTCAGGATTTACAAGCATGATTCAGCCATTAGCAATCTTATTGGAATGTGGAGATGCAGATATTGTATGGCAATAATAATCATGTTCCAAGTTATTTGCTCTCAAGTAGACAAGTACCTAAGGTACTAAGAAAAATGAACGTGTTTAGCGATGCAAATGTTTATTATTAAAAAAAAAGCTGATAAAAATTAAAAGAGATCAATTGTGGAAGACAACAACCAAATTTGAGGTTAAAAGAATCAAGGGAAGAGAATGCACGCAAGAATAGATTGACATAAGATAGTAAAAGCAATGAAGTTCATTTATCAAGACAAATGAAGAACGAAAAGATCAACTAGGATCGGAAAGAATTGGAACACATCAACCAGCAGAGTAGAAGTCGAAGGAAAATTAAGCATACAAAATAGATGGACAGAAGATATAAGAAGCAGAGAAATAAAGTCACTGAAGGCACAAAGCAAGAGAAAAGATAAAGTGAAGATTTGTGAAAACATAGACAGACATCAACCAAGAGAGGATAGGAGAAGCAAAAGGAAGAAAAGGCATGAAAAAGAAACAGATCAGCAGATGATAAGTTCTTTGTATTACCATATTAGTTTGAACAAAGCCCTGATAAGATCTTGAGAAACAATTTAAAAAATACAAGCATAAGCAGGGAACAAAAAACAAATCGTATTTTTCCATTTCGCACAACGATAGAACACCATGCATTGCTACCGATTTCAAGCACGAACATGCAGTCACACACACACACATACATGCACACACACACACACACACACACACACGCATAAAAGGATCTTCTGGGTACCAAATACTTAAAGATTACTTGAGGTACCGGTCATATGAAATTTCTTTTACTTTTTATGTAGAAATGTATACATTAACATTAGAAGAGTCCATGAGCCCAATGCACCACTTTTTATAAACTAAAAAGTAAAAATTCATACATTCACATATGTGTGATTTTTTATGCATATGTGAATGCGCCTTGGATTACACTTATGTGTATGTATGATTTTTTTACTTCTATTTTATACAAAGTGGTGCCTTGTATACACTTAATAATGTTGACGCTAGGGAGGACACCTGGAGGGTAAAAGAACGTACATTGATTCAACAAATCAACTCTTTAATTCAACAGGGCGTCCTTGGAGGCTAGGGAGGACGCAGGACGGTAGACAATAAAACATACATCGATTCAACAAAGATACTCTTTGATTCAACGTGTGCGTCCTTAGATGCTAGGGAGGATGCCTGGAGTGTAAAAAATATACATTGATTCAACAGGCACTCTAAGGGGCATCCTTGGACGCAAGAGGGTAGACAAAAAACATACATTGATTCAACAAAATTACTCTTCGATTCAACGTGTGCATCCTATGACGCTAGGTCAGGCGTTGGGTTTGTGCATCGCCTTAGGTGTCCTAGGTTGCTTCCTAGAAGACAAACAAAAAAAACTATACGTTGATTCAACAATCGTCAGTCGTGATTGAACAAATAAACTCTTTGATTCAACAGTAGTGAGACAAATAAACTCTTTGATTCAACAGTAGTAAGACAGGGGCACCCTAGGATGATGTGGAGGTTGTTGCCTTCTTCTCCTCACGCCCAACTTGACTCCTATTTACACTACATCAGAAGCCCCTAACTACCAACTAAAAGGGCATGTTAACTAAGAAGTGAATAGACAAAACTACCCTTCTAACCCAATTTGGATTTAAGTCACATATCTAAACTATGGCAAAACACCATATGATAAAAGCGTGTTGCAATGACATGTCCCTTGACTAAACCAAAAGGTCAAATAACCCTAGATAATTTCAAGTCAAAACAACATCAAGTCCAAAAACATCCAGGCCTAGATGAAACATAGGAGGTTAGTCAAACGATCAACAAAGCATCAACCCATAAAACTTGTCAAAGTCGCCATGAGAAATTTAGCAAAGAATATGGTCTAAGCCCTAAATCTCCCACTCTAGAAGGTGCAACTAAATAGAGATATGGCAATATATCATCTCCGGTAAAAGCAAATTAACCTCTAGAAAAACCAAAATGAATAGCAACAAAGATGATATCCACAAAGAGAACTAGAGAAGACAAAATCAGTTTGACCCATAAGCAAGTACCTTATGTTTTGACGTCCTACTTGAAACTAATACTTTTGAGTCGATCCCACAGACTTGCACTCTTCTAAGAAAGTTGTTGATTTTTGTTTACATGGATATTAAGCATATTGATCTACTGTTCATAAGCTGAAGCATATATAACACAAGATTAATGTTTCAGTCTCTATTCTATCCACGAAACAACTTATAGATACGTCAAGCATACATCAATACATGACATTTTGCAAAGCTACTTTCTAATTCCAACCTCGTCATTTGTTTACGTTGAGTCTCCTACTTATTCTTGTACTAGGCAACTTCAGTCACATTCACATACATGACCACATATCTTCTATGTTTGCCAGTTGAGTTTTGTTGTTAAGAATAACTTCCTTTGCTATCTCATCCCTGAACACCAACTTTGAAATTTTAGCTTGTAGATTCAAGTTTGTGTGTTCGTCACTATTGGTTGGTGAATGATAAATCTGCAATATGCCTCTTGGTCTTACTGGAAACAAGATCATTGTCTCTTACCCTCAACTAAAACTATAGAATTCTGTTCCTTATTACGGTTACATGAAACTGATTCATCAATGACTTTCCAACGAAGACAATGGCTACATCCATCAGTATGACAAAACAACAATGATTATCTTAATGTTATGGGGACATTCAATCTTCCCACGAGTATGAGATACAAGTATACAACACCAAGTTCACAACCATTTCGATAAAAATGATACATTCATGACTTTAACAACTAAGACAATGGCATGCATTCATCAGTAAGATATCACAACAATCATCAATCGTCTGATCACCAAATGCAATAGGGAGATTCGAATATTCGGTCTTCCCACAAGCATATGAGATACAACATCAGGTTCACAACTATTGTTGATGACAAGCTTTTAAGACCTTGACGTCTTGAATTATATCAAACAGACATGAAACTTACAAGGTCTCAGCTTATCCTTTTGAAGAAGCTAAGAATGACAATATCGACCTTCATCTAAATTGGCATGCAATAAATCCTCCAGGATTTTCAGAAAATGCACAGATAAGATCCCATAAGTTTAGAAATTATAAGAATATGCTCTGAAACTATTGAAATTACAAAAAAAAAAAAAAAAAAAAAAAAGGAGATCAAACTTTTAGAAGTTATAGAACCCCTGAATTTCCAACATATCAGGTTGACCCATGATCAGCATTCCTAAGTGGAAGTGATGACAACTAGTGTCTGATGATGCTTGTGATAGTTGTGACAACCATAGTTCAGGATGGTTGTGATGGTCAGGTTCTCAGACCATTTGACACTAGGATTAACAACGTTCTTCTCACATCCAAGGAACTAAGAAGCTGATCCCAAACTGACGCATGATAGATTTTAAGAGCAAGAATAATTAGAAAAAAAAAAAAAGCAACAACTCAGGCTTATAGGGCTTTGGATCTAATATCCACTAGGATCTTTTGAGCATACACCCACGATAATCAAGCCATTTCACCTAACTGGGGTTGTTCCACTTAAAGAAAGAAACATGTTGGAACTAATTTTATTCAATCATCTGATAATCAATCATGAGATTACATCCTATGTACGACAAGACTAACAATAAAACAATATTTTATGATATACATAATAAATATATACTGTTATATAATGTCATCTTGCTCACTTGTTATGATCCTCACACATGGGTTATCCTGCCAAGTTTTTGCCTTTTTGGGTTTACTTTGACCTGCATTACCCCCTTCACAATTTAAATTCGTTAGGGGTGGGCACCCTCTTATTTGGGCTTTATGTCTATGCCTCTTTAATTGTTAAGGACCCTAACAGGTATAGTCTGGTTTTTAGAGATGTAGTATCATGATGTGTCAGCTACGTAAAACCCAAGAATGTGATATTTCATGAGCATATCAAGCATGCAGTGCAGTGTCCTTTCCTCGTGATAAGATGGTATTTCTTACATACACCCTTCCATTGAACCATTATTAATGATAATAAGGCCTATTGACATTTTATAAAATTGCCTTGTTTTCTATTATATAACTCTATTTCATATATACTCTGCCTTGGTAGTTGTATAAGTGTGCGTTTATGGTTAATATTCATCATTTTCAATTTACTTGAATATAGTTTAGGTGATGCAACCATGGAGCTGAAGACTAGCATTGGCATAACTTGAGTAATTTTGGGAGTTCAAGATGGATATTTTAAAGAGTTACCAAACTTACTATGTTTTAGGATTTAATTGATGATCAATGTTGTGGCCAAACCATGAAAAGAGAGTTCTTTACTTCCAAGATGTTCCAGGATTTTAGGGGGCATTTGGTATGATGGAATGGAATCATTTATTTATATAAGCTTCTTTTACCAATGATAGTTACACATAAATAAAGGTTGACACAGAAAATTAAAGAAAAATTACAAAAACTCCATTCCCTAATTTCCCTTTCCATGTTTTTTTGATTCTCTCCATATTGAGATGGAAAGGATAGAAATGAAATTAATAATCAACTCAATTCTCAACTCCCTTTCATTGAGAATCAAGGCTCTCATCACATAACCAAAATACTTGTAAACCTTATGTGATTCCATTCCACCATACCAAAGGCCCTCTAGTTGATGAATTCTAATACATTCAAACTGTTATAGTTTCATCTTTGTGCATCAAAAATCAACTGTCTTCCTATATCATTTGTACTAGATGAAATTTGAACTAAAATTTGTTCTGTATACAGGGACTCTTTGGTAAATTGAGAAAATCTTACTTTGTGCCAAGTATATATAAAGAAAGAACATCCACCCTCCAACGGGGAAATGTGCAACCATGCAGGCAATTCTACCTACATGCTTTTGTTTTCTTACAACACAAATACTATAAGAAAAACATCCGGCAACTTGGATGATAACACACAGTAGAAGAAAGGACTTCGAAAAACAAGCATACCTTCTGCCTCTTAAGTATTTCGTTTTCCTCTTCCAAACGTGAAATTTTGTTCTCCAATTCATGGGTGTAAGCCTGTTTTAACCATAAAGGAGTCCCTTTATAACTTGTTTACAGATCAGAAAGTGAGAGAGAAAACAGTACTTAGATGGGATCAATGACAACTATAGAGAAACATACCTGTTTTCTTGCTCGTGAGCGTGCAGCAGATTCCCTGTTCTTTATCATCCTCTTTTGTCTCCTTTCCACGGTCTTCTCCATCACTTCTCCAGAGGCAACTCGTTTCCGTCCAGGTGTCTGTGTATCCGATAGATTGTGCATCAAATGCGAAGGAGACATTGTCATTTGGGTTTCAGGATAACCCATGTCCATCATCGGGTTCGCACCAATAGGCAAAGATTGCTGAACTGCATGATGCCCCGTCATATACACATGTTGGGGCGGAATCGCTGGGACTTGGTACTGCATCCACTGTGTTTGTTGATGATTGATATTCTGCTGATGGGACGCATTTGAATCAACCCCTATAACAGAACTTACATTTTTCTTTCCTGTAGAAGATCCAGCAACAATCCCTGCCTTTACCAAGAAATCCTCCAAAGTCATCTCACCTAATGTAGGCTGTCTCTCCCGACTGCCCTTCTTATCAACGTTACTATTACTACTACTATTGTTGTTGTTGTTATTATTATTACTACTACTAGTGCTATTATTCTTCTTTGTTTTCTGACCCTGTTGGATATCTTGCCATACCTCATCCACCGTCCTCTTCCGTAGATCCTGAGAGAGGGTAACGCTCGATTGGCGAGGCAGAACAGAAGCCGAAGCAGGTTGAGCATAATCGGGCTGCACACTAGCCATCCCCTGATTAGCCTCAGCAGTCCAAACAGTCTTGAGAAGCTCATCAAGGTTCATACTACTCAGAGGTTTTCCAAGATCCCCTAATTGGTGCTGAACCTCATCAAGGGTAAGGTTATACAAGGAATTTTGTCTAGCCAATCCATCAGATTTCGGTGGTTGGGGGTCACCGCCACCACGGCCATTTGATCCCATATTCTCTTCTCAGACAAAGATTCACCAACCAGTTACTGAACAATCAATCTCTTCTCAGAAATCAATCGCATATGATATTAAGATTAAATTAAAAAAAGAAAAAGAAAACCCTTTCGTTAAAATCGATAATAAGAAGTGTAACTCCAAAACCTACCTAGAATACAGTTTGAATCCATACGAAACGCAAAAAGGCATTCATTGTAATTACAGTTTGATGATACCAAGCCCAACGGCCAACCCTCCGAAAGAAATGCGAATCGGAGACAATCATCCGAAAGAAAGTGTTGCGGGTGAGATGGAAATGAACAAGAACTCACCAACTATACAAACCCCTGTAAGATCGGAGGAGAGATTTAACTTGTTGTTCCATGCAGCATCAGCAAGAACAAATCTCCAAGAAGAAGCTTTTCTTGTTTTCTTTTTCTTTTTTATATTCCAACAAATTTGAAAATCTAGAAGACCCAGTATGGATTTATAAATTGGGTTAACCCAACATAAACCAAACATATGCCCACATTCTAGATTCTCGTACTCGAAGAAGAAGAATTGATGGAAATTTTAATATTATTCTAGTGACTACCCCACCACCACACCACCAATTGGGGGAGAGAAATTTTGATGCCAAGAAATTCCAGGTGGATACAACAAAATTACTATACACATCTATCCGCTGAATTTGAAAGTTTTTATTATTTATTAAAAACGTCGGAAAAACAGAAATCGCACGCCAATCTGATTCTTCAACGATCAAAACGGAAAAACTGCCCCCTTCTTCCTCCGCTTTTTTTTTTTTTTTTTTTTTCTATTTTCGATTGCTTTCCCCCTTTTTATAAAGGTGTTTCAAAGAGAGGTCTCCCTAATGGAAAGTGAGTATATTTATCAATTAAGACGATCTATCTTTAAATTTCGTTAGTTAACTAAATTTGTATTTAGATATCATATAGTTATAATTACTTAATTGTTTTTAAAATCACTTTTATGGTATTTTATTTCTTATCTTTGTAAATAAAATATATTGATGTTTTTATATTAAAATTTGTGTTGTATAAAAGTATTAATAGAAACAATATAATAAATAGATACAAGTAAGTATATCTTAACTTTTTCCAATTAATAAGGCAAAAGTTGGTCAGTCATATATAACTTGAGATAGAAAAAGACATGAATGAGATTATTATTGTTATCTCCACTTTAATCATTTCTCATGATTTATAAGAAAAATCAAGTTGATGGTATGAAAAACTAAACATTATAATAGTGGAATTAATATATGTGTGAGTTTTGAGCTTGTATTAAATATATAATTTTATATAGTGTTGGGATCATTAAGAAACTTTATTTGGTGTAGAACTAATATAAGAACTTACGATTATAATTTAATATTAAGGATAATATGGTAAATATGCAATTAATATTAAATTAATTTTAGTTTCTAACTAACCAAGTTTGACCGTTACTTTTGACTATGGTTTTGACTCTTTTTTAATACTGAACATATATGCAGTGTTGAATATACAATTTACAGGCATTCAATATTTCGCTATCGCATATTGAATTTACATATGGATAATTTTTTTTCAAAAAAATATAACGTGTAAATTTTTTTCGAAAAAAAATCCTCATGATAGGTCCAATGGATTTATATAAATGTAAACATTAAATATTCATATCAAATCTTGAATAATAATTTGCAATAGTAATCACATTATATTAAATATTTTATGTTATATATAGATGCAGTGTTGAATATATGATATATATGAAATACAATAATAATCACATATAATACGCAATGTTGAATATATGATATATAATATTACTTCGACATTGAATGATCTCTATATGATATATTGAATGTTCATATGAGTAAATATTTTTTTACAAAAAAAATAAACTTGTAAAATTTTTTGAAAAAATATATCATGACCGGTCTCGTTTTAAAAATATAAAATTCTTATTTTTATAGTATAAATTATTTGATCTAAAAATTAACCATATTAATTTTATTTTAATTTAAAGAAGTAAGAATTTTTTTTGATAATGTCATTCTTTTTGTTATTGCCAAACTTTTTCAATTTTACCCTTTGACGAATTAATAAATTACTAATACCAATTTTTTTATTAATTGCACACTTGATCTATTTAATCAAAACCATTAGATTAATCTAATCTGTGGACCAGATTGTTTCTCCTTTAAATTTAGGTTATGCAATAATCTCATCTGTGTGTATATTATCATATTTATCTTATATTTACCATTTGCCTCATCCAAATTATGAAAACTTTTCTTTATCTAAATCACTATACTTTCAAAAATAGATGTGTGTGTCATTTGGGAATGTAAGTGTTATTATATGTGTAAAATTATTTAAAAAAAATATAGTTTTCATATTTATAATTAAACTTTGAAAATTAATATAAAGATGTCTTGTTGAATTTGTTATACAAGTCTATTTATCTTTCTTTATCACGATTTTCTCCTTCTAAGTCATTTCCTCATGTGAACTATAGTTTGCAATACATCCTCCAATTAACTGCCCAATAATCGTCTTCGTTGATTAACGTTTTCATTGCTTTCGATTCATTGTCTATCTTGATGGCTTGATGCCATTATCATCTGTGATTTGAGTTTTTCCGTCTTCATCTTCTTCATGTACGATCTACTTGTCATCTTTCAATTATTTGCTCCATCCTTTATTGATCCTCTTTCATAATTACATTGTCACTAGTTTTACTCTCTAAATGTCTATTTTTCTTATCATTTAGGAGCTTACTGTTGGGACTCATAGGCCACCATCATTGGTCTTGATACTCTCACTACCACTTTGTTATTTAATTTCAGAAGAAATGACAAGAATGAGAAAAAGACGAAGGAAAGAAAGAGAAAGTAAAAAAATAGGTTTTTAAAAAAACACAAATTTTTTATTCCTATTTTTCTTTCCCTTTATTCTCATTTTTGGAGATAAAGTTTTTCACCATTCTTTCCTTCTAATTCTTTCCTTTTCTTTCATTTACAAGTTTAAAGAACAAAACTACTTTTTAGTTTATTTTCATATTCTCTTCATTTTCTTAACTTTCTCTTGTTAAGTTGTGTTAATAAACACAATGTATATGTCATTATCGGTGGACTTGTTGATTCTCTTGAAAGGAACACATAATGACATTTGAACATCTTTTCTAAACTAAAATTATTTTATAAAAAAAAATATATGTTTTAACCAACTAAACATGTCCTACCGACTTGACTTAGCTTTTCAAATAAGCTAGAACTTTTTATAAAACAAAATTATATTTTTACTCTTAACCCCGCTAAAAGTTTTCCTTTGACCCTAATTACATGGGATTAGGATTACGATGTAGATTATAAGTATGCATAAACAGACACTTCATACATCCAAATTAGTTATAGTATAAATTGAATCTAATATCATAACCGTCATCTTAATTATTAAATTAGAAAACAAAAAGAAAAAAAATGAATGTACATATATAGCTAATTAATAATACACATTTTGATCCAATCTGATTATTCATATTATCAAATGATTACTTATAAAAATTTAATTTAATTCTTAAAATCACAATAATTTCCATATAATAACCTATAATTAAAAAGAAAAGGAAGGTAAGTAAAGGGCGTTTGGTTCACAGAATCTGATGGAATTTGATGGAATTGAAATGAAAATTTCATTCCGATGTGCTGTTTGGTAGTAAAAATGAATGGAATGAAGATTCTTTTTTCTAAAAAAACACTACTTTTGAAGGAATCTATTTTCGTTGGGTTAGTGCCATGGAATTTAAATTCCATTCCAAAGATTTTAACAGTTCTAAAACCAAAACCTAGACTTCATCTTCACCGACTTTTAATTTTATTCTGACAGATTCCATTTTTTCTAGAATTCCATTTCTTAACAGATTCCATTTCAGGAATAAACATTTTGCGAACCAAACGATGCCTAAAAGTGGACCAAAATGAAAGGGAATTGCAACAGAGGAAGTTTGTAGGGAAGAAAGAAATGAAATGAAAGAGCCAATGGGATTGGAGGGTTAGTTTCCCCTGTATTCAGTGGGTGCTTACCTTACCATGTACCCTCCCCACATCAGCAGTAACCGTCTGTTCTTGAACACATTTAAACGGAGGAAAGGAGGAGAAAGCAAGTGAAAGTGGGAGAAAATAAAAAAACTTTGTGTTCTTTTATCATATTTAGGGAAGGAAAGCAAAAGAAGAGGAAAGAAAATATGTATGGTTTTCTTCTTACATGTTTCCTCCCAAATGTGGGAAGAAAGTGAGGGAAAAAAAGTTTGTTCATGTAAATTACAAAGAAACAAAGGCTTTTATTTTCTTTCCTCCCTCTTCAAGAACATAAGGTGGCGTTTGGTTTGTAGGATTTTAACAACTCATTTAGGATTTGGATTTAGAAATCCTTCTATGTCATGTTTGGATAAAAACTAAAAGGAAAGGATTTAGCTTCATTTAGGATTTCACATTCCACACTTCTCCTCATTTCACAATGCACTCACCCCCCTAATAATTTTAAAATCCTATCATTTTAGAATCCATCATTTTAAAATCATGCAATCCAAACGGCACCTAAATTTTTTTTTCATTCATCTTTCTTTCATCTTGATTCAAGAACACAAACACAAACATTATTTTCTTTTCTCTTTCTTTCTTACATGTTTCTTTCCGCCATTTTTCTTTCTATTCTCCTCTTTTCTAATTCGAGAACACAGTGTAAGTACAGTCTTCTTCATTCATACCACTAACTCCATGCCTCCTTCAATAAAACGCCATTGAACCAACCTCCAATCCCCATCTCTTTCTCATTCATCGCCCGCATATTCATATTCATCTTCATCTTCATATTATTACTGTTAGTGCGCTATTTTCATGTTCAGCATCTTTCCCTTTTATCAATTCACCCTAATGCTTATTCTTCTACTATTGGGTTAGTTGCCAAGATCAATCTAACAAGGTACTGTTGATGGCGTTAATTCTGCCTTTTCGATTTGCTTTGTCTATGATAATAATATGATTTTCTCTAGGAAGAAGCTTGGTTAATGCTGTAGCTAGGGCTTTTCTGAATTACTTGTGGAAACTCGAAATCCAGGCAACGGCTTTTTATCGTAAATGGATCCTAGATTTGATAGAATTTTTACTTCTGCGGATGATAATGGAAATAGAATTCAATTTGGGAATGGAACTCTGCCTGTTTCCCCTGATAATAACAATACTATAGATAACACTCCAGTGTTTGAAAATAGTTTTTCTTCGATTTACGATCCGCCAAATGCTGGCAATAGGTACCAAAGTTCCATATACACTCAAAATTTTAGAGGCATACAGTTAAACCATCCTCCTGTGGTTGAGGTGACTGCAAGTCCTGAGGATGACCTTCATGAAGATTGTGATTTTTCAGATGCAATTTTGGGGTATATTAGCAAGGTGCTTATGGAAGAAGACATGGAAGATAGGTCTTGCATGCTTCAAGATTCCTTAGAGCTTCAAGCTGCAGAGAAGCCCTTCTATGAAGTCCTTTGCAAGAAGTACCCTCCTTCCCCTTCCCCTTCCCCATGGCCATCTTCCTCCTCTGAAGCAGGTTTGACCTCTGTTGACCAATGTCTAGATGATTTTCCCTCCCTAACTCAGAACACTTGTAGAGGTAATTTTACTAGCAGTAGTGGTTACTTACTTGATACTTCAAATCTACAAAACCTTGGAGCTCAGAATCTGTCGTATGCACCATTTGGATCGTCAAACAGTGTTAATTATATCGCTGATGGGAAATTGGATTCTCCTGCTAGCTCTTCACATACCTCTGACATTTGTAATGAGAATCAAATGATGTGGCAATTTAGGAAGGGTGTTGAAGAAGCAAAAAAGTTATTGTTAGTCTCTTCCAACAGAGGTTTCTCCTCTCAAGTTCAGATCAGAGAACAAAGAGAACCGCTGGACAAAGTCGAGGGGTTAATCTCTTCAACGGGGTCTAGGGTAAGGAAAAATCCTTTTGGGGAGGATGTAACTGACACCGAAAAACAAGAGAGGATTATTAAGCAGGCAGCAATTTATCCAGATTCAACTTTGAGGTCCGACGAGATGGACCTGATCTTCCTCTCTAGTATGGGACAGGGTAAGGTTGCTTTGGACTCCTTCCGTGACACCTTGCGCGAAGAAAAATGCAAGGACACTCTAAAAGATGTAGAAGATACAAGTTTAAGCAAGGGGAAAGGCAAAGGCAAAGGCAAAAGTCGTGGTAGGAAACAAAACAGGAAAAAAGAGGTGATAGATTTGAGAACCCTTTTGATTACTTGCGCTCAGTCTGTTGCAGCTGATGATCGGAGGAAAGCAAATGATCTTCTGAAACAAATTAGGCAGCACGCATCGCCTTTTGGTGATGGAACTCAGAGGTTAGCTCACTGCTTTGCTAATGGTCTCGAGGCACGTTTGGCTGGCACTGGTAGCCAAATTCACAAGGCACTAGTCAGCAAGAAAACCTGTGCTGCTGACTATATCAAAGCTTACCATCTGTATATTGCATCATCCCCGTTCCGAAAGATTTCAAATTTTGCTTCAAACAGGACGATAAGGGATAAAGCGGAGAATGCTACAAGGATACACATCATTGATTTTGGCATCCTCTATGGCTTTCAATGGCCCACCTTCATTCAACGTATTTCTGACAGAAAGGGTGGGCCTCCAAGGCTTAGGATTACTGGAATTGAATTTCCTCAACCTGGGTTTAGGCCAGCACAAAGAATTGAAGAGACTGGCGAGAGGTTGAAGGCATATGCTGACCAATTTAAAGTGTCATTTCAGTATAGTGCGATTGCTAAAAGATGGGAAAACATTAGAGTTGAGGATCTTATGCTTGACGAGGATGAGTTTCTAGTGGTTAACTGTATTTACCGATCAAAAAACTTGCTTGATGAGACCGTGGTGGTGGACAGTGCCAGAAATATTGTTCTAAACCTGATAAAAAAGATTAGCCCAGATATCTTCATCCATGGAATTCTCAACGGATCCTACAATGCCCCATTTTTCCTCACCCGATTCCGTGAGGCTCTTTTTCACTTCTCAGCGTTATTTGATATGCTTGAGACCAATGTACCTCGTGAACGCCCTGAGAGGATGCTGCTTGAGAGAGAGATCCTTGGAAGAGAAGCTTTGAGTGTTATAGCTTGTGAGGGATGGGAAAGGAGTGAAAGACCCGAGACATACAAGCAATGGCATGCTCGTAATCTGAGGGTAGGGTTAGTTCCAATTCCATTCTCTGACTTTATTCTTAAACGGGCAGCAGAGAAAGTGAGCCTATATCACAAGGATTTCTTGATAGATGAAGACAACCATTGGCTTCTGCAAGGATGGAAAGGACGAATCATTTATGCCATTTCTTGTTGGAAACCTGCCTAATTAGCAGCAGAATTCCAGGTGTGTGGTCGATGACTAATGTTCACTTTTTTCAAACATTTGCCTTTTTTTTTTTCGCTTGCGTATAACATAGCATCAATGTTTAACTCCATTCTATAGTTTCTATAAAAGATTTAGTTTTGAATTGTGATTTTGTGGTTCCATGCTACATGTCGACCTTAATGCCCATTTTCTCATAAATAAACATGGGTTGACCAGAAAACCGAATGTAGTCCTCGTTTACTTGGTCATGTTTGCAACCTTGTTCTGTACATTTTTCATTTTTTTAACATGATCTCGCTCACAAGAACATTCTGATCACAAATATGTTAAGCCAAGAATCGATTACTTGAGCAAAATCTCTCAAGCTTGTGTCCGTCATCACTTCTATTATGTTAAATATGCTCTGCACTTGGGGTTTACCACCAGTATACACCTTCAAGCATCTTTGACACTGTATCATCTATTTGAAAGTTGATGGGAAGGTGGTTCTTTGCAAGACTGACTAATCCCCAAAAGGCCATAAACCATAAATTTTGTGTTCTTCTAGATTCTGCTTGTTTGGTTCTTAAAGTTTTGGTTAATCGCCTGTAACAGAAAAATGCATCATCTCACCTCTTTTACTGTTTTTTTTTTCTCTTTCCAGAAATGATTCTCTTTTAGTTGGTGTATGTTTTACTTAAATCTGATGACTGATAAACGAGTCTTAAACATATGAACAAACGAACTTGTTTAAAAGTAACGAAATGTTGTACGCTCAAAAGCTTGGAATTATAAGCAAAGCAAGCCTACCAGTTCCAAGAGGATGGAATCCAGGGATTTTCTTAAAGCAAGAATCCAGGCATTCTGAAGATGACAATTAAATTCAGTGATGATGTACGTAGTAATTGTATTAGTAATTATGTTCTTTTGCGTACGTGACAATATTCAATTAGCCTTCGAGTATACAGATTAGTGTAAAATTTATGGTAACGGCTATACATGCATCCCGATTTATTTATCAAACACCTTCTTTTAACAGTCTTGACCCTAATAGATCTCACATCAATAAACAATCATTAACAAAATTAATGAATTTAAGGAGGTACATGATTAACTATTTTAAGGAGCTAATAAGTTAAGTGAGTGTAAGGAGATGCATGATTAATAAAATAAGGAGCTTGAAATGTAAGTGTAACAATACGCATATTTTATATATTATGTTTATTACCTCATCTGTCTGTTAAATGTAAACATACCCAAAAAAGAAAAGAAATCATATTGCATTTTTCCATAACTAGGGACGGATGAAATAAGCTATTATTGGAAGTATTTGAAATAACAACCATCAAATTGTGAATACTTGCTATAATTTCTGTTGACATTTTCATAATGTCCAGAAAGTAGGTGCGACAATTTCGGTTGATTCAAGCAAACGGGTTGACGACTAAAAGTTATCAAATTTATATAAATTTGAAATTCTTTTCAAAGAATAATTTGTTTAATATACCATTTTATAAATATTCATTTTTAAAGAAAATTTATATTATAGCTAAGTTTTTTAGTATGGGTCAATTTAACCGTCCCACACCTTAGGTTTAAATTGTCACCCCTGCTAGTGCCAGAAAGTATCAAGATTATCTAAAGTAATTAAATTTTGCAATAAATCATGGGTTTAAGGCAATTTAACAAATGCCATGCACTTTAACATAGTATAACTTTCTCTAATTCCAACCCAGCCACTACACAGAGTTGCATAGTTAACCTCCCAGCAATGACAACACCAAGGGAGGATTTTTTTTTTTATTAAACACTGGCAAACTGAAATTTTTTAATCAAATTTCTGATTTATCTAATGATGTATTCCAAGGTTGGCCACTACACATCAGTAACACAAGTTATAATGGTTGCCACTGCCATCACCACCAAAGTTCAGTATTATATCTTTCAAAGACTTGGACAACATAAAGATTTTACAGACAACATCACAAACATGCATATATATTATATATGTTTAATAAGAGTTTGTTGTCGATGTTGCACCACATCTTCTAAGAACAGTTTGTATCATAACTTGCTAGTCCCTGCAACTCTGGCCCTTCCAGACGAGGATTGTTCTCAAAGCTGCAATAAACAACACACCACCACAAAACAAATAACATGAGACCAGTTCCGACATCATTTACTGTATGATTTACACACTTATTTTGATGATAATATACGATGGAGATTATTGAATTAATATAGTTGCAATACGCAATTGGAATATATATATATATATATATAGGGTCAGGTTCTATGGGGCACATGTATGCATTGTGTACTTTGGGAACCTGTATGCACCGTTAGATCTTGAATTTTAATGGTTCAGATTGCAGTGGCAAAAGGGTAATTAACTTGAAAATGGGTGCACGGGTGCATAAATTCTCGCGCACGGAAGGGCAAAATCGAAAGATGCTTGAATTCATAAAATATTCTATCCGAATCTAAACAAAGATGATGCATCTTCATCCAATTTATTGGATTCGTCTTCAAACACGATGCATCTTCATCCAATTCAATTTCAAACATGATGCATTTCGACCATATTCATCCTCGTCTTTGTTCCATCATTATGCATCACCAAAATCGTGATGCATTTCAGCCATATTCATCCTCGTCTTTGTTCCATCATTATGCATCACCAAAATCGTGATGCATTTCGACATTTAAACGTGTTAATTTCGTGATGCATCTCTGAAATTTAAACGTGTTCATCAACGTTTTCAATGTGTTCATCATTGTCGTGATGCATTGCTGTTGTGCATCATGTTTGAAACAACCAATATTTTATTTAGTTTCCTAAATAAATGATAAATATTAAATTAAATCTTATAATTTAACAATATATTATTAAACATTCCCAAAATGCCCTTAATGCACCATTTGTAAACAATCAATGCATTTTTGGTTCCCATTTGGTTCCCGATGCATATGGTGCCCCATAGAACCTCAATCTATATATATATATATATATATATATATATATATAGTTTTCCATTTCTTCTCTTTTTTCTTTTTTTCTTTTTTTTTTTTAATTTGCAATCTTTAGCCATGTTACAATTCTCTCTGTAGCTGCAAGAACACGAAGATCCAATGAAACACCAAACCTCACTTAGTTCAGGAACATGTTCCATTGGTCAAAAAACAAAGGATGCCAACATTAATTGAGGAGCTGATATGAAAAGAAACAATTGACCAAGACCTATCAAAGTACTAAAAATTGTCCTCTCTCCTTCAGCCTCAACCGAACTCACACTATTAACATCACACACACAAATTTATTCTATAAACAAGTCTGGGTAAGGCAAAAAAATAGATTCTCAAATTGATATAGAAATGAAAGATAATGTCGAGATGGGAAAGACTTACTTGTTCAAAGGAATGTGTTCAAAGGGACCGGTGGTAGGAATCGTTCCACAGAGATTATTGTTTGACACATCCCTGGACAAAACATACAAACACTTCTTTAACATCACCCGATAGATGTAGAATTTTAGTTGTACCAAAGAACATTGTTAAGAAAAATGAGCACATACACAACTTTCAAGCTTGAAATCCCAATGAGTTCCCTGGGGATTCTTCCAGTTAGATGATTATCATTAAGACGCCTGTCAATGGTGAACAAAATTAAGTTGTTTTATAATTTAAAAGTCAGACCAATATATGGAAGTCTGCGTATACAGCATCCTGGTTAAACAAGAGAGTAAATTAGCCAAAGTGCCAAACTCACAAGAACACTAAAGATTTCAACTTCCCCAGTGAAGGTGGGATATTGCCAGAGATATTGTTGTTGTAGAGGTCCAAGCTTATGAGGCTCTTCAGGTTCCCAATCTCCGTAGGAATTGTACCTTGAATGGTATTTTTATACAGCTCCCTGAATAATCAAAATGCATCATAGTTCCTGACTATTTATTGAAGCCTATTAAAGATTACATGAACTAAATCCATGCATAGACATGCTGCTATGAGTAACAAATATGAACAACTCACAGATACTGTAGATGTTCAAGTTTTCCCAGTTCAGGCACAAGATGGCCAGACAAGTTTGAATTTCCAAGATCCCTGTAAAGAAGCAATTATAGAATGACAAATTACAGTTCCATAAATCTTGGCTAATAAAGATACAGATTTAGATTAGGTTAGTAAATAACTAAATGTGAATGTCAAATCAACAACTAATTTTTACAATAGCATGTGCTCCCTCCAGAATAAAAGAATATGCGGTTTAAAGTTGAGGTCAAACTGCCAACTCTCAACTGTGCACAAGTGAATTTTTTTAAGACATTTTCATAATTATATTGAGTTCAAGTGAATATAGAACCCTCGAGTCCTCGACTATTCATCCCTTGAATTTATTAACACAGGCAGTCCCTGAATCAAGAATTGTTCCCCATTTCAGCTCAACCATCAAGTTTCATCAATCAGAAGATGTCTATCATGGGCTAAAATATTGTAAATACGTGTATGGTGTGAATATTATATTATGTTAGTTCCTTTCAAGAATTAAACCTTTGATTTAATTGAACCAAAACGATTTTGTACTAAAAGAATGACCTGTCTCACCCCATTCCCTTCCCTGATTTTCCCCCATGAAATAAATCAACTGAAGTCTAAAGATGTTGAAACATATGCAGAAAAGATCGAGTCAAAATGGTTGGACTAACAATTTGGTGTGACGATCCAAACCTCGTTTTGATTTTGCTTTTAATTAATATCACCATATATCTCTTCAAACCCATTTGATTTTGATCCCGTAGATATTTGAACAGGATCAATGACAAAGAAAACAAGTGGTTGAATGTTCGATGTCTTTTTCTGTATTATTTTAATTTCTGATTATAGCTCTGAATCAGAAGTCAATAACAGAAATCTTTTCAAACAAAAGATCATTCCCCAAAACTTTACTCATGTGGTTGGTTAACATAACCTTACTAAAGCATCAGATGGATGAATAGAACAAAATACGATTTATGATTCAGGAATAGCCATCATAAAAAGTGACAAGAGACAAAATGTGTATACTAAGCATATAAACAGTTCATACTCAATGACAAACATTAATATCAATTTTGCATATGAATAGAAAAGCACAAATACCGCTACTAACCAAGTGCTACAACATGATTGGGACAAGTGATGATGATATGTTGATTTTACAAATATATTACTTTTTTTAATTACGTACATGGTAGAGGCATTTGAGGTATCACTCATGACAAGACATAAAACCACGTACACAGACATTTTTCCTGTAATACGCATGCATACATATAGAAGGAATGATTCATGGATTTAAGTTTTTGTGGACAAATAAAATAGAAGTGATAAAAGAGCATCTCAGTTTATTCCGCAGGTCGGGAAAATATAAGCTTTTATATATAACTTTTATTCTTTATTCAAGGGGTTTTAATTATTAATTTAAGAATTTTATAAGAATTTTGGAAACATAATTTATTTAAGTTTCAATGACTAAATCCAATGTGGATAAAAAGAATTGTAGTTTTGTAGGTTCTTCAGAAATTAGCTTTACATACATTGATCAGAATGTTCAATTGGTTCAAGTTGAAGAGCTATAAGATAACACTTATAATTCATGACTTTTTCACATCCGCTTGGGACGATATCGAAAAATTGTTAATACCTGAGCCCCTTACTAAATATGTCCTCCCATGCCTCCACTAACATGAACAAGTAAGAGTAAAAGATGGCATGTTTTATAGCTCGAACAAAAATAAAAAGACAGAAATAATGTGAAGTTTCTACGCAGAAATGACAATGGACTTATGAGTTATTAAGAACTCAACTCACCAACAACAATCTTTTCCTACCTTAAGATACCTTCAAGAAACACATGGTGATTCATACAATCACTGCAGCATCTTAAATCACAACTTTATAGGCAATATGAATCTCTCTCTCTCTCTCTCTCTCTCTCTCTCTCATATGGCTTTAATAGAGGCCCTTAAAAAATAGAGGCCCATATATTAACCCATTATGGCATTAATAGAGGCCCTTAAGAAATAGAAATATGCTAAAAATAAATTCCACACTAATCATCTCAAGTGTTCATACACCTCCAAGATTACCTCATAGGTCAGTTTGAGGTGCTAGGGAGCAAACAATTGACCAAGAGCCCTCAGTGCAAAGCAATCAAAGACTAAAAAGCAGGAAAGAACAGTCATCCTCCTCAACACCAAATTTCAGAAACGAATTCAAAGGCCTCCATAGCATGAAGTCAATCCCTTACAGGAACATCCAAAGTAGTAACAATAAAGCTCCAAGATTACCTCATAGGTCAGTTTGAGGTGCTAGAGAGCAAACAACTGACCTAGAGCCCTCAGTGCAAAGCAATCAAAGACTAAAAAGAAGATTAAAACAGTTATCCTCCTCATTCCTCAATACCAAATTTCAGAAACGAATTCAAAGGCCTCCATAGCATGAAGTCAATCCCTTACAGGAACATCCGAAGTAGCAATAATAAAACTCAAGACACCTAGGCCACTCCCATTTGTCTCCAAAAGACTCCAGCATAGCTTCATTAAACCTACAAGGTTTTTTTTTGGAGGGAGGCGGGTGGAGCAGGGTGGTGGTCGTGGTCGGGGGTCGTGGTGGTTAAACCAACCCTTAAATATGCCCCAAGGAATCTTATGGCATGTCATCCAAACACTACATACTAGCTGATGAACAACCATTTCTATGACCTGAATAATATGTTCTATCCTTCACGGCAATATGCATTTATAAACCGGCCACTCAAAGAAGAAGATGCAATCATGTAACTAATAGAGGAAAGAATCCAGTTGTTTATACGTTTCTTTGCCCCTCCACTCGCTTTTCATAGACTTGAGAGACATTCTTTTACTTCTAAATTTTATTTGCCTCCATCGTCAAGGTCACACCCTGTCTGCACCCCAGTATAGGAGCTTGACATGCTTCTTAGCTCTAAACCTTCCCAACCTTAGATATTAGATAAATAACAATATTCAAAAGCATATGCGAAGAGGCCTAGACTTGAATGAAGTGAGATATTGTAAGACTTGGGAACATCAACATCTTCAGTTCACACCCAAAACAACAAGCAGCTCTCTTTCAAGGAAAACTCCACACTTCATTTCGAAAGATGAACCAAACTTGACATTTCACGTTTTGAGTTTCAAAAAAATTTTTAGTTCGGATACATGGAATACAACTTTAGAACATCAGACCGTCAAAATCCAAACATATAGTTTTGTTGAATGGTAATTTGATAAAATAAAAGCGCAAAAAAAAAGGTATGGTAGAGAGGGGAAGGGGGAAGCAGAAAAGGGCTTACACGCGAGTAACGTGGTTGTCTTGATTACAGGTGATGTGAAACCAAGTGCAAGGATTGACAAGATTGGGATCCCAGCTCTGAAGTACTTTATCGGGATCATATAAGCTCCGGCGAAGGGCGTAAAGTGCGTCTCCTTCAGAATTCGCAGTGACGGTCGATGTAAACGTTGCAGCGGCTACGAGTAGCAAAGCAACAAAGGCACCCAAATCCATGATATGATATGAATTGATGAGTTTGGATTGAAGTTGCGATGCCGATTATCAATCAGCGAGTATAAAATAAAGGGTTGGAGAAAGAGGGTTTGGTTGCGTTGATTTATTATGTCTGTCTGTCAGTCAGTCAATGGAGTTTGTGGGGTGGGTCGATATGTATTGGACTGGCATCGCTTTTGACCCCACCCGATGCAATACTTGGACTCTTTTGACGGTGTACTACGTACCAGTAGTCGGTTCCAATTTCTTATTTATTTATTATATAATAATTCCAATAACATGTTTTTACGATTTTTACGTTTTCTTTTTTTTTATATTATATTTTTAAAAAAGTTATCAACTTAATTTTTTCAACCCTATGTCTTAAAATTTGACTGTTAAAACTCTTGTATATTTTTTTGACTGGTTTCATAAAAGTTATCAACTGCTAATACTAGCTTAAGTGAATCGTAGGAAGGAAATTTAAAAGAACTTGGTTTGCAAAAATATAACTCTTGTATATTTTTTGGTGGGTCTTGCAATGAAGAGTTTCAATCACTTTTATAAGCAACCTCCTACAACAATTTGTTGTTGATGGCAAATTCCACCATGATTCTATGTACTATGGTGAACGATATCATCATAACATGTAAAAACTACTTACAATACACAACAATACTAAAACTCTAATGGATAATACATGTTTTCTTTTTTTTTTTTCTTTATATATTTACAGGGATGACAATTTTGATCCAACTGGTTAAATGGACAGAATTATCAAAATGACTTTAGACTTTAATAGAAAAGTAAGCTGTAACATAAATTAAAAAAATAATAATATTTTAGAAAATGATGTATTAACAAATTGGGTTTTTTTAAAAATAAAAAATATATTAAAATTTTGTCTTTTGGTTATCGTCAGTCAACCCGTTTGCTCGAAAATTGCCACCCCTATATATATATATATATATATATATATATATATATATATATATATATATATATATATATATATATATATATATATATATATATATATATATAATTGGGTTTATCATCATAACTATCAATATCCAGCGTACCCAGCGTACCTCTTGTAAATGATTACTCATAAGCCAACGTTATAAGACTTTTCATCAAAATGATCATACATTAGATTCGAAAAATAAATCTTGTGAATGGTGTCATAAATATTTATAACATTCACATGATTTTTAAAGACGTAAAAAATTAGAATATATCTGAAATTCACATATCATATGTATAACATCAGTTTAAATATAATTATGAAAAAATATTTAAAACAGTCTTCAAGGATAGTACCTTCGGTGCATTTGATTTCGAGAGCTACTCTTGAACACACATATATTGAACTTATTCCTTTTATTTACTCGATAAAATTTCAAGATGTTACACAATTTTTAAATTGCCACACACCGAGAACTCGTTTCCTGACCACAATCACGTCCGAACTCCAAATCATCAATAGGTCCGAACAGCTCCCATCTCCAGATCATCAACAGGTTCAGACATCTCTTTCCGGATCATCAATGGGTTCGGACAACTCTCCTTCGGATCATCAACAGATCTGAATGTCTCTCCAAAACATTAACAGGTGGTCCGGACATAACAGATCCTAACGTCCCTTCTCTCCGGACCATCATCACGCATGGACGTCTCCCCTCTCCGGATCATCAATAGATCTATCTGGACCCCTTTTCTTCGACCACTAGTCTATCTAGACGGTTCCCCTTTGTTCAGGTTAAGTGCATGAGTTCGATGCCCTTATTACAAAGGACATCGAACCAAAGGAACTGGATGATGTACCAGTAGATTTGGAGGTGTCAAATATGCAACCATCTCAGCTTTTGTACCTAGTGGGACAACTTCTGGCAAAAGGATGCTACAAAGCAAGGGACCAAAAAGGTGACAGAGCTGCCACCCAAGGTAAGGGCGGTCGGCTCGCAAAATCTGTACTAATGCAAATTGGGAAGGAGCCCTTATTCGGCCGCAGTGCACTGGTAATTTAAAGGCACACACGCTGTAAGACAAGCCAAGAATCTATAAATAGGGTTCCATACCTCTTCATGCATGTATGAACAATCCCTCACCAAAAACTCTCCTTTAGAATATCCCTCACCAATCATCATGCTTATCGACTTACCCATCAGAATGGCTTCACAAAGAAAACCCCTATGAGTCCACTAACAGTCTTTCTTTGTTTTCCATCTTAGCAATCTGCATCGGATTTGTTGATCCTAAAAATAGAAGAAAACTCATGTATAACAAATACAACTAACAATGTACCAGTCACATGCAGTATAACTTGAAGTTGACTCCAAGAATTATCCTTTACTTAGACCCAGACCTTTCTCCCTCAAATAATATGGATTGGATCGAGCAAAATAACGCATTAACAGTCGGTGATTTATATAGAAATTCTAATACAATAATTGATCGGACTTCTGTCAACAGAGTATCACAACACATTCTATTCTTTTCTTTTGCACAAGTATATAACATTACTCAGGACGTAACAAGTAGCATACCTCAAATATTATTCCCTCTGCACATGTATGCGAGGGAATAACATTTTGGGCTATGGAAAGTAACAAACACACATGTGCAATCATGTACCCCCTTAAAAACATTAATTCTCTGTGTAATGTGACATGATGGACAAAATATGTCGACTGAAATAGCAAACTCTCATTGTAAGGTAAATTAACCAACTCGATTGCCGACACTTTGATAGAGTGACCTAAGTTGTGTGTTCCATTTCTCCACAGCAGTGTATTTCTTCATTCCCTTTGACCTGTCACCATCAAAAGAAATTTAAGATGCATACATAGAAAAGAATTGTCAATTGTCATAAACAGTTTATGTAGATGAGATCTTTAACCTGTCACCACGCTCCAACAGCCTGTTAACTTGATCGATGTGGCCTTGAACTCGGTTGTCCAATATCAGTGAGACCAACAGCTGTTCAACATCAGCCTCTGGCACATTCAGCTCCTGAGCAACAACGATTTCAGAAATACATAGAGATTCATAATGCTAGTAATGCAGGAGCAGCTCTAGAAACTTGAAGTGATTTATCAATAAAATTAAAATAACATACATATAAAGGTAAGTACATGATGCCATCAAAATACTACAATGACCAATACTTCAGCAATAACAAGTGCTACCTTTGAAATGAAGGGGATCCTGATCCTTGTGTATGGCTTAATCAACTTGAGTAACACTTGAGTTCTGATGTTCTTTAGAAGATCTTCAATGTAGTTTCTTATGAAGGGATCATCCATGATGGTTCTTCTGTTACTCTGCCAAATATCATTTTGACAACTTACACACATGAGCAGAAAGTTGGCAGGAGGATGTGAGCAAGGATGCGAGAATGCATCATAGAGTACTAATTATGTATAGCCTATTGGTGCCTAGCCTTTGAGAATCTTTACCTTGAGGATTTTCTCAAATTCCAATATTTCATTCCGTTGATAGGCTGCAATCAAGTTTGTCATTGCCAAGATTTCTGGATCGTTTTTGTATCTGCGGCATTAAGTTAGCAATAAGAAAGGGTAATAATACACAAGGTTCAAGAACAGAAAAATGATCAGGTTTGTCACATACGGCTTTGCCTCTTGCCCATCAAATGGATTGACCTCAGATTGCATAAGCATGTTGGCCAGTACCAAGTATCTGCAAGACAAGCAAATTATGAGATTAAGCATCCAGGAACAGAAACTAGGTTCTACTGTAATGGGAAAGTATAAAATTAACCATACTTAAGACACTGGATTCTTCGTTGATTCCCAGCTTCATCATAGTTTTTAAAAGCTTCAAAAAAGTCGGTAGCTGCTTCTGCCCATTGGCGCTCTGCCATATGCATTTTGCCACCACACTCATGTATTATACCCATGATCCTAGGATGAGGAATAGCTGATTTTATGGTGAGGGCTTTTTGGTACAGTTGCTGTCATAATTACATATAAAGCAAGTTAACCACGATAATCACAGCGGGTTGCACAGAGGAACAGGAAGATGAATTAAGATAGAATAATTCTGATGATGAACAAATATTTGTATGTTTATTGACATGAATCATTAAGAGAATGGTCAAAAATAAAACAACTGCAAAGAACTTTAGAGGCATGTGAAAAAGAGAGATTGAGGTTTAATTAAATAACACCTGATTTTTAATAAGCTCAAGTCACATGCAAAGATGAAGTCAAAAACACATTTTGCCACTAGCTTGTTAAAGCATAGACCATGTAGTGAATATAACATAACACTAGCATTTTAAAGTAATCACCTTGAGTTTTTTGTTGTTCTTCGTCTCTGTGTACATTTGAATCTCAATTGCATAAACTTCCAATAACTGAGTTCCTTTCTTTTGATCATCAGTCCCATCTGCCCGTTGACAAGATTTATGTAGCTCCTTCAAAATCTGAAATATAAGATATTGTTACAGTAAACAACGTTAAATGCCAGTAAAATTCAAGTACTGAACAGTGGCTTTACTTCAGGAAAAGCAAATGTGGAACTTCAGCAGCATACCTTATTCATTCGACCATATTCGCCCATGTCAAACCAGATCTTGCAAAGCTTAAGATTCGTCTTGAACCACAACCTCTACACACCAATACAAAATAAATGCATAATAAGTTAAAAAATTAAGATTAACTAGGTTAATTATTTAGAAATAGAGCAAGAGAATTGCCTCGTTTTTTGCTTCTTCAAGTGCTTTCAAGGTAGTTTGATAGAACTCTTGTAAAAGACCAAAGTTCTGACTAGCAGATCCAGATACAAAATCCATGATATTATTTATACACTTTTCACTATAATTTCGAGTGACTGCTGATCTAATGTAAGTTAACATCTCCCTGTATGCATCCGTCATCTCCTTGTACCTCCCTAAACGATAATAAAGCTTGACAGTCTGTTTAAGTGCTTTAAATCCCCTGTTACACGTAACAGAGGTATCCGTCATCGGCTTTACAAAAAAAATCTGCTTAAAAAAATGCACAGATTTATTAACTGTTAACGAGAAACTCAGCCAACAGTAATAAGAAGTTTTGAAAAAGAGAAAGGAACAATAAAAAGGGCAGATGAAAATCAGAACAATGGTTGTCTCAACATGCACGGTTTGAAACTTTGAATCTAAGAAAGAGTTTCAATGTACAAAGTTTCTTATCACTATGAACAATCTGCCAATTTAGTGATATAAAGAAAAAGTAACAATGATGATTAAGACTTGTTTAACTTTAACCCGTAGCAGATATTTCCATAAAGTGAAACCATAGGCAAACAGGAATGAAACAAAGATACATGTTTACAGCACATTAACAAAACCCTCTTTAGCAACAGCATCTGTATTTCAATGCATAACCATAGGGGAATAGATTTAAATCATCTAGCAAAATAAGTGTGGATTCAACAAAAGTTATAGCAGTTTCACCTTTTTAATTATTTGTTGACATATTGTCACGTCCTAGCTACCTAATTCCAACAACTCACCATTCTGCTTTCTCTGGTTCCATCTGAACTACTTCAGCAAAACCAGTAAGTGCACCCTCTGGATCAGTCTCCACCAACCCTGTCAATAACAATAAAATGGCACACCAATTATTCACTTATTTAATATTAATATGATAGAAGTCATAGCTACAAGTTACTAGCTTAGATACAGAAGCTATATACACCAAATGATGCAAACAATCAACAATCAGCTAAATTCTAGGTCTAGCACTTTTGTGCAGGTGAATTCTATGTTTAACTCAAATATAAGCAAATAGACCTTAGTTCAGTTGGCCAAAAAGCTTCGCTCAGGCTATGTCAAAAAGACAAAAACACATGATGGAGCATGCTGTTTCAATGGGTACAAGAAATTCATACATCCACAACATTTTAAAGCAATAAATTTGCTTTTGGGAACCTTGAGTCAATAGTTCGAGTTTCTACGACCAATTTAAACTTGAATCACTCAAACCCTTTATGGTCTTTTCCAAAGTCAAAACATATGTTTTACTCTTATGGCATAAGGTTTATATCACTCATCATTCCAAACTAAAGGACTTCGTCTATATTTTACTTTATCCAAAATTATAACCCCATTTCTACACAAGTCATATCTTCTTACCTATTTCTGATTTAACCCCTTACAACTCTCAATAAATGAATTTGATTTATCCGATTTTATATAGAAATCACTTCTGCAAAAATCTTTTTGCAAGCTTCATTTTTAATCCAATGACGCACAACTTTTCCTTTTATTCCAAACCTCTCTTCAGTTTTTAACCCAATCCAAATCATTGAACATTTATATTTAAGACTGGACATGCAATTAATGCACACTTCTCCATTTGTGACGACATCAGTTTCATTTTCACGTAACCACTCAGTTGATCTAACGATTTCAAAGGATTGTTGCCTCTTAAATATTTATCATCACCAGTCTTGGGAGGAGAAAACCATCATGACATCACATACCAAAAAGGCAAAACCAATGCATGAATTAGTGAGAGAATATGACAGACACCGTTGAAGATAAAAAAAATTCATAGATTCGCATTACATTGATGTAAACAGAAGAATTTCATGGTCAAAAAAATTAAGAGATATATATAGATTTACCATAAGTATGTTCACAGAACATATATTTTCTTAGCCATGATACCTGAAAAGCAAACATTAATTTGCTTTGAAGGGAGTAAATCTGATTCATTTATTTTTTAGGCATCATACCAATATGTGGCTTATTAAATATTATAAAGCCGTTGCCCATTGATCACAAAGGAATAACATTACATCATGACTCGTCACCTGACTCACCTGACACATTAAGATAATTGATATATTCAAAGAGCATGGCTTCATTTCAAATTGCATGGCTTCATCTACTCCAGTTTGTCAGAACTATTATGCTATTTCTAAATTGGTTGTATCAGTTGCTTATATATAGCATGCAAATGCTATCTACAATAGGGGAAGCCTGAAGGTTTTCAACATATGATCAAGGGCATTTGAGCCATCCATAGTCCGATGGGTCTGGTTCAACAAGTTTTTCCCTACTTTGTTGGGCACACATGAAACCATATTAAACTTGTAAAGAAAATAAAAAGAATCCTATAAAAAGACATGAATAACAGTTGTACCGAAGCATCCCTGGGGATTTGATTTGGGATAAAATTGACATACATAGACAAAAACAGCGATAACATAGGCATACTGCATACGCATACCATACATCCTAAATAATATATATAGCCAGGTGTCTATCAAGTATCTTTTATCTCGGTTTAGCATAGGGAGACTAATATGAGCCAAAATGAAACTATAATGCTGTAAAATCCACTAGAAAACAAAGAGTTGCGAATCGCCTAAAGTGGCATGACATGGATGGAAATATCATTCTTCGCCAGGGGTGAGTGCATGCTTTAAAGTGTGGGGTCACTGGACTCCATGAAATTTGGAAAACAAAATGTACTAACTATATATTAAAAAGTTTGTGAACCCGATGATATTATAAATGTGGATCCCAGGTTCACATAATCCATCTTAAGTTTTCTAATTCCTTAAAAATACATAAGGCCTTAACTCATCTGCTGTGAGTTTAGAATGGTTAGTTGCTAGGGTTTTTTAAGTTGCTAATGATTAGCGATATTGATTATATGCTTAGCTTTGTTATAATGATATATGTCTTATATCATACTGACTATTAGTTTAGCTTTGCTTTTTACAATTTGAAGAATTAATTGTGTCATTTATGAATGATTGTCTTGGTTTCATATATGAAAAAGGATACATTAGATTGCATCACCGTATTAATACGATACATGTATAGATTATTTTCAAAATAGAAACTCGTCATGAACAATTGTAAGAGAATGCATAAATTGCAATGAACTTGCATTAGATATTTAAGTTTTGATTCAACCCGACCAACCTGGTCAACGATCCTCCTGATTTGTTCATTTTACATTAAGTTGGATCTAACGGTGTTAGAATACTGGATGCGCCAATGTTCCTTGCATTGTTATCCAAGGTCATCTCCTAAGGAGGCTATGATGCATCCATTGTTTACAGATTAATTTGAATAATGCGGGTTGGTAACAAAAAAAAATTGCAGTCCATATCAACTTCAAAGCTGAAAAAATTACTTGCTATTCCACATCAAACTAATTATTTAAAAAAATAAAAATGTGTAGGATTGGAACTAGGAAGGAGTACCAACAATTAAATTAAAATGTGTAGTGAGGAGCGGCAACGGAATCCCTCTCTGATTTTTAATAGAAATGTATACAAATCTTAGTATCAAATCATAAATTAAAGAATCTTCATCCCCAAAATTTAACATATTAATCATTTGTAAATTACGCACTCCTTCTGCCTCCGCTACTGAACAAGGAGATAACATTTAAGTGCCGAATCATAATTACAGAAAGAGGGGACTCAGTACCTTTAGAATTGTAATATTGATTTTCAATGTCGACGTCCTGCTCTTCAGGCTCCTCCTCAGAGTACTCGAATCCATAGTCCTCCATGTCTGCATCTAAATAAGAGAAAAGAAAAGAGAAGGCGTAATCGCAAGCATGCAACAGTGCAAAAACCAATTGATTAAACAAGAGACACAAAAACACACGCTGGTACTGATTGTAAGAGTGCGTTTTCGCATATGGGTCTTATACATGACTGGAACTGAACTCGTTAACGAATAGATTGTGAAGATTAACCTCACCTGAACCCATGATTGCTTGACGATTATACGAAGAAGAAGATCGATCTAGAGGAATATTGCTGCTCTACGTCTAGGGTTTTGGTTTTAGAACCACCGGGAGGGTAGCGCTAGTCTTCACAGGTAACACTATGAATAACAGCGACTTTTAGTTGCGGGGTGTGCTTCGCCCCCGGTACCATTCCCTCTTCCTCAAAGATGTGAGACGTTTTTTCTTTTCTTTACTTGTTAATTTATTAACTATATATTTACGGAAATATTTTAATAAAATATATTTAAATTACGATTTAAAATATATAATATTGTTTTTTTTAAAAAAAAATACATGAATATATTATTATTTGTTATAGTTATTATTAATCTAGCTTTTAAAACTTTCAATTCTTAAAATCCTTTATTTTTTAAATTTATGTATTTTTTCAAGATTTTAATTTTATATATGTTATAATTTTTATCCGGAGTATTTGTATTCAATTTGTTTTTTGATCTACAATATTTAAAGAAAATCAGTTTCTAGCTTGGTTCGATCCAAAGTTGTATTTCTTATTATAAATGTCAAAAGAAATTGGTATTAAACTGGAACTCGATTTGATCGGTACCCTTATGTCTGATTCTTGAATCTTTTTTTTTTTAATTCTATCCGGTCCAATTCAGTTTCGTACCGATACACACTCTTAGCCCTCTGGTAGACACTTCATCTTATTGGTTGATTTGTTTTTTTCTTTTGCTTTTTCCTATTATTTTGCTTGATCTAGTCTTTTTAATTTTAAGGCATTCTAATTGGTACTTGTGTTATTCTTTGTTTAGGTATTTAATGTAATAATAGACATGAACTTGATTATAAATGAAAATTTTGATCTAGCATTAAAAAATAAAAGAATATGTCAAACATCACAATCATTGGATTCAATATTAATGATTTTAATAACACCGGTCATATTATTCCCGATGTCAAAATTTGATAGGATGCATCATGGGAGGATTAACCCGTTAAATTGATATATTTGATATTGTATTGATGATTCATGATTGTATTATTTCCTTTGCCAATACCCGTATCATGAATTGATTTCTATTTTTTAATGATATATAATTTTCATATATGCATTAATATCATTAAGGTGTCATTTGTTTTTTAAGAGATTAAATGTCTGAAGTCTGAAAACCATGTCTGAAATTAAGAGGAAGCCTTAAGATCTGAAATTAAGAGGCTCTTAATTTAGTTCAGACAACTCTCAAACTCTTAATTTTAAGAGGTAAATTCAGAAGTTGCAATATCTGAAGTCTGAAACTAAACAAACAATCTGAATTCATCATTCATCTGAATATCAGACTTAAGAGCTTTTTAAGAGGCTCTTAATGAAAATCAAACAACACCTAAGTGTACTATGAATGTGTTATGGTTGCAGGAGTGAATGTTATGAATTGATAATGTGTCATGTCGTGTTTTCTTTTGATTTGCCATATGTCGGTCTTTCTTTTTGCCACTTCATTTACTAAATGTACTTTAAATTTTAAAGTAAATCAAATATATCCAAATCTAATATAATTAATTTAATAACTGACAAACAAATTCTATTATTCTTCTAATTATTATATTATACATATTTATACAAATTTATTTTTAAAATTAACTCATGTATTACATGAAAATTAACCTTATATAATTAATACAATGTTTTTTTAAAGACAACACACAAACACTAAACCATGCACAACGAAAAAGACGTATGACGATGAAAAACCTAAACATACAAAGCATTGAACAAGACTAAGACCGAGAAATGATGAATTAATTTCCATTTCCTGGTTGGACCAGCTGACGAAAATTTTATGAAACCTCATGAACTGGACCGGTGTGTTACCTGTTACAACCTTCATTTTCTACGAATTTTGCAATGACCACTGAAGCCTCCAACGAGTCCTCCCACAACCGATTTGGTTTTTCGTTTACGCCTTTACTGTTAAATGCACTTAAACCTTCAACGGTGACACCTCCAACTCTGACGAAGTATCCGTCTACCCTCCAAACACTTGAAGCTTTAGATTGTTGGTTTATGATTTGGATTCAATCTGCTGGGTTTTAGATTGTTGATTTATTATTTGATTTTTCATCCGAAATCATTTGTTAGTAATAGGATTAAGAGAAGGTAGTGGCCGGAGCAAAACGCAACAAGATAAAGGTCACCTTTTTGAGGAAAATCAAAATTTATTTTGGTAAGTTTTAATTGACTTGAAGGTTTTTTGTGGCAACAAAAATGATCGAGAGTTTAATCGCATAAATGATAAAACTTGAAATATTTTTACGCAAAAATCTCATTTGTTAATTATCTTTCAAGCTAATAAAAATACAACTTCAAAAACATAAATTATAAGAATATGGGAGAAAGAGCTCGAGAGAAATATTGTGATAAAAAAATGGCGAGATGGGAGGCAACAGGTGGTGGCTCGAAAAGAAATGGTTATGTGGACTGTTACACAAGACGCTACTTCATTCTGCTGCCAAAAAAGACCTGCAGATTTGTTTTCTAACACAATTAATTGTTTTTTGTCATTTGCAAATTGCAATCCAAACAAGCGTATCAGATTATTACAATAATCTAATAATCTCCTCCGCAACGCAAAACCAAACATCCCTTGTCGGACATATGAAAATTTGTCTGGTCGGTGGATCCAAGAGAATGATTGCACATATTTTATGTAACTTTTAAGTGTCAATCACTAATTTCAATCCAGAAATTATCCGATTACCTTATTTCAATTATTTAAATTGCAATAGTCACTTAAACACGGACCAAAAACCAAACCCCCTAGTGTGTTGCAGCTATAGAAGAGAGCTTTTCTAATAACTGAAGAAGCAACCTTACCAGTTGTTCCAAAGTATTTGACCCTACTGCAATTATTATGAAGCCAAAAAATGAGGAAAAAAACAAATTTGACTAGAAAGCATAGCAGCCAGGCCAATCAATACCGGTTTATTGCATAAATTGCATTGTTTTAACTTGAAGAAACGGTGAAACACAAGCATGAATTGTTCATATTCACCCAGCTCTCAGATCTCGCCATCCCAGAGTTCCTCGATGGTTTTGTACTCACCGTAGGTATCATTAACCAAAAAATCTCCTCTGACAAGTCTTGCCTGCAAGAAAGCAGCATTCATTCATTTGTAAGCAATTGACTTTTCCCATTAGATGATGGCTCGAATCAGATAAACAATAGAAGAAAGATTGCCTGCTCGATTTTGGTCAGCTCTGTGAGCAAGTCATCAGGAATGAAAAAATCGTAAACAGCAAAGTTCTCTTTGATCCTTTCTTCATGAGTACTCTTAGGAAGTACACTATGACCCATCTGCAAACCCCAACGGAGGGCAACCTGTGCTGGAGTCTTGCCTAATTTATCTGCAACCGATTTTATAATGGGATGCTCCAGTACATTGCTTTTGAGCCATTTTGTGCCGGGAGAACCAAGTGGTGAATAACCCTGAACATATTAATGAAGAGCAGCAAAGACAAAAGTATGCCTCTTATCAGAAACCGAAAATGCCAAAACAATAAAGCTTGATCATGGATTTGTTTTACTTTCATAAGTTGGATACTGAAATAACATAGTAGCAAATATTGGATGAAGGTTCATGATGACTTACGGAAAGGTGAACACCCTTAGATTTACAGAATTCCCGCAGTTTGGTTTGCTGCCATGAAGGATGGCATTCCACCTGGTTTACGGCAGGGGGAACACGTGCTATCTCTAACAAATCTCCCAATTTCTTTGAAGAAAAATTGCTAACACCTAGAGCTCGAGCCTTGCCACAATCATAGAGTGCTTCCATTGCTTTCCATGTGGCAGGGATATCGGTTGGAATCATATTTTCAGGTTTGAAGCCAGCAGTTCCTTTCTTCGTCCGTGCTGGCCAGTGGATCTTGGATATATAAGAGAGGATGGTTCGACTGGTTATACAAAATGATTTTGAAAAAAGTAGCAGAGAACAAATGAAACTTGGCATTATGCACACTTACAAGGTATAAGTCAACATACTCAAGCTGCAAGTCTTTTAAAGTTCCGTCCAACGCCAGAGGTACATCTTCCGGGGCATGATTATTACACCTGCGAAGTTGAGGATACCAAAATTTTAATGCAGCACCTTTGACTGTCATGCAACATAAATATTACACAAATCCATAGTTAAATGAAAAGGGATTACAACAGACCAAAGTTTAGAGGTAATCCATAAATCTTCCCGCTTCACCACACCATCTTCAAATAGCTTCTTCAAAGCTACGCCAATCTTCATAACGATAAAGGCACTACTGAGTTGCATTTTGATTTGGACAAAAAATACAGGAAAGATGGAATATTGCTAATGTTCATGGTATTTACTGTGAACTGACCCAGCTCTGCGTGCACAATGGGTGGAAAAGTATTGAGAACGGATTACATGCTTATGGAAGTTTCCGCCAAGTCATTCATTGAATATAGAATGGTGGGTATTAAGTTGTCATGCAATACCTTAGTGACCTTGACCCGCTAAAGCCATTCGTGACTTACATTAATCGTTTATCATTTATTTTACTGTCATTAAAGATTTTGAAGAATATCCACAAGCTGAGTGTAAAAGGGGAAGCAATGATCCGATTTCACTAGCTAATAAACCATAATTATAGGCAACTCCATTTCTTATAGTTGAAGCAATTAAGCCACTTTGTACTTGAAGGTTGTGGCAAAGCGTAAAACTTTATCAACCATGAGCTCAAGTGGACCAAGCTCAAGCAAGATCGGTCATAAGAAACACTATTTGCAAGAAATTTATCTAGAGGTGTAAAATATTATTAAAGCGGTATTATTGAGTATTGACAATTTGTAGAGTTTGATCTAGTGTATTTTGAAGACACAACATCTTACATTAATTGTTTAGCCATATTACATATGAGGAAACAAATTATATCCAGCAACATAAGTTTTGCTTTGCAGGTTTTAATGTTATGATTCTCCTTCAAACATGTTTAGTCTAAATGGATGAATCTATCTAGAAATAATTACAGCATACATATAACATATGTTGGTGACATTAACATTTTTAATCAACAGAAAAGAATCAAAGATGAAACCTTGACTGTTTTGTCATGGAATATATATTAGTTAATAGTTGTCAATATCATCTTAAAGAAGTCCACAAGCTTTTGCAATTATGATGGAATTTACGTTTCAGTAAAACCTGCATACCTCCTTTTCGTTGCCATAAACTTGGGCACAATCAATGTGACGGTACCCAGCCTGCAGGAGAGAACATAATGAGTATATAATAGGCATCATACATAATATCCAACAATAGCATCATATGTACTATTCTCCCTATGTTTTACATATTACTTCATCATTCAAAAGAATCCAAAACATAAATACAAAGAGAAGCAATAGTTCTTCCTACCACATGCATATCGGATATCACAACTTGAAACCATTGCCATTTGGGGAGGGGAACTAGCCTAAACATTTACCATATCATGAAAACAGCTTTAAGATTTATCAACAGATGTCTTTCTTGGAATGATTATGAAGAACCCAGGACAATAAGAAGTAACAAGCCTTTATCCAAACTATATGGGTTAAGCTGAAAACAAGAGTTGTTTGGTTACAAAGCTTCAGGAATTTGAGACGTTCGATCAACATTTTAATTTATTTGTTATAGGAAAACATCTTTCCTACCGTTTAGCACGCTTAAGAGACTCTGTCAAACAGAAAATAAAGATTCTGATTTCACCATTGTACATCACTTGGCAGGAAACAAAGACATTAAAGGGAATAAATAAACGCTTATACATTGTCATAACAACGTTGTTATAAAGCTTTAGGGCATCTAAAGATCCATATTGGAGCTGAAGTATGTCTGTGATTGTGCTGTGCTCTTGTTGTCGATCATTAATGCAATTAGCAGAAACAGTGGCAATATATGCCATAACAAAGAGTGGTGCGAGTGTGGGGATTGACAATATGAAGGCAGTGATGGGTTGGTGAGAGGGTAGTAGGTTGGTCAAGTAACTTAAGTATCAACTTCCCATAAGAAACTTTATGTCCTCCGTACATTAAGAAAAAAGGTGTGCAACTTCAAGTTGATTTTTATGTGAAGATGGCTACTGGCTAGTTTCCAACTCCAAAAAAGTTCGGTGATTCAACCACCAGTCTATTAATGCCTATGAAGTTCAATGATAAAAAAAAAAACTAAATAACTGTAAAATGTCGAATATACATTTGTAAACGAATTCTAAATCATTTATGGATCTTATCATTCGACTATATGTTATGACCTTAGAAGTCCAACGTCAACAATCAACATTTAAACACTCTTAATTATCTGTATTCAGAACACAAAATTAATCATACGAACCACAAAAAATAAAGCGGAATCTTATTCTGATGGTAGCTCTATGAAGAAAAGCCACAACAAAGTAAACCTATAACATATAATTAGAACCATTTGCAGATGACTGGATTTTTTAAGCTTAACTATACTTAATATTCTCAAATGAAGAAAGACACGCAATTTATCAATGACTATTAGGAGCAATTGGACTATAGTGAATTTAACCATGAAAATTACAAATAAATAAAGATGCTTTTCATGTTTCTCGAAAAACGTCGTAGATTTATGATTTCTCAAAAAAAAAAAAAGGTTGTAGATATTTCATTTCATTGCTGGTAAACACTCTGAACACTCTCAAGATTAATTAAATGTTGATGCAGTTGATGGTGAAAAATAAACGGAGAAATAGTGAACCTTGACGGCAGCAGAAACAGCTTGGCCAACAAGACCAGGTTCCGATTGCCATGTCCCGAGACCTACTGCCGGAATCTGAGTTTTGTTGATCAGATCGAAGAATTTAATTTCAGTCGACATTTTCAGTCAACAATGGAGTGAAAAGGAATTGAAGAATAAAGATGGAACAACGCGGAGACGATAGATGCTAGACAGCGGTGAACGGGTTTATCTATGATTATAACTAGGTTAAATAGTTTACAAAAAATAAATGTAAATTAAGATATATAAGTTAATTTTAGAATATTATTGTTTATTACATTTTAATTAATTATTTATTAGATTAGGTGAGAATAGATTTGATTTATATTGAATTGATTTAAATTTGAAATATATATCAGTGAATGGTACGTGTCAAACGAAATGAGAGGCCGAGACAATATATTTACTCTTTTATTATTACAGGTAAATATAAAATGCTATAAATATAAAATGCTCCAACTTTGCATTGTCTGTCATTGAGTGTGTGTTCACCTTTCTCTTTTAACCTTGTTCAAGTGATGGAGCAACACAACTATAAATTTTATAAAAACATACTTACATAATGATTGGATATTTGTGTTTGCTGAATGAAATTTCAATTATTAGTATGGTTTAATGGGAAATCATATATAATAGGGTGGTTAATACATGTGATGTTTAAAAGGTTATCATAAATAATTAAAAATGATAGAATCTTTCAAACATAGATTTTGGATGTAATTAAAATAAAATTTTAATTCATTTTATAATCTAAAATCCCAATCATACTATAAAAAAATTCCTGTTATGAATTTCGTGTAGGGGTGAGCTCGGTACCGTACCGAACCGAACCGGTACCGATCCCGAAAATACTGAAACCGAATTATCAATTTTGGAAGAACCGAATACCGAACCGTATAATTTTATATGGTGCCGGTTCGGTACCGAATACCGAATTTTAGCTAATTTAAGAACCGAATACCGAACCGAAAGTACCAAATACCGAATTTTAGCAAATTTAAAAACCGAATACCGAACCGAATATATTAATTCGGTACCGGTTGGTACCAGTACCGGTTCGGGTTCGGGAAATGGTACCCGTTGCTCACCCCTAATTTCGTGTGATAAGTCAAATGGACTTATGTTAATTTGATTTTTATGGGATAAGTAAAATTCAATCCTTTGAAAATGTGATGATTTAGATAAAAATTTATCATAGCAATACATTTTATCAATAATCTTTATCTAATAGTCATAAATTTAGCAAACAAAAAAATAATAAAACTCCCATATTCTTTAGACGTTCATTTTAACACTTATCAAATCAATAATTTAATTTTATAAAATTATGAATGAAATTTTAGGGTGCGTTTAGTTAACGAAAACTGGTCATTTTTCAATTTCAGTTTTCAAGTTATAGTTTTTAGAAAAAAACAAGGGTTTTCATGAAAAGTGAAAACTTGTTTAGATGATGAAGTTTTAGTTTTAAGAAAAATAAGATGAGTTATTATAAAATAAAAAAAATATGATAGGTGATGGAAAAATAAGAGAGAGAAAGAGAGTATTATAAAGAAATAGGGTAGGTAGTAGAAAAGTAAGAGAGAGAATATGAAAAGTGGTATTTTAAAAAGTGAAATGAAAATGTATGAAATTATTGTTAAGTAAACAAGTTTTCATTTTTGTTGAAAAATGATATGAAAATTTCGAAAATTTTCGGAAACTAAACGCACCCTTAGCGTTTCATTGATATGAATGTATATTTTATTCATTCAAGAACGAACTTAGATTATATTATTTTTGTGTGTCATAATCAATAAGAAACAGTAGTATAAATACGGTAAAAAAATCATGAAATAATGTTTTTGGTTTCCATTACTAAAACTGTTATGTATAATAGTGGAGGAAGTGAAACCAAGTTCTCTTTCCCACATTGACACACTGCATGTTATATTAGTTACACGTTAATTTTTTTTCCGTCAATATTTCGGACGAGTTTTTCTTCTACTCACATTTATGACATCATTTCTTGTAGTGGTTTACACACATTTTTGTTGTTGTATTTATACTTTTTTAGAAAAGTAGTCCAAAGTCATTTAACAAAAATAAATATAAATATTTGTTCTACTGGGTATATAGAAAAATAAATAAGTAAATAAACCTAGAAGTAATTTTGGTAGTTTATGTAAACCATTAATTGGGAATCAGTATAAAAATGGAACAAATCATAACTAGACAGGTGTCAAGTTAAACAAGCATGTTAAGTTTTGAATAAATTTTTATTAAAACGTTATATAAACTAGTGGATATTTATGTAACCATTTTATATAACCCTAAACAATTTTAACGTTACTCTAATTAATGAGATGAGAATGAGATAGCAGTAAACCAACCCTGTGGACAGACAAGGAGAATATTCCCAACCATTCAAAACCACACAAGAGGTAAGTAATTACGATAAATATGACTGAAAAAAAAAAAGAAAAAAGTAAAAATCCACGTGGACTGGAGTAGTCGACGCCCTCTCGACCTCCCAAATAGCGATGTCAAAGATCCGACCAAACAAGCTATATTCAGCAACTTCCATACCTTCCGATCTCTGTCACTCGTAATCCGCACCTTTCTGTTCACCTTCAAGCTTCAACCATAAGTTAATCCCAAAATCTCCTTCTACAATCGATCATTGAAAACGATTCACTTTTACTTACTTGTGTATTGCATCTGCATGTTCAGATCTCCACATATGGTGAAGTATTTTGTAATCTAGGGCTGAAGTTAGGGCCCTTTTGATCTGGTGAAAAGAAGGGCCCATAGAGAGAGAGAGAGAGAGAGTGTGTGTGTGTGTGTGTGTGTGTGAGAGTTGAATATGAAGGAATTGTTTGGAAGTCCTGGAAGTGTGAGTGGGTTGATGTTACGAATTGGGCAATGTTTATGTGCTGCTGCTTCGATTGGCTGGATGGTTTCGGCTTCAGGGTTTTCCAACTATACTGCATTCTGGTATTCTTTTTATGTTTCAATTCGTACCATTTATTATATGAGCTGTCGAATCAGTGGATATAAAATGTTGACAGGATTTTATTATCGAGGTTGACATTTTTCTAACTCTATTTAACGTATAATTTTAAGGGTCCATTTTCAACGATCGAGACCCGTAGGGATGGTTTGAATGAGCATTTAAACTGAGAATTGACAGTTTGGGTAAAAGTGACTAGACTCAAAATACTCAGATTTGTTATTGTTTTTTTTGGGTAAAAGTGGTTTCAATTTTGATTATTGAATTCTTCATGTCACAAGAATCACTTCCCTATTGCCACAACACACATTTATGTTGGAGTAGCTTGCATAAACCCTGTTTGTTATCAAGGGACAGGAAGCTACACGCCAAGTAGATGTAGTTTCGATGGGCCTGTTGACACAATTCTTGGTAATTCACGAAGCAATAATAAAGTGCTGGATTCCAAGTCATATCTCTAGCTTAAAGGCTAAAAAGTTTTGTTTACATCATACCATATGGAATAATATCACATTTTAGTTTATCCCTACACCAAACTATGTATGTGGAATGTGTTCCATGTTTATTTCTCTGTCATTTTTGTTTATTTCACTGTGTTCCAAAAGAAGAAAGCAATTGATAGAATGGAAAAGAAAAGAATGGAGAAGGCTATGAATGTTTCTTTCCTTTCCTTCCCATCTTTGGATGGAAAGTTTTTAGCCTGAAAATAAAGAAATTTCCTTTCCTTTCCTTCCTTAAAAAAGTTTATGGAACACAAATTTAATCAGATTGTTTAAATTTCCATTCCTTCTTTCCTTTAATGAGTTTATGGAACACACCCCAAGGGTTGTTAGTGTTGTTAGTGGATGCTAACTTTGAAACAAAATAAACACATCCTCCTTTTTTTGTTCTTGTTTGCCCATTTAGATTATCTGGATATAGTTGTTAGTGGATTAAATAAACTGTTAGTTATGATCTGTTATATCCAACCAACATATATTCTATTCTGGCTCAGCTATTTAATTGCATCTATGGGGCTTCAAGTGTTGTGGAGCTTTGGGCTAGCGTGTCTTGATGTCTATGCTCTTAGAATCAAGAAAGACCTTCAAAATGCTGTCCTTGTGAGCTTGTTTGTGGTGGGCGATTGGGTATGTACCTTATTCATTCATACACTATCTTCAGTCCTTATCATGTATCATTGATCTGATCTTGCTTTACATCAAAAAGACCGGGATAAAGTTTACGAGCTTTGGTTTCTTTCGCCACATATTGTCATTGTGATACCATGTTAAGCTATTGCATTCTAATAGATAAGATGAAATTCTCTTCCGTTCCCAAAAGAAAGAGGTACATATTACTTCCTTTTTAAAATTTCAACAATAGAATCCACAATGGTCTTTACTTGAAAGTTCAATGCAAAGCTTTGGAATTTTTCTAAAACTTATTTAGAATCCACATAGTTTATACCTGAAAAAGAGAAGATCCAAATGTAATTATGTAACTCTTTTTTCTGGGAATGGAGACTGAGATTTATATCTAATATTCTATGGATGGTCTATTCGCTGTTTTGCATGATTTTACTTTGTTCCATGATATAGACAAGGTTTCCAACCTATTTTTAGAAATCCATTAACGTTTTGTGGCGTTGGGGTAAAAAATATATATTTTCATTTGTTTGCATGCACCCTTCTAGAGTTGAGAGTTGTATGACCAGGGTACAAACTTTGCCTGACAGAAGTTTCATGGGTTAGTATGCTATTTGTACAAATCTGAGGATTATATCCAATCAAATTGTTGTACCTATTAGGCTATGACATTCTATGCATGTACAAGATCCTAAATTGAGGAATTATGAATTTGCATAAAATTATGGAGAGGAATACATTATCCCAATTCCCCAAACATCCTCATGAAACCCTGTAACAAGCATGAATCCACATGACATCTGATTATTGTTGTTATCACTATCTTCTCATCCATAGGCCACTTCAGCTACTTCAATGCCAAAAAGATATCTTCTTCAAAGGAAAGGGAAAACCATTTGCCTGTATGTGCCATTGTTTAGTACTTAAACTCGAAACTTGAAAGTGAGGTTACATCTTGCTTCATGTTTTTCCTTGATGAATGCCAAACAGTTGCACAATATTCCTAATGAATATTGCCAATTAAGCCACATCCACATTGGTCCTAAATAACGAATGGCATCATCATCACATCTCCCTGTAGGCCTGTACAATGTACATAACTAGTTACGATACCATATAACAAAAGTATTCATACTAGGTGTCATGTGTCTGGACATGTTAGCACATTGTGTTGTCAATTTTTCTATTAGCAGCTTTGCACTAATGACAGCCCGCTTTCGTCAATTTGTGCTGTTATTCGTAAAATATATAATTCTTTGAGGCAACCTCTACAAATACGGTTGAACTTTAGGCGGTCATTCATGCTATTTATTAGTTGTCAGAGCTTCTATCAGGTGTCAAATGAAGGACGTCTCCCACCAATGATATTCGATTGACATTAGATTGTAAGAGAACAGGGACAAACCATGAAAATGCTAAAATCTCATCGACTTGCAGGTGACGGCTACTTTGTCTCTTGCTGCTGCTTGTTCGTCGGCTGGGATTGTGGTACTATATGCACACGACTTGCATTTCTGCACCAACACTAAAATGCATCTCCCATGTAGCAGGTTCGAGATCTCGATAGCGATGGCTTTCATCACGTGGTTCTTTATCGCTGTATCTTCTCATGTTATGTTTTGGTTATTAGCCTCGGCTTAACCAACTACCACTGGTCATATCCGTCTACCTGTTTGTTGTGAAAAATTCAAAGTTTAACTTGTGTGTGTATTTCGTGCTTAAGAATTACTCAAATTTTGATCCTGTAGCAGTGAATATATTGATACCCTTGTTGTGTCATTGGTTTTGTACTATTCACTCATGTTTAGAAATCTAAGGGCGTTTGGGTCGTAGATTCTTTCAAAGAATTTGTATTATGCAACATTTTCATTTATCAGGATTTTGTTAAAGAATTCGTGTTATCATTTTAAGGAAAATTTGTTAATATGAATAATACAATGCAACTGAGATTTAAAATCCTAAGTGGAAGCTAATAACAAAGAACAGTGAGATTTATGAAATCCTGGAATTTTAAATCCTTATTGAAATCTGTAAACCAGAAGCAAAATAAGATTCAATATCATGGATTCGGACTAGATCGGAAAATTTGAACATGTTTTTTCCTTCAAAATAACCATGTTTTTAAGAAAACAAAAGAAAAATACCTCTGATTGGCCATTTAGAGGGTGTTTGGTTTTGCGTTTGGAAAAGTGCTGCAGCGTTTTGATACCTGATAATCAGATTATTGCTGTAACAAAAAGTGCTACTGAAAGTTTAGTGTTTGGATTAGCTTATGCAGCAGGTTATCACAATTATCAAATAATCAGTTTTTAAGTGTTTGGATTTGCGTTTTAAACTTGTAAAATTACCAAAAAAGACATTTGTATATAATTATGAATTTTCTTAATTTAATATGTATTTTAGCTTATAATATAATATTTTAATTTATAATTATTTATCAATATGCAAGAATACTTGTACTGTGGCAAGAATACTTGTACTGTGGCAATGCTTTTTTGACTTGTACTGTGTTGTAAAAGATCTCCCAATACCTTGCTGAAATTTCTTGTACTGTTGCAAGAACACTTGTTAATGCTTCTTTTACAGCAAATCTCTCAACCCAACATATGCAAGAATACTTGTACTGTGTTGTACAAGCATAGCTACCAATACTTGTATTGTGTTGAACGAAACAGTAGTCATGCTCAAATAAGAAAGTAGTACAAAATCAATTGCTTTTCTTGGGCTATATTTTACAGCAAATCTATACCATTCCCACCACTTTCCAGCCTCATTCCTCATCATCATCTCTAAGAAAAAAATATATCGAAGAAATCCCCAAAGAAAGATAACTGACCTTGCGATAGGCCTTATTCCACCGCCCAAAAAGATTTCATTTTCTGATACACCAAAAGGATTTTGTATGAAGCTTGTACAAGAAAATGACCTGCGTGGCTATTTCGTCAGTGATTGGCCTGTTCTCGATCAGCTCCAGCGGTGGTCGTCGTTCTCGATCAGATCCAGTTGTGTATTTTCATTCATAAAATCTGAAAAAATGAACTGAAAAACCAAAGGAACTTACCTGCGCCGCTGTTCCCGTCGCCGCTGTTCCCGTCGCCGCCTGTCGCCGCCTGGTGAAGACACTGCTGGACGGTGGTCACTGGTGGTCGCTGCTGATGAAGACGCTGCCTGGTCGCCGCTGGTGAAGGCGCTGCTGGTCGCCGCCTGGTGAAGACGCCGCTGGTGGTGAAGACGCTGCTGGCTCGGTGGTCGCCGGTGGTCTAGAGACGGAGGGCAGGGAAGAGATGGAACAGGATGCTGAGCTTGTTGGAGGCGTGAACGATGAACAGGAGCTGTGAAAATGAAAAATAAAAGGGTAAAGGGTATTAGGTTTAAGTTAATCAAAGGGTAGAATTGTCATTTAACAATTAAAATGAATTGCTGTTGCTTTACAGCAACAAAAAGCTGCTGTAGCAAAAGAGTGGTAACTTTACCACCTAACGCAAATAATCACTTTTTAAGAAAACTCATCCAAACACTTCAACCAGCTTATTTGCGGTAGTGTAACGTGATAATCAGATAATTTGCTTTGATAATCAAAACCAAACACCCTCTTAGGTAACCAGACCAATTTTAACCCTCCCCCAACCCCCCAAAAAAAAAATCAAAAAAAGCCTCAGGGCTTGTTAAGGCTAACATTAGTACGTTATTTGGTTGTACAATCTAGTTTTAAAATAATTTTAGAGAAAATGGAGACTCTCAGCTTGTGTCAGTGTGACCACCAAATCAAAATAAATTATCGAGTGAGATTAAAAAGGGTCCTCAAAGTACTCCACTCCACAAACCATCCATAATTTGTTACATGATGATCATATGTTTAAGATAATATCAACAACCAAAACCCAACCCCACCCCCATAACCAAATTCTAACAGAACACATAATATCAACAATAATTTATTGAGTTTTTTTTTCCCCAAAAGATTAGGGTATTTCGTGGACTCTGCCTTGGCTGTAACCCAAGGCAGAGATCAAACGAAGGTGCTTTGCCTTCACCAACGTTGGGAAAATCATGGCATTTCAAGATTTCGACCAGATTTCCGAACGTCGAAGGCTTGAGAGAAAACAACAGGTGAAAAGGAGAATCATAATTGGCGTGGTGGTAGCCGTTCTTATTCTGTCGGGAGCTGTAGCGGCATTCTTGATATACCTCAACAATTCCCAACAAGACAAAACCGATGATGGCGTGGACAACGTGGAGAGCATCAACAACGCTAACAATGTCAATGACGATGACGAACAAAAGAAAAACAAGCCATCTGCGGTCTCTGGTGATGATGGGAATAAAGATCAAAAGGTTTTGCAGACACAAAAGGCGGTTAAAACCATGTGTCAGTCGACGGATTACGTAGAAACATGTGAGAGCCGGCTTGAGAAAGCGTTGAGTTCTAAACCCCCGACATCATCCGAACCCAACGAGCTTGTCAAGGCTGCCATATCCGTGGCCTCTGATGAGCTCGACAACGCCATTTCCCAAACATCCAAGGCCATGAAAGTCGAAACTGCCTCCGATGAGCAGAAAGCAACATACGATGTTTGCAAGCAAGTTCTTGAGGACGCACAAGACGAATTCAATCGTTCAAGAAACGTGGTGATAGGAGGCACCACAGTTGCTGATTTGGACAGTTGGTTGAGTGCTGTGATTGCTTATCAGCAAACATGCATCGATGCAATTACAGAAGACGGGACGAGGACAAGTGTCGAGCAGGCTTTGAAGACCACCAAGGAGCTCACAAGCAATTCTCTAGCCATAGTCTCGTCACTCGACAAAGAAGCAACATCACCAGCCTCCAGCACCAATCGACGCCTCCTGTCTGGAAGTGTGATCGATGATGATCTACCAATGTGGATGACACACGACACAAGAAGACTGCTAAAGGCTGACACTCCAAGTCAGACTCCAAACACGACCGTGGCTAAAGATGGTTCGGGTGATTTCAGCACCATTTCTAAAGCATTAGAAGCATTACCCGAAAAGTATCAAGGCCGATACGTCATTCACATCAAAGGGGGCATATACGAAGAGAATGTCATTGTAACAAAGAAAATGGCAAACATCACAATGTATGGCGATGGATCGCAAAAGACAATCATCACGGGGAGCAAAAACTTCAAAGATGGAGTTCCTACTTTTCAAACAGCAACATTCGGTATGTCAAATTAATTTAGATAGAATCCGGAATCTTTTTTCGTTAATTTCAGATATATAACAAGTATCAAATTTGTTGTAAATGTATGCAGCTGCTATTGGGGAAGGATTTATGGCTCAGTCTATCGGTTTTAGAAACACGGCAGGTCCAGAGAAGAATCAAGCAGTCGCATTGCGAGTGCAATCAGATCGTTCAATATTCTTGAACTGTCGTATGGAGGGATATCAAGACACGTTGTATGTACAAACGCACAGGCAATTCTATCGTGGATGTGACATGATGGGGACGATAGACTTCATATTCGGTGATGCTGCTGCGATCTTCCAAACATGTGACATAGTGATCAGGAAGCCAATGGAGAATCAGAAGAACACAGTGACCGCTCAGGGAAGAATCGACAAGCGACAGACGACAGGCATCGTTTTACAGAAATGCAAGATTGCTGCAGACTCATCGTTTAAAGCATCAGACAAGAAGAAAACGGAGAGTTACCTTGGGAGGCCATGGAAAGAGTACTCAAGAACGATAGTGATGGAATCGGAGATAGGAGAGGTTATTAGTCCAGAAGGTTGGTTGGCGTGGGAAGGAGAGTTTGCGCTGGAGACACTAAATTACGCAGAGTATAACAACATAGGGGAGGGATCTCATCTGAAGAAACGAGTAAAATGGGGAGGTTACGAGAGTAAGTTGAAGAAAGAAGAGGCGATCAAGTACACAGTAAGCCAATTTATACAAGGCGAAAGGTGGTTAAAAGCTGCCAATGTTCCTGTCCGTTTTGGCTTTTATAGTTAGCTAGCTAGCTGAGTTAACTCAAAACTCAAAGATCGATATATGGCATCATATCAAACTGGGAAACGATCAAATGGATTAGCAACCGGTCGGCCTCCTGATTGCAAACGTAACCAAGAGGCCGCCGCCACTCCAATGAAGAAGATTTGCACAACTAGATACGTACGAGACATGTTTCCAACTATAGTTCGATCAAATTCGTAGTGCTGACTTTTATTAATTTTTTTTAATTTTTTTTTTGTAGAGGTGGTGGTGCTATTTGTTTTGCGATGGTTAATTATATTTGGCATAGCACGAAACTAAAAAGAATTCGAGAGTGAAATCGATTGTTGTAGCTCGGTATTAAAGATTCGTATCGTCCTTTTTTATTCAAAGCTCAATGATTGTTTGTTTACTAATTAATGAAAGGCGTGTTAAAATATTAAAAGACCATATTAAGATTTTAGCTTTCTGAACAAGTTTGTTTCGAGGCCTTTGTGAAACAAATGGAATGTTTAAAAATCGAAGAGTGTGTATATATAGTCTTAATCTTGAATTTTAAGTAAAATATTTTGTTTTGGACCATTTATTTGTTTTTTATATTCAATCACAAAAACATCCGTTCATTGGTTACCTTGTTAAGATATGATCAACACCAACATCAGCAGCGCAGGTCTTGTCATTTTCGAGGCCCGAAACATATACTTAAAAAGGGACCCTCTAGAAAAACTTTATCTTATAAATAAATTTTTACCTTTTATAGAAACCCTGTTTTTTTTTTTTTTTTGAAAACTATGACTTGAAAACTGAAATCGAAAAATGACTAGTTTCGTTAACTAAGCTCAACCATAAATGTGTTTGATATGCTAAACTTACTCTTATAAGCTTAAGGAAAATGACATCAAATAGCTCTCAACTTTTGACTTTGTACACATTTATGCAGTGAACTTTTTTTTGTGTACATTTGGTGGTCAACGTTTCAAAATTGTTCCAATTTGGTAGTTGGCGTACCTGTTAACCGGTTACTTCCGGTTTCGATGCCTACGTGGACAATTTTTTTAATGATGTGGCTACCCGTTTTTATATTATCTGATTTTATCTACGTGGCAACCCATTTTTAAATCACCCGGTTCATTTTTCATACGGTCGATCCAACTTACGTTTATAACCGGGTGATAAAACCTTGTGAGTTTAAAAAACGGGTTGCCACGTAAATAAAACCGGGTATAATATAAAAACGGGTAGTCACGTCATTAAAAAATTGTCCACGTAGGCTTAGAAACCGGAAGCAACCGGTTAATAGGTACGCCAACTACCAAATTGGAACAATTTTAAAACTTTGACTACCAAATGTGTAAAAAAAAAGTTCACTACATAAATATGTACAAAGTCGAAAATTCAGAGCTAGTTGATATCATTTCCCATAAGCTTATTGTCAAACATGTCTTCGACTTGAAAATTTTCCTAAAAATAAACAAAAAAAATTGAAACATGGGCTTTCCAAACACCGGAGACCCGCTTCGTATTTGCGTTCCTTTCAGCATACGTCTTATTTTGGCGCGTGTGCCAATCAATTCAAATGTCATTCTTTCTTGCCCTTTTAGCTTCAGCATCGTCTCCTTCGTTCGTGAAACACTATCGACAAATCGTCTTCTGATCTCAAAAATTGTTCTCAGTCATGGAGCAGAGACAGAGAAACCAAAATATAATTCATCAAGAACAACAGCAGCAGGATGAACAATTCGAAGATATGCAGCACGGACCTTTTCCAGTCGAACAACTTCAGGCATGTCATCGTCTTTTCAATCAATTCTTCAGATTTCGTAACTTATATTTGCTCAAACTAGGGTTCTTGTAACGGGTTTCTTTCAAATCGAGTACCGTGGTTTATTCCCCAAAAAATTCAGCACAAAACAAGGGTTTCTTAATCAAATTGCCAAATAACCGACCCTGTTTTATATTGTAAGAAAACTTTCTTCTTTCCTATCTAGGAGTCGGGTTTTGACATGGATTCTTCTGATATAAGGATTTTGATAGGGTCTTGTGATTCTTGATGGGTTTCTCAAGATTCAACTAATTTTGTAAAGTGACGTATCTGGGTATCCAATAAACATCAAAACCTTTAACAACATTGCATGGGTTTTAACGATTTGGTTAATTACCAACATTGATTGTGGTTTAGTGGCTAATATCAAACTTTAATTAAACCCTAAAGGCATCTGGAATTGCTGCCATGGACGTAAAGAAGCTGAAAGACGCTGGTTTATGTACAGTTGAATCTGTGGCATACTCTCCTCGGAAGGAGCTTCTCCAAATCAAAGGAATAAGTGAAGCTAAAGTCGACAAAATTGTTGAGGCAGGCATGTCATGATGCTGATTGTGGCTTTCTTTGTGTTTAGATGTATAGGTCACTTCAATTTTTGAAGTTTAATACTCGTTTGTTTTGCATTTCAACAGCCTCCAAATTGGTCCCTTTGGGCTTCACTAGTGCAGGCCAACTCCATGCACAGAGACAGGAAATAATCCAGATATCTTCAGGGTCTAGAGAGCTTGACAAGATATTAGACGGTACATATCTATTGTTGTTATTGTCTTCTCAAAGCACATTGATTAATTCTAAACATCATATATTCTGCCTTTGGTAGGAGGAATCGAGACTGGATCTATTACTGAGATATATGGCGAGTTTCGATCCGGAAAGACTCAGCTTTGCCACACTTTATGTGTAACGTGCCAAGTAAGAACTGGATTTTTTTTATCTTGATTCTTGAATTAGTATGTGCTCTTGGTACGATACTAAAACACTAGACAATTTTGATCAGGGTAGGCACTAGCATAAATTTCTTTTGTGAGTGCAATACAATAATCATTTTGAATTTTTTAATATACTTTTTACATAATAAAGTTACCTTTTTTTGGTGGGATTCAGGTCTTGTCTTGGCCTATTTCAGTAAGAATGCTAACTTTTGCATTTCATGGTTCAGCTTCCGTTAGATCAAGGTGGTGGTGAGGGGAAAGCGATGTACATTGATGCCGAAGGTACATTCAGGCCACAGAGACTTTTACAGATAGCGGACAGGTTGTGCACAGCTTCTTCAAGTCAATTGTGCGCCTTCGAATAATTAGATTTTGTGCATTTTCTTTACCATGTTGCGTGCTGCAGGTTTGGATTAAACGGTAATGATGTCTTGGAGAATGTAGCTTATGCAAGAGCCTACAACACGGATCATCAATCAAGGCTGTTGCTTGAAGCAGCTTCAATGATGGTTGAAACCAGGTTTTCTTCCGTCACTGACTTGAACCATTCTTTGCTCATTGTCTATCTCAATAATTTTCTTCAAGCACTTCCTTAGGCCCTTCTGTAACACATATTGGCATCTCATTTCATATGCTAAGGGGGTGTTTAGGTGTGCATCTTGAATATACTCTTGTGATTATTGATTGATCAAAAGAAGGCATTTAATTGTAATAAAATGTGGCGTGGGAGACGGTGTTTGGATGCACTTCTGTTGCTTGAAATTGTACCAATCACTTGCAATGGCGTTATTTGTTTGGCAACTTCTGATTATTTGGGGAATTAATATTAGAAAACATAAACTAAAACTACAGGTTTTTAAGTAATTTTATTTATCATTTAATAGCCTGCTAAAGTTATAGCAGCTCCTATTAAGCTGATTATGTAACCCCCAAATAATTAGGATAATAAGTAGAACTAGGTTAACCACATCAGTAGAACCTGGTTATAGTTACTTAAAGTCACAACAATAAGTTAATCACTTCTAAAACGCACATTCAAACACATGTTAAGATTGAATGTTGTATGATAATTATGATTCCCAAGAGGAAAAGGACATCATCCAAAGTTATCCATGTAGGGGGCTCCCTCTCCCATATCCATATGTATATGCGGATTTCAAATACATATACACGTGTACATATCACAACCAAGGTTGAGCATTTCTGCAAGAAATGCCTAAACACAATACATAAGAAATGCAGTACTATTACATAAAGAAAAGTTCATTTTAATATAAAAGTTGTATATACACTGTTTTTTGGACAAAAGGAAAATGATAAAGTGGATATGAAGAATAGGTAAACCATCCCCTTGAACAGGATACTACATTCAAAAAAGATTAGAATATATATAAAATTTTCTAATCTTTGTGTTGATAATAGTGGCAGCAACACTCATTTTCACTTTGTTGGATAAAATTTCGTTGAGCTAAATGTAGTTCTGGTTGAAGGTTTGCGCTTATGATAGTGGACAGTGCAACTGCTCTTTATAGAACCGATTTCTCTGGCAGAGGAGAACTATCAGCCAGACAGATGCATCTCGCTAAGTTTTTGAGGAGCCTTCAGAAGTTAGCAGATGAGGTGATATTCCATCCCTTTGCTTACTCTAAAGATTTAAATATCTGGGATCTTAAATGGCTAAGCCTTGATTATGTTTCTGTAATCAGTTTGGTGTAGCCGTGGTGATAACTAATCAAGTCGTGGCTCAAGTAGATGGTTCTGCCATGTTTGCGGGGCCTCAAATCAAACCAATTGGTGGTAACATCATGGCTCATGCTTCTACAACCAGGTATGTTTATAATAATGCTGCAGGTGGTCATTTGTTTTTGGCAATTATAGCAAAGTTAAGACAATTCCATCCTGTTGATTGACAGGCTAGCGTTGAGGAAAGGAAGGGGAGAAGAGCGTATTTGTAAAGTCATTAGTTCCCCGTGTTTAGCAGAAGCTGAAGCCAGGTTTCAGATTTCAACAGAAGGTGTTAATGACGTGAAGGACTGAATGCTTCTGTGAAGCTGTATTTGTAAGTTTCAAAATTGGCAGTCAGTTTGCGTGATCGGAAGATGAGAGCATGGAATATAACAAATGAGTTGTAAGAAAAGCCTCATATTGTTTTTTAGAAAATTCTGTTACGGCCAAATGAACCTTTTGAAAGTGGTTGATTGGTGATAACTGATAAGACCCTTCCAAAGGAGTCTCCGGTTCTAGTCCCATCCGTTTAAATTCTTTTTGTTATAGTTTAGTTTGGCCTGACTTTTTTTTTTCTTCTGTATTTTTTATCGTAAAAGTTGAAAAAAATCAAGATTTTGATTTGTTAAATTTGTTGGTTTTGGTTTCATTTGGATGTTAAAGAATAATTGTAGCACACAAGTTACTAGGAGACTGTTAAAACCCCGGGAGTTTAAATTCATGTTTTATTTAACGGACCAAACGAGGTATATGAAATGTAAATCCCAAAGATTGATGAGGCTGACATGACAAACCCTTTCAGAAAAAAAAAAAGGTTTGGATTTTTAAAGCTTTTCTCAAGGTTTTTGTTAACTAGCAAAAGGTTATAGTTTTTTTAGTTATCATATAAAACATTGCTTTCTTTATAAATTGAAAAAAAAAGTTCTATGTAAATATATCATGATGATTGATTATAAAAATCAAATTTTGCTAAATGAACACCCTTTATGATATTACGTCTGTTGCGGTTCGTGACTCACAACATTAGTAATATATTATCTATAATCTATAACATATAATAATAAATAATTAACTAATCTGTAATGTATTAGTCTCTCGTTGTATTTGTCAAATGTTGGTATGTTCTCTTGTCACACATGTCATTTATCAAAAACTACTTTAAAGTCAAATTAAATGTACTCTAATCTATATTAACTTAAATGATAAAAAATAATTTTAACTTTTTTGATAAACTCTACTTTTTATAACAATTTTTTTTAGTGTTTTTATAAATATTTATTTGTTAAACATTTTAATAGAACAAGTTATGTAATATATTTAATCTAGTTTTTCAATTTATTATCCATCATTTTCCCACATCTAATGCATAGTAAGTACTAGTTTCATAAAGGACTAAAGGAGTGTATAAACTGTAAACATCACCTATAGGCCATAACTAGGGGTGTTATTCGGACGGGTTAAACAGGTTTCGGGTTATTCGGTTTGGGTTTTTCGAGTATGAGGGTATATTTTAACTACCTGAACCCGAACAAATTAAGAGAACGAGTTAATCGGTTTTGGGTTACATGAGTATCGGGTTATTCAGTTTGGGTTAAATGAGTTAATCGATTTTAGTATAAAAATAAAATCCTCTATAAAATGGTTTAAATGAGTTGGGTAAAATGGGTAGAACGAGTTAAGCGTGTTAAAAAGTTTAAAATTAAGTATTTAAATATTTATATTCTATATATGGGGAACCGTGGAAGAGTAAAAAAGAGAGGTGTTTTTAGTTTGTAAAAAATAAAAACCTACATCTTTACCAAAGTAGACGCAAGATGCTAAGATGAGATGATATATTATTAATTATTAATTTTTTAATTATTGATATATGGGTTACTCGGGTAACCCGATTTTTTTTGCTTTCCACCTGATACCCGAACCGAAAACCTTATTCGGTTACCATTTAACCCGATTAACAAACTCGAAAATCGAATAACTCGACTCATTTAACCTGAATAAGGTTCGGTTATTTTTGCACACCCCTAGCCATAACTATACCACAAAATCCGCATCTCTTTTTACGGAAATATAAATATAAGAAAGAAAGAAAAAAAAAAAAAAAAAAGAAAGTGTATAAAGGAGCGAGAAGAGAGAAACGTATGAAATCATAGTAGCTTTAAAATAACATTTACCAAAAAGTAATACTTTCAATTTTATTTATCAAAAAATTATACATTTAGTTTTTCATTTAAATTTGTTTTAAAAAATGGTTTTTCCCCTTAATCTCTTCTAAAAAAGCTTCCTTCACTTAATTCTTTTTTTACTCATTTTAAATTTCATTAAAAAACTAACATTAATGAGATTTGACATAATCAAACATCATATACTCACCCCATATGGTCGGCAGGGTTGTCACTTCAGCTTTTCCCGACGGGAACACTGTTCGGCTCAGTGGCCTCACTCATCGGCTTCCTCCCAACAACCTTGCATCCCTCCAACAGTTTCTTTTTTTTTCAACGACTTTTCTGTTTAAAATAATTAGGTTAACAAGTATTGTGATAAAAAAATTGAAAATGACGTGTATTTTAAAATTTTAGAATGAGAGAAAAGAAAAACTAAATGTACAAAATGATAAAATTTGGAGGGATGATCTCACACGTACCTTTGTATATATGACATAGCCCACAGGGTTCGATAACTCCAACGGTTAGAGTGGGACCCAGCAACAGCAACTCAGCAAGAGTAAAAACCGAGGTGGACATGCAGTCAACTCCGTCGCCCATAGTAATGAAAAGAAAACAAATAAAAATGGCATCTTTGGACGAGGAAGACGATGCTAAAATAAACCTGACTAGGTTTTCTTATCTCTTTCACTCCATAAATCCTCCCAATTTCATTTATCTCTCTCGTTAGTCTATTGATCAAGGTCTCCATACTAGCCCTAGGTATCTATCAATTATCATCTCTCTTCAATTCTTTCTCTCCCACAGCAGTTGATTCCTACTGTTTATGCTTTCTTGTTTATTAAGATCATCTCACTCCAAGACAAGTGTTGATGTTGCCAATTTCTTATATACATTTGTTATAGATGATTCTATTTTTCTTTAATAAACTTTTTTTATATGTTGTTCCTAGCTCCCATATTAAACTTAACGAATAGTGAAGCATTCTTTGAGATAATATTGTAGCTAGTAAAAGTATTTTTATCTTTTGATTGTGTTTGTTACAACAAGGTTTGCCATGGTTGATCGTGTTCATAGTCTTCGTGATCGCCTCGATGCTACTCTTGCCACTCATGGCAATCACTTCCTCAACTTTCTTTCAAGGTAACATCTAATCTGTTTACTAAAATTTCAGGATTGAAATTTTAATCCGTAAGGTTAACTTTTGATGTTTTTGGAGTAAAATTTCAGGATTGAAAGCCATGGAAAAGGGATTTTGAAGCCTCACCAGCTTATTATTGAATTCGAAGCAATTTTTAAGGATGGTCAGAGCAAACCCCACGATGGCGTGTTCGATGAAGTTATTAGAAACACACAGGTTTGTTTACATCAAGTTATATATATATATATATATATATATATATATATATATATATATATATATATATGACGCGCGTGTGATTGATTGATTCCTCGATGAATTAAATGGTATGAGTAGGAAGCGATCGTGTTGCCTCCGTGGGTTGCGCTTGCTATTCGTCTACGGCCTGGTGTTTGGGAATACATAAAAGTCAATATAAACGCCCTTGTTGTTGACCAATTGTCTGTTCCAAATTATCTCCGATTCAAAGAAGAACTCGTTGATGGAACGTAAGATCATCCTTATTTTAAAATGTTATCGATATATGCATCAAGGATGCTGTTTTTGGCTGCCTGTTTCACTTGAAATTAATATAATGATTCATCATGCATTTTTACACCACATTTTGGTTGATTTGTAGCTCTAATGACAACTTTGTACTGGAGTTGGACTTTGAACCTTTCATCTCATCCATCCCACGCCCAACTCTCACCAAATCCATCGGAAACGGGGTCGAGTTCCTTAACAGACACCTCTCGGCTAAGATGTTTCATAACAAAGATAGTATGCACCCGCTTCTTGATTTCCTGCGCACACACCATTACAAGGGAAAGGTATTCTTTAATCACAATTACTAATCAATCGATGTAAATAATTGAATCTTTTGATGTTTATGTGCAATTTGCAATGCAGACAATGATGGTCAATGACAGGATTCAAGATCTAAACGCTCTCCAATCTGTGTTGAGGAAAGCAGTGGATTATCTAACATTACTGAATCCAGAAACTCTGTATTCTGCGTTTGAACATAAGTTTCAAGAGATTGGTTTGGAGAGGGGTTGGGGTGATAACGTGGAGCGTGTGATGGAGATGATGCATATGCTGCTCGATCTTCTTGAGGGTCCTGATGCATTCACGCTCGAGAAATTTCTTGGACGAATTCCTATGGTGTTCAACGTCGTTATTCTGTCTCCTCATGGATACTTTGCTCAAGAGAATGTTTTGGGTTATCCAGATACTGGTGGCCAGGTTGTTTACATTTTGGATCAAGTTTCTGCGTTGGAACGTGAAATGCTCAGGAGGATTAAGGAACAAGGGCTAGATATTGTTCCCCGTATTCTCATTGTGAGTACTTTCAAGGATTTTCTGTTCTAGATTTCCAATCTTAAATGAAACTACACTCATAGCTTGTTATGTCCACTTGTCCAGGTCACGAGGCTCCTCCCCGATGCAACCGGAACCACCTGCGGGCAGCGTCTTGAGAAAGTTTTTGGGACTGAACATTCACATATTCTTCGTGTTCCCTTTAGAACCGAAAAGGGAATTCTACGTAAGTGGATCTCTCGTTTTGAAGTTTGGCCTTATCTTGAGACTTTCACCGAGGTATCTTTCGCAGTCATTATCCGTGACTTGGAAACTCAGAATCATATGTGCATACTTCTGCTGTTATATTGAGAGCCTTTTCAATTCTATTAGGATGTTGCAAAAGAAGTTACAGCAGAGTTGCAAGCGAAACCAGATCTGATAATTGGAAACTACAGCGATGGAAACCTGGTGGCGTCCTTGCTTGCGCATAAACTAGGCGTCACTCAGGTACGTGATTCTCGAACGTATAAAACGAAGAAACAGATATTGTTGTTTGACTTATATTAGCTGATTAGAGTGATCGACTTTCTCAAACGCAGTGTACCATTGCTCATGCACTTGAGAAAACCAAATATCCTGATTCTGATATCTACTGGAAGAACTTTGAAGAAAAGTATCACTTTTCGTCTCAGTTTACAGCCGATCTTATTGCAATGAACCACACTGATTTCATCATCACAAGTACCTTTCAAGAAATCGCTGGAAGGTATTTATGATCTTATTATGGTCGCTTCTTGATATTTCATGGTTCACTGTGACATGTTTAAATGATGACGTTATTGATGTTATTAATAGCAAGGACACGGTTGGACAGTACGAAAGCCATATGGCTTTCACGATGCCTGGATTGTACAGGGTGGTCCATGGGATAGACGTGTTCGATCCAAAATTCAACATCGTATCACCAGGTGCGGATATGGGGATCTACTACTCGTACACTGAGAAAGACAAGAGATTAACAGCATTCCATCCTGAAATAGAGGAGCTTCTATTTAGTACGGTTGAGAACGAAGAACACCTGTAATGTTTTAATTCCTTTGCTCAGTCTTTTATGATATACATATGGTGGTTGGATTATTAATACCTTTACTCTTTCTTAATTGAATGATTTGTAAATCTAACAGATGTGTTTTGAAAGACAAGAGCAAGCCGATTCTGTTCACGATGGCAAGGTTAGACAACGTCAAGAACTTGACAGGATTGGTGGAATTGTATGCCAAGAACTCGCGGCTTCGTGAACTGGTGAACCTTGTTGTGGTTGGTGGAGACAGAAGGAAGGAATCGAAAGATCTGGAAGAGCAAGCACAGATGAAGAAGATGTATTCCCTCATTAAAGAGTACGATTTAAATGGTCAATTCAGATGGATATCTTCACAGATGAACAGGGTAAGGAACGGAGAGTTGTATCGCGTGATTGCTGACACCAAGGGAGCGTTTATTCAGCCTGCGTTTTACGAGGCATTTGGACTGACCGTCGTGGAAGCCATGACCTGTGGTTTGCCTACGTTTGCAACACTCCATGGTGGTCCGGCTGAGATAATCGTTCATGGAAAGTCTGGTTTCCATATCGATCCTTATCATGGTGATGAGGCTGCAGAGCTTGTTGTTGATTTCTTTGACAAGTGCAAGAAAGATCCTTTGTACTGGGAAAGGATCTCGAAAGGCGGACTGCAGCGAATTCAGGAGAAGTAAGATTTCTCTGAAATTATAGAAACGGTAACTCGTTTATTGATTAATTTTTATTAAAAATGTTACAGATACACATGGGAGATATACTCGGACAGATTGTTGACACTGGCTGGTGTGTACGGATTCTGGAAGCATGTTTCAAAGCTAGATCGTCTAGAGATCCGTCGCTATCTTGAAATGTTGTATGGTCTCAAGTATCGCAAACTGGTAAGGTTTAGTTTAGTTTTTAGCATCCAATCATCCATCTGTATATTTATTTAGATGAAACTGATGCTGGGTTTTGTGACAATCATCCAGGCGGAATCTGTTCCGTTGGCCGTTGATCAATAAGCGGTGTTGAGGTTAAGGACAGGACAGCGGTAACAAAATTCATGTCCATATTCTGCTTAGATTGCATAATCCAGGAGGATAATGATATGAAAGTGAAACAACCAATTTAAATGTTTGTATGATGACTTGATTTAAATGCTACATCTACATGGTCAGTCAAATTTCATGCATTAGCATATGCATGCTTAATAATAATATAATTGGTTTTTATAAAAGGAGAAGCAGATGAATTTGGTTTATAAAAACACTCTCACTGTGACTCCCATATCATTAATTCATTATGTGGTTAAGGAAACGATGAATTAATTTTTTTGCAATAACAAAAAAATCATCATAATTCCGGTTCCAAACCGTCCGGCTTCTGGTACAATACCATTCGATCCATATAGCGGCATGTCGTTTTCCTATTCATTTTTGGATAATCCGAAGATCAGATACATGAATTTTACTATCCGAAATTAAAATTTATAATTATACTTAAAATTATAAAATGAATTTAAATATACAAAATACAATCTATATACCTTTTAACATATAAAATAATAATTGTGTCGTAAACAAATTTATATCATGCTTTTCAAACTTAAAACAACAAAAAAACATGTCAAAAGATAGTAAAATATATTTTAATGAGTTATAATTAAATTAAAGCTACATTATACATTTAAAATTATAAAATATAATTATTCTTAGTCAAATGATATATGACAAAAAATTTTAAAAAATATAATTTTTTAAAAAAAAGTGGATTTCGGATAATCCGAAAACCCAAAATTATGCAAAATCCGTATCCGAAATTTCGGATTATGCAATTTTTCGGATTTCTAGAATTTGGATAATCCGAAATTTTGGATAATTTTAATTCGGGTTTTTGGATTTTCGGATCGAACTCTCGGATTCAGATATTTTTGAACACCCGACACTCTTTGAGAAATAGAAAACAAACGGTTGAATTTTTAGTTTCGATGGTGGGGCGGCCCGACCCTTTTTCATTTACTAACTAGTTGTCACTTTCTCCAAGTCCCAGCCCATTTTCAGTAACTGACCTGGGCGGCTGGGCCTCGGCCAGTCGCTCCAGTTATTAAATTTTTTATTATCAATTTATTAAATAGAATTAAATTTAATAGTTTTATTTCCAACATTTTTTTATCATCGTTATTTTATTTTTTTAATTAATTTAAAAAAGTAGACTTAAAAATTGTTTCAAATAAAATGTAATTATTTTAAATTATATTTTTTTTACGACTGATAACTATTTCCTTTATTGTTTACATTAGTTTTGACTTGATATGGAGTGTATTATAAAAAAAAATAAAATTAATAAGATTTCGTAAGGATTAAATATGGGTCGTTTGTAGTTCTCGGTTGAAGTAGCTTTTCCCATGAGAATGACTTTAGGTAGAGGTGACCAAAAAATCCGGTTATTCGATTTTGATCCGAAACCGGCTACATCAAATCCGGTTTTTTGATAACCGGACCGGATTTTATCCGAACTGGTTTTTAACCGTATTTAGTATTTTTGGGTAGCCCATATTTTCTTACCGGATAAATTATCTGGTTATTAAAAACCGGTAAAAACCCTGATTTTTTATACATTAATTTTAAATTTTTTATGTATTTATAATCAAATATAATATAAAACATATTTGATTGGTGTAAAACTATATTCGTTTGAAGTTTTATTATCTTAATTATAGTTATAAGTTTATAATTTATAAGTTGTAAATGTAAAAATTATATAAGTTAAAAAGCCCAATTTTTATTAAAAATAAAGCCCAAATGAAAGATTTATCATAAACAAATGGTCAAACCCAAAATGAAAGTCTCAAACTAAAAAAGAATTAATAAATCAGATTTTTTTATAACAGGTTTTTGAAAAAGCAGGTTTTTTATATCTGATATCGGTTACATAGGTTACATTTTATTGGGTCTAAAACCGATTAAAATCCAAACCAGTTATTAAAAAAACCAATTGGTTAAAAACCGACTATTGTGCACCTCTAACTTTAAGTAGCATAAAAAGACAATGATTGCTCTACTCATACTTCTTTCGACCGTGTCATTCTGCTTCTTGCAAAACATTGATTTGGATGTTACGATATATTCTTTTAGTTTTTCACAAAAAAAAAAAAAAAAAGAATAATAAATCCACAGGATAAAATCATAAATATTTATGATAAGTTTAACCCATCTACTTAAATATATTGTTATAAACTTAGTGGTGAGTATTTAAGAACTTAATGGTATACAAATATTGTAATCAGACTTTCATTATGTGTTATGTGACACATGAATAATTTAAAGATTCCGTTATCTGTTGTCAATATCTTTACAAATTTGTGGTAATATTTAATTCGCCAAAGTCTTCAACATCCTGTATCAGTAAATTATCATTTTAATTACAAAATAAAATAGTTTAGATTTTGGTTCAAAGTCTTAAAGTCATGTTATATTTTACTTTTAAATATAATTGAAAAAGCATCAATTATCAAAGCAAAATCAAATTGAAACTTATGCACAACTACTACCATTTCATAACATGTAAATTTGGCAGGGAGAAAAATTAAAGCAAAAAAGTTTGATTGATTAGTTTAATGGCTTATTTTAATGTGATGTTGTTGAAGTTGTCAATCACAAAAAATTCACATGAATATTTTATTAGACAATGAATGAATCAAGGATGGCCCTAAACGCCTCTTCTTAATTTGTCCCATCAATCCAATAATTTTGATTTTTCCCCCCTTGCTTTTTTGCTTTTCATTACTATATTCATTTAGCCAAATCAGTAGTTTCGGTCTAACAAATTTGCAAACTATATCGGATAAACTCCATAATTCCGCAACACACTGTTTCGGTAACATCAAAATCACTATTATTAGAAGACGTAAACGCCTTTCACCTCTTTATGTTGCATCAGAAAACTTGTTCACCAAATGGAATTCAAAGGAATTTTAATTTTCATTTTAGTTGTTATTGTGTTATGGTAAGGAATAAAAGATAGCTTTTAGTATTGATCAATAATGTAGGTTGGAATCCAAATCATATTCATGCATTAGTTGATAAGAATGTCAAATCCATATAAACAAAGAATTTGATACCAAATTAATAAACTTTAACTCTATAATCTTGTTATGAAAAGTTTTAAAGAAGTTAAATTTAAATTCTAAATCTTTCGAATTTTATTTCTGAACAATGTGACAAAAGTTGGATATTCAATTTTTAGATAAAAAAAATCCTAAACCTTAACTGCTATATAGTAGAAAGTATTAAAATTGTTGTATATAATTTAATAATTAATTCCAAACTGATATGGGAAAACTCATGTATCAAAATTTCCAAACCGACAAGCGGATTACCAAAATGTGTAACCTGACCAAACCGATCAAATTACTTCACTTTAATCATATCAGACCATACCCACCGATTATAGTCGGGTTCAGATATATCTTTTAAATTGGGGAGTTAAAAATCTATAATTTTAATAGGTTGGAGCTTAATTATTATAATGTGATGTTCGTGGAAGGTCTCAATCATATAGAAACCATAAGAATATTTGAAAGGGACAATGAAGAATGGCCCTAAACACCTCCTCTTTCTCCCAACAACACCAACATACATATAACATTTTATTAATTTATCTATATATATAATTATTCACACACCCACCTTTTCCTTTTCCAGCGTGTGTGTGTATATATATATATATACAGACACACACACACACACACAAAAGAAAGAAAGAAACCAACTTAATTCCATCTTCTATATATACATCGATCCACAGGTACGTAGCCAAAAGCTCAGGTGGGTGATCGATGGCCAAGGGTGGAAAGCTAACGAAGATCAAGTCGGTGTTAAAGAAATGGCATTCGTTTGGCAACGGCAAGTCGGATGGTCTCCCCAAGCAGGGCAATGCCTTGGCCACCGCTAGTTCTGATGAATCAGACGATCAGTACAACAACTTGAGCCATTCTCATAATGCTGTGTATGTAGGGAAGTCGCGGCGTCGCTACCTAATAAGCTCGCATGTGGCCCAACACCCGTTGTTCCAGGAGCTTGTGGAGCGATCGGGTGATGGGGATTCCATTGATTGTGAGGTTGTCTTGTTTGAACATCTACTGTGGATGATCGACAATGTTGATGCTCAACCTGATGCTTTGCATGAGCTCGTTGATTTTTACGCTTGCTGATGCTTATTTTCCTTTTTTTTTTTTTTTTTTTCTCGATCATTTGTGTAATATGATCGAATTAATTAGTTTTCATTCAATTCTTGGACAACAACCATATGATCAAAACTTGTTATTGTTTAATTTTTATGCTTTACCTTTTGATTACATATATATCAATTCAATATTATATTTCTGTCTCGATCTGTAACAACAAATAATCGATCATCAGGTCTGGTCAGGCCAAGTAAATGCATGGATCATTAAAAAAAATAAGAAAAACATACATAATATAAAAAGCCCGATTCTCATTTAAGTTTATTGTGATTTCATACGGCTAAATGTGTTTTTAAATCGGATGAAATTATAAACAAGTCACCAAGCAAAATGGACTACGTTGCATAACATGTATGACAATATGGCCATGTACACCGTTAATGTTATGACTTGTATCATCCATCAGTCTTAGAGGGCGTTTGGTATTGCGTTATGAATGTGATTATTAGCTTATTACGTTACAATAACGCAAATAATTGGTTTAAAGTGTTTGGATTGCATACGTTAATAAGTGATTATTTGCGTTTGGCGTTTGTCCTGCCACACTTTTTCATAAGTTAAAATTTGTAGCTTATTTGCTTAATAAGTGATTATTTGGTCATTTTACAAGTAAAAACGCAAATCCAAACACTTTAAAAACTGATTGTTTGAAAATTATGATATCAAACAGCAGAAGCTAAACCAAACACTACATTTCCTGCAGCACTTTTTGTTACAGCAATTATCTGATTATTAGTTTCCAAAACGCTACAGCACTTTTTCAAACGCAAATCCAAACACCCTCTTAAAATCCATCGGGTTTAACAAACTAATCATATATCAGTTTAAAGAAAAAAATGACGTATGTATCTTATAATTTTCACTAATAAAAAAATTAAAATAATTTATTATAGAAAATTATTCTCTAACTAGGATTTCTGTTTTGAAAACCTTTGAATACAAAATGTTCTTCCACGTACTTTTAGGCTTTTAGTTTTTTTATTGAAAATTTTCATCAGAAACTATCAAAGTGTAAACTCAATTATTTAAATATCTACACGGATAATAAACTGCCCGTTTAAATTGATTGAATTAATAATTAATTGTAGAAATTAATGGATTTAAACGTATGTGTAGAGTAATTGGTAGGGGGTGAAGCGTCAATGTCAAATACCGTTTGGTTGAATGCGACAACTGTGATCGAGTGTGTGAAAGAGTTGGTACTTTACATTACATAAATATAGAAATAAACAAGTTTAGTAATATAATAAACAAGGGGAAAAAGTTTAGTAGATTAATTTGTTAATGTTATGGTGGGGAAGGAAATGATTGGGTTGGTTGAGGATGCTATTTTAATTGCTACCTTTTTATTTTCAATTTATCAATTAACTATATTTTTATAATTTCTTCATGTACCAAACCCCTCCCTTTCTTTCTTCACCTTTTTTTATTTTATATTTTATAAATTTGTTTAGTGTTTATTTAAATTAAAAGAAATAGGAATGCAACTAGGCAAGCAATAGCATGGGATGTTTTTAGAAACCAATAAATATGGTATTATTGATTAAAATATGGAAGTTTATTATGTATTTGTTATTTATAATAAACGCGTTTTCTTCAACCTCCCTCCCTCTTAATATTTTATTCATTCCTTTATTAGTCGGTCATGAACTTTATCGGATAAACGAGGATTAATTACGCTAAACAAACTAATTTTTTTATAATAACAAATTTGTATGCAAGGCATTCATTATTCTTTCTCTCACACAAAATGTATAAATTGTCATAAATGTAATTTTATAAGATATGCCTTTTTCTTTGTACAACAGAACTCACACATTTATCTAATCTCACTTTTAAATCTACACATATGTACACAATGAGACTTGAACCCTCAATCTTGGGATCTCCTTTAATACATTGGTACTAGTAGGCTATATGACAATTTCACATGCAATTTATTTGAGTTTAACCTTATAAGTTAGAAACTCTATTTCTCATTTATAAATTGTGTTTTTAAATGATTTTTTTACAGAAGCTTATTAAAAATATTAAAAAGTTGTCTTAATAGTATTATAAAAAATAAAATTACATTAATAAGTTATGTTTCTAATGTGATTTATTTATTTACATTCCTTTTATGTCATTTGTATTTTTAGGCTCTAACTTTAACTAACTTACTAAATACATCGATTAATAAAAGTTTCAGTTAACGGCTATTTTTACCAATCATATTCAAAATATGATGCCGGATAGCTTGTACGTGTGTCTATGCAAGAAAAAATTAACACAATTTCAGTATATTACCTGATTGAATAATTTTGAAAGTTTGTAAAAGAGCAAATACTAAGATCCAAAAAACACAAAGATGCACAATACCATAGGAATGTCCAATGTCTTGATTGTGTATGGTCAAGGGGGATGAATGTGGTGGACAGGTCATGTTCCTTCATATAACTTGACACTATTGAACTTATCCTTATTTAATGAATATTTTATTTATAAACAGATTATGTATACATAAAATTCAACTAAAAATGAAAGAATGCAAAGTACACTCAAGTGTTTATAATCCATTCAAACAGTTTTATTTTAGTAAAATTAGATCATTATATGTATCTTAATATAAGTTTTGTAATGCTATTTTATATCCTATTTATTTATAGAATTATAAAAAAGGAAACATATTGACTAACCAAATATAATACAATGTGTTTAAACTAAAAGATAGAACATCATAAAGTTCACATTATATACAAAATTTTGTGCAAAAAACTTTTAAATCGGACATTTTTTGCGCTTAAAACCATCAATCATTTTAATTGCACAAAAAACCCCAAATGGTAAAATTACACGGAATTAGGATATTATCGGTTGTAACCGATTGAATGTCATAGATCACCTTTGACAAGTCACCAGTGACCACCATAATTTTATCGAAAAAATAAATTTCAACAAAGAAAACACAGATTTGATCAAAGAAATCAACAAGTAATGTGGATTTGAATTATAAAATATAGACAAGTGAGTTCACAAACATGATCCAACCAATCATAGAAGGTTCGTCAAAGACGCAAGGTTGATCAACAGATTGCAACTAGTTAATCAGATATTTTAATCAGTCGGGGGTTTTTTATGCAGTGAAAAATGATTGGTACGTTAAAATTATAGGATAATCGACGGAAATTTAGGAATATGTCGGTTTGTGGTTTTGACTTGCAGCTTGGTATGAACATGGTTAAGAAACTTTGTTCTTGTTGCTAGTTTAAGAAGTTAAATGATGTTGATTTTACAAACCCGTTTGTCCCAAAAGTGTATTACACAACTAAAAATTAATTAATTAAAATTATCTTTTTAATATGATCTTTATTGTTAAAATATTTTAGTAAGACCCATTAAGTTTTATTGGTTAATGTAGTTATGTTGTGGGAGGTTTAGACTTTGTGTATTGTTGGATTAACTGTTGCAGCCAACTATCTAAGTAGGTTGGTGGATGCATCTTGCAGATTTTGGAGGTCATATTATTGTAACTTATAGTTTATAATTAGTATAAATGGTCTATTCTAAATCGATGTCCTTAGTTTTGGTTTTAAATCTTTAATATGAATAAACCAAACCAAAACCCAATCAAACCGGACTCGAACTGTATTCAATCAATTTCAAATCCATTTAGGGCATTTGGGCTTTAGCACTATAAACTTAACCAAGAGGGCAGAACAGATTTGACCCCCTATCATTATCACAATGCCACCTGGCATCCGTACATCTATACTAGTTTTGGTTTTAAATCTTTAATATAAATAAACCAAACCAAAACCCAATCAAACCGGACTCGAACTGTATTCAATCAATTTCAAATCCATTTAGGGCATTTGGGCTTTAGCACTATAAACTTAACCAAGAGGGCAGAACATATTTGACCCCCTATCATTATCACAATGCCACCTGGCATCCCTACATCTATACTAGTTTAATTTGGTTTGGATTGGTCTTTAAAGTTTCAAGTTTTACGATCTTAAAGCAAACGGGCCAATCTCTTTTTTCCTATTGACACAAGCCCAAAGTTCTTATCACACCTAACAAAGAAAATGAGTTGATTTTTTGATTGGAAGGAAGCCCGACACATATGCCACATCTATGTAATACTCCCAATATATCCAATTAATTCAGCCCACACACTAATTCATTGCAAATTTAGTGAGTATTTGCCGTCGATTAATACTCATTTTGCTAACCACACCAACTATTCGACAAAATAATACAAACCCTTGCCACCGTAAGCAGTATCGCGAGTACAAGATCATGTCTGGAATCGAGGTTTGCTGAGTGGAATAAGTTGATATCTTGGATGAATTTGCTGTGACGGGAGGTCTTACGGCTGAGTCCAACGCTGGATTCAAAGCTCTTGAGGCGGTGGTGGAATGGGTGGTCGGAGGGGATGAAGTCGGAAGATAGGATGATTTTGGTTCCGTGACGAGATATCTTAAGGAGCTTATCGACGCCGTCGCGTTTAGCGAGGTATGCTTCGAGGTGGATTAGGAAGTCTCGATTGTTTTTGGTGGGGTTTAAATTTGATTTGGTGATTGTTTTGTTATGATTGAGATTTGAGGTCTGTTGATTGATGGGATTCTTTCTTGATATCTATAGTTTTAATATATAATTAAAAAATCATTAATAATAATATAAATAAATAAACTTTAATAAATAAGTTATAAAAGATTTTTATGTTTTAAAAGTTTATTAAAAAATTTCACAAATGGTCCCTAATGGTAGTATATTTCATTTCACAAATGGTCTCTGAGAGGCAAAAAGACGAAAATGCTCTCATTTCTAACGGTCAAAGTTAACAGATGTTATTCAGAGGGATCATTTGTGTGAAAGGTTTGTGTTTTTGATACCTCTGGTGTAATAAAAAGGATTGAGGGACCAAAACCTTAATAGCCCGCAAACCACAGGGGCCATTTGTGTAATTTACTCTAAACTTTATTAAGAAATATAAAAAGTTAAAAGAGTAATCAATATCAATCAACAGCACAAGAGCTTTCTAAAAGATACTTTAACTTAATCTTTTTCAAAAGAAAAGCTTTAAAATCTGCCGTTCAAAATTATTATTCTTTTTATTTTTTCCTTTCTTTTTTTTAATGTGAAGTTTAAAAAAAAACAGCTTAAAAGTTACATTAGAAACTTGGTAACCATGTAGACTTGTAAGTTGTATTTCGAAACAACAAAAGGTTGGCATAGTTCACGTATAGCATAACATACAGCATAGTTCAATATTTTACCAAGTGTTAAAACTCAACCTAAAGTTTGGTCACAATGTGAAACTAACCCGTTTTTTATGGATTAATAAATTAAGCAGAAAAACGATGTCTATTACCATAAAAGAAAATGATATCGTGTAGTCTTAATATTAACAATTTTACATTACCTTGACAATATTTAGGTATTTTGGCCGATCAATATATTTCTGAAAGAAACATGAGAACTCACATAATTCATATTAATGTCATTGAAACAAGGTCTATAATAGATTGACCTCTAAGGCATTGTTTGTTTTTTCTTAGAAGATCTTCGAACCTCTTATGTTTGCGAACTCGAAGACGCGGGAAGACGTTTTATATGAAAGTGCGTTTATTTTATTTCGTCTTCCCACGTCTGCAGACCTTTAGGCCATCAATTCTGACCGCAGATTTCTACTGCTAAGTGTGCAGACCGCAAACATCAACCTTTTAAAAAACAAACAACACCTAAGCCAACCCTTGGCTTTCTTTGTTGTCACCAAGACAGCATAACAAATGATTTTCCTGAGATACCCACAATCTTTTCCATATCCTTTCATCTCTCACCTATCAAATATATAATTCCTATGAGGTGTCTTTACTCTTATGATAATATCATGTTACTCATATAATACAGATCTCACATGATTTATAAATCTTTAAGCACATGCCATCTTCAATCACATGATCCCTAATCCCTTATTTTAAACACAAGTATGCATCTCCTTTGCCTTAAAGCTTTCCCATTCTCAAAATGCCCCTTTACAACCAATTTCTAAAATCAAATATGACTTTACAAGGAAGCGTAATCGCTTTTGTGCAACAAAAGCTACTCCGTATAACATGGATAATGATGGTTTTCTTCATGTTTCGGATTCTAAAATAGCGTGTCAACATTAGATGATATTGTTAAACAAACCACAAGGCCAAAAGACTACTTGAATTTTAGATTTTCATTTAACAATGAATATGTCTCGAGTCCAAACGATACAAATTCCAGTAATCGACAATCCAACCACATCAAAATGCATAACACCAAGTTAAACTGAACCTACAAACACAAGTTTTTTCCTACGAAACTATATCTTCCACTATTTCATTTGAATATTCGAAAGAGAGAAGAACAAAGATACAGATAAAAGAATGTCAAATCTGCATACCAGGAGAAACTCTCTTTTTAAGTTTTCCACCAAAAGAACAAGCTGCATCCCACATTACTTACACACTTTTATGTTTTTGGTCTTTACTCCTTCAAACTGTAGCTGAAAAAAGCATCCATGAAAAATGAAACGATATCAAGATTAGCTAACACGAATCGAAATCGAAACAACCAAAAAGTCATACAAAATTTACTTTTTTTCTTACCTTGGTTGTTTTCAGAATGATCTTTTTGATGATGTTCCATGCAATTGAGGAGATACTTAAAGGTCTCTATCTCGCAAGGGATGGTGAGGCCGCCACTGTGATCAAACCCGAATTCCTCCTCAACTTTTTCGAGCAACACCTTGAATAATGGATCTCTAAGATAGCTTGTGGGAATAATGAACCTACGGAGCTCAGGACCTACATACACTGCCAAGTAACCCTTTGGAACATCATTTGGAGGATCAGGGCTTTGGCAACCATCCTCAATATCAGAATCGGAGTAAACATTGTAGCCCTTCAATCTCATGCTTATTGCAGGATTAATTCCGGCACCAGATCGATTACGGATTGGAGGAGTATTGTCAGCATCATCATTCCCCTTGACCCCAATTGTCACATGCTGCCATTTTTGTAAAATTTCTTTTAGCCTGACGATTTGTCGAATACCATTCAATTTGGTTCCTCCGTTGTCATCCATTCTTGCGAATCTGCCTGTTACAGAGCACTAACAATTCCTCCTGCTGACTGATGCATTTTAAAAAAAATTCACGTTAGAACGTATTGAAATCGCGGAATTAGTGGATGATGAATTCTTCTGTACTAATAGAAATAGATCAAACAATGCAGTGTGGAATAAGTAATCAGAGATAACATAAGCATGTAATAGTAGAGACAGACACAAATTTGAGCAGAGAAATAGATGAGAATGAAGTAACGAAACACAAAGTATCAAAAGAGAAGAGGCGTTGATGATGATAATGAAAAACGTATAAAAAAGAAAGAAAACAAACCTGAAGGTGGCGGGTGGAGGAAGAGGCGTTGATGATGATAATGGAGAACAGAGAGAGAGATCTGGTTGAGATGATGAAGACGATGTAAAAGAGGGAATCTGATGGGTAAGAAGAAGAAATCGAATAGTGGAATCAATCGATCAATCAATCGTGTTGGTTTGGATCCTTATTTTTGGACTAACACACGCTTCTATTAGTCATATGAAAATGGCTTTTCTCAGTCGGAAAGAAACCTTTTTCTTGGGAAGAAAGTATGATGACAAGCTTTAAATATTCAGGCCAGATGCCCTCCCTTTTCCTGTCCCTTGCTTTCCTTTTCTTAATTTATTCAAATGTATGTACGAGCATTATGACGGGTTCGACTTCAGTTGGAGGCAAGTTGGAGTTTAAGTGCTGAATGTAAGTTTTAAAGTCCCCACATGGGACGAAGGGTAGATTAAGAATAGAAGTATGCTAGTTTGACGTTCAAATATATATAGGGTTGGGTTCCATGGAGTCCTGAAGTCTCACACTGTTTGTTTCAATAGGCAAAAATGTTGAATTGTCGAATCATATTTTTTTGATTAAATGCTAATTTAATTAAAAATCAATCCCTAAATAGTAACATATCTTTCATAATTAAGATTCAATAATTAAGATTTCATAACATAAAACCAAATATTCTCTCATGTTTTTCTTTCTAATTCTCGTATTCCTATCAATGGTCATACTTTTTTAATTGAAAATCATATCATATTTATTGATTTTTTTAGTTCCGTGTTATATTACTACGTATGCACATGTTCAAATACGTATATGGACATGTTCAGTTGCTGCAATGTATAGTTTCGTATACAAACATGTTCATTTGCTGCAGGAATATGTTCAATCGTTGCAAGTACAAGAACATGTTCAGTTGCTGCAATGTATAGTTTCGTATACGAACATGTTCAGTTGTTGCAAAAACATGTTCAACATATGCAAATATTTAAACATGTTCAGTTGCTGCAAGTATATGGTTTCGTATATATTTTTAACAAAAGAATTATAACATTACATTAAAATTATCTCTATATATTTGTACATGTTTGATCAATTCATATCTGTATGTGTATGGAATATGCAACAATGAAGTGAGAGACTAAAACGTTTAATCATATTGAGAATCATTTTAGGAGTGAAAAATGAAAGTTTCCTTTTTAAATCTATCAAACATAAAAATCAATACCAAGAATACCCTTGTTGTCCAAACACTCACATATTTTTAAAAAAGTACAAGTTTAAAGAAAAACATTTTTAAAATAATAGTAAATAATTGTCAAACATAGGGAGATTCTAGAACTCCACTCTAATATGGGAGTCCATGGAACTTTTATATATATATATATATATATATATATATATATATATATATATATATATATATATATATATATATATATATATATATATATATATATATATATATATATATATATAGGGTTAGGTTCTATGGGGCACCTGTGTGCATCGTGCAACTTAGGAACCCATATACACCGTTAGATCTAGAAAGTGAATGGCTAAGATTACAATGGCAAAAAGGCAATAAAGATGAAATTTGTGAACGCATTATGATGCACGATTTACATATTAGATGTGCATAAGGGTATTTTCGGAAAAAATAATATATCAAGTCAACTCAAAATTAAATTTATATTGATTGAATATTTAATTCAATAATCAAGTATTAAATGCTAATAAATTTATAAAATGCACTTCTAAAATTAAAAAATTCCAATTGAACAAAAATCCAACATGATGCTTCATCATCTTCATTGACTGTGCATCTTCGTATTTATCTTTCCCGGGTTATGCATCATCGTGTTCATATGGAGCACCAGGTTATGCATCATCGTGTTCATACTGTGCATCTTCGTATTCGTCTTCTTCACATCGTATACGTTCATAGGTTCATGAGTTCAACGTGATGCATCATTTTCATCTTCATCTCATCATCGTCTTCTCAAACTCGTCGGTCGATTGTGTGTGTGTGAGAGAGAGAGAGAGAGAGGGAATAATATATGGAGAATGGTTAATGAGATTGATTTAGTTTCCTATTTTAATCCTAATCTATTAATTAAAAGAATAATTAATTTTTTCAAATAAAGTATTCCAATATTACCCTTATTGCATCATTTGTAAACAAGCAATGCATTTTTGGTTCCCATTTGGTTCCCGATGCATATGGTGCCCCATAGAACCTCAATCTATATATATATATATATATATATATATATATAAAGAATATGGTTCGTGTGAGTACCTAAAAAATGCAGAGTACCGTGAGTACCTGTGAACACACGGATTTCAGATGTGAACTTGCTCCGAAATTTTTTTCATATTCATTTAGATACAAATAATATAAGGCTATTCGTAAAAAAATATATACATTTACACTTTCTATCATCTTAAAAGTCATGTGAACGTGAAAAAATTCATGTGAACTTGCTTAGTCGTGAACACACGTTCACAACAGCAGAGTTCATGTGAACACACACGTTTCACATAGTTCTAGTGTGTGTTTAGGTGTGATGTTTTGCAAGTAGTCTTGTATTATTAATTTAAACATGATTATGAAAAAAATTTTAAAAAAAAAAATAATTTTAAGCGAGGTATCTCCGGTACTCCGCAAAACTAGTTGTACTCATTTGAACCCAAATCTATATATATATATATATATATATATATATATATATATATATATGAAAAACTTTTTATATTTTCAAGTTTTAACCCAACTGAATAAGTTTTCAATGGATTCGTTATATTCGTTAAACTTTAATATACATAGGATTCATTAATTTTATTACATTCTCGAGGCTTTTATATGTAAAAGAACCATTGCATTCATTCACATTCAACGAATCAAATATAAATAAGTTTCATTGGGTTAATTGACTTCGAATAATAGAAATTATCAATTGTAACACGCAAACACCTTAAGTGATGGTGACATGCCAATTTTTAATAGATGCTTATGGTGTTTAATATATAAAGAGTAAAGGACATTTTTGGTCCCTGTGGTTTATAGGTTTACCCAGATGCGGTCCTTAAACCCTAATAAAGACAAATTGCATCCCTATTTTGCTAATTTTTTGCCTTTTTAGTCCCTCTGACCAACTCCGTTAATATTTGCTCCGTTAACTCTAATAAAGTAAGGGTAGAGTTGTCATTTCTTATCTGGACTCTTTCTTCTCTCTTCAAGCAAACCCAATGCCTCGTCTACCCTGTTAACTGCAACATATCCTTTAATCATAGTGGCATAAGTAACCAAATCCGGCTCCATGTTTCTTCCCTTCATCTCCACAAGAAGCTTAAGCGCATCATCCATTTTCTGAACCAGAGCATACCCAATAATCATGGTATTATAAGTAGTCAGGTTTGGTTCGATACTACGTGCCTTCATCTCCACCATGAGGTGCTCTGCATCCTCCATTTTCCTAACCTTAACATACCCATTAATCATCGAAGTATAAGTACCCAACGATGGCTCCATCTTTTGTCCCTTCATCTCCATCAAGAGCTTCTCTGCCTCCTCCATTTTCTTCACCTTAACATACCCATTAATCATCGTGTTATAAATAATAAAATTGGGCAAAAGATTTCGATTTTTCATATCTTGAAAGAACCTATTTGCGGTCTCAACTCTTGATGAATGGCAGAAACTGGAAATCATGAAAGCATAAGTATGTTGAGTTGGAATTACGCCATTAGACAACATCCTATCGAAGAACTTCTCAGCCATGGCGTACTTCTTTTCGCTTACGATTACTTCCAACAAAGGATTGTACGACTTAATCGTCCTGGGCACACCCAATTCCTCCATTTTCAAGAAAATCTTTACACAATTCTTTGTTCGTTCATGGGATCAATGGCGTCGTCTGTGTACGTATACAGTAAGAAGAAGAGAAAAGAAAGAGGCCAGATAAGAAATGACAACTCTACCCTTGCTTTATTAGAGTTAACAGAGCAAATATTAACGGAGTTGGTCAGAGGGACTAAAAAGGCAAAAAATTAGCAAAATAGGGATGCAATTTGTCTTTATTAGGGTTTAAGGACCGCATCTGGGTAAACCTATAAACCACAGGGACCATAAATGTCCTTTACTCATATATAAATGATGCTTATTAAAACCCTACTATGTGTGTATGTGTGTGTATAGAGAAAAGATCATTTCAAAAGCTTAAAAATTCAAGAGAAGTAAATAAGTGATATGTACCAATCATTTAATAACCATATTAATTGCTTATATTTAATTAATAGAATGGTAATTACACTACAAGAAAAGTGTCATTTAATGACACACACTTTTAGTGACACAAAAATAAGTGTCACTATATCTTACTTTTAGTGACACTTATGAAAAAAGTGTAGGTATAGAGCAATCTTTTACCCACACTTTTTCTAAATTAGTGACACAAACACATACATTTTTAGTCACTATATATCTATACCCACTCCACTTTTACCCACACTTTTTGTTGTGTAGGTAAAAGATTTTGATACCTATAGTGACACTTATTTTTCAACAAAAAGAGTGGGTAAAAGTGGAGTGGGTATAGATATATAGTGACTAAAAATGTATGTGTTTGTGTCACTAATTCAGAATAAGTGTGGGTAAAAAATTGCTCTATACCTACACTTTTTCATAAGTGTCACTAAAAGTAAGATATAGTGACACTTATTTTTGTGTCACTAAAAGTGTGTGTCACTAAATGACACTTTTCTTGTAGTGTTATGTCATCATTAAATCATAATATTTAAAGTTTTTCCCTAATATTACTCCCCAAAATCACTCATTATTTAATTTAAAATATAAAATCTCTCTTACAAATACAATAAAGTTTTTTTAATTCAAAAATCATGTGAGATATTGTTTATTTAGATTTATTCAATATCATTCCAAAATCATATTGATGCCACAAAATATTCACATATGAATATGTCTAAATATGTAATTTTATTAACTACTATATAAATGAATATTTATTAATGCTTAACAAGAAATATTCACATATGAATATCTTTAAACATACATATCTTAATGTGTGGATATATAATGACAATCATATTTTCATTCCACAAATAAATCACCTAATTTATCAACTATAATTTATGAATAATTTTAGGAATATCATAAATATGTGTCACTGAAAAATATTCATAAATGAATATGAAAAAAAGAATATATAAACTATCATTGAAAGACATTCATATACAAATATTTCTAAAAATGAGAAATAAATAATGAACTGATATTCATATATAAATAATTTACAACATTAAAAACACTACTAACGAATACTCATAGACGAATAGTTAAAACAATTTTAATAAATATACCATTGAAAAATGTTCATGTATGAATCTTTTAGAGAAAACCACATAAATAAATAACTTGAATATATTCATATACCAACATTTCGAAATCTGAAAGAAAAATGAAATATGTTATATTATTTTAAAGAAAAAAGAATGAGAATTCACGGTTCACCTATATTAATGAAGGAGAGAGAAATGATAACTTTTCAATATTTTGTACTAATTTTACCATTTTTCTGATTTTTTTAAATTACTTTAATGTCAATTTATTCAATTAATATTACAATTATACCACATTCTATATTAAACATCAACTAATTAAAATATATTCACACGAGTATTTTATTTAAAATTGATTAAGTATTAAAAGTATTGGAAATTACATTCTGTCAAAAGATTTGCATTATGCAACATTTTTTTTATCAGGAGTTCGTCAAAAAAATTACATTATATTTTAGGAAAAAATTGTTAATCGGAAAAACAAATAGTAAACAGGATTAAAAAAGTTATGAGGGATGCTGAATTTTTTTAATAATAAAGAAGAATAAAATCTTGTTATGGTAATTAATAACAAGTATAAATTATTGTTTTATTAGTTAAATTAAAAGTTGACTGTATAAGCTTATGCGATGGACTTTGAATGTATCATGTATGCAGTATGTCCCATAAAAATTAAAACGTTAATTTACGACAAGAATTATATGTGGGTTAAAAAAATGTTACTATCTTATAGTTTGCATCCTTTTTATGAATCTGTTAAATTATACATGCATGCAGCATGCATGTATGTATGTGTGTTAGTTGAAATAAGCTGCTTGATTTACATGCACGAGCATGATGTTGATGGGATACATATCTCGAACAATGCGTTGTCAGGCCTAACCGAATGGCATGGCACCATTCGGTGAGAAGTGACGAACCAAAGCACGAAGTCTTGAGAAAACCTTTCTTATGGTAACTTGGTAGGTCCTACTTCAATAGTAGGGCTGTAAATCCGGCCTATCATAATACCTTCACAAAATTAAGGACATTTAAGCATCTTCTATCTTGCAGTATAAATAGAAGATATTATGATCAACAAAAGTATTTGCTCATTTAACACCAATCTATATGTTTTCAGGATATGATATTTACCAAAGGTATGCTCTCACTCCGACATCTTTCTAAAGAAACCTTTATGGGCAACATCACTGGTGAGATTCATAACACAAACATAAATTACATTCGACTAGAGTTGTGGTATTATGTATATGGCTAAAAGTTTGCATGATCATGTTGTTTTTCTAAAAGACTAAAAACACACACACCCTTTAAATCCTCATCCTAAATGACTAAATCTACACATTTTTGTTTAGGACTCGAAATCCTGATCTAGAATCAATGTTAACGATTGGCATTGTTGGGCTACAAGCCCTTGATTGCATCACCTTATTGTTATTCAACTATTTTTAAATATTTTAAACTAAGATTTGTATTCGAACGATTCATTCATTATTTATCATTCGCTTATTGGTTGTCTATTGGATTTTCACTTTGGTATTATTTTCTTGTATTATTATTATTGGAGTTCAATATTTTCTTGATTAAAAACAGTTTTGACTATGCCTTTTTAATGTCTCATATATTTTTTTTTTTGGTGTTGTCAGCAAGGAAAACCATGTGACGGAGGTAACAAACTAACAATGAGATTGATGGAATTAACTTATTATAACTTTTAATACTTTTGATGTGTATCGTTTATTGGGCCCGTAGCATGCCAAATGAATTGGGCTTTTATAGTTGATGAATATGATGACTACATGCATACTTAAGGCTCCAAGCCTCCAATGAACAAAATCAGAAGACGATATGATATTAAAATTATATCAAGCATTCCAGAATTTGCGTTAGTTTTGGTTTTACTTTTTTTGAACAACAAGAGAAAACGTACAAGGAGCTACGGCATTTCCATCACCCCAAAGCATGAAGACTCGAAAAATATATTAAACATAATATTAATAAGTCTAGATCAATAACATCTTTCGAAAAGGATCATGAAAATCGAATATGGATTTCAGGATTTTTTTTGTCGAATCCAACATTTTGGAGTTAATAAGATAATAGATTGTTATTAAATCAATGTTAATGACTTAATAATATAAATTTTTATAGCATTAGGGGTTTTTAGTCAAATCACAGTTATGTCCAAGGTATCTTGAGGTTAATGAAATCATAAACAGTACCAATTAATTAATTCAATTAATGTTGAAATGATGATGATGATAAAAATAATAACAACAATAATAGTAATCATGATAAAAAATAATAATAATGATAAAAGTGATGATGATAAAAGATGATGACAATAAAAAAAAATAACAATAATAATAAGCCGATGTACAACTCAAGCATACCAAAATTCAAAATGTTTGTTTGACATTAATAAATAATAATCACAATTATTGATGCTTAAAGCAGGTACGATTGGCTCAAAATTCCATTTGTTGTATATAAAACCCATTGTTTTTATTGATTATAGAGTAAATTACATAAATAGTCCCTGTGCTTTGATCGAAATTATGGATTTGGTCCCTGGTCTTTAAAAATTGCATAAATGGTCCCTCAAAATACTATTTGCTTGCAAAAATGGTCCCTCATTCTCTTAACTTTTTTTAAATGACGTTTTTGCCATTTTCTGTAACAATTTTGGTCCCTCAACTATGTAATTTATTTTCAGTTTTAGTCCTTTTCATAAATTTTTAGTTTTGTTTAAAATTTAAATATGAATTTTAAAATTTAATTATTATTATTTATACATTTTTAATTTTATAATACATTTATTCCTATTTATTTAAGATTATCCTATTAGAATATTTAATTTATTTAATTTATATTTTGTTTATATTCAATTTAAATATTAAACAATTATTTATCCTATATTTCATTTGTTAAAATAGTTATACATTTTTATCTTTTATATATTTTTATCTAATTATTTCATTACGTTAATATACTTTGATTTAGTTTACTTTTTAAGAAAGTATATAAACTAAGGGTTTTATTAATTTTGATTTAAATATTTTAATATGTTTGGATTCAAATTTAGTATTTATTTCTTTTTATTTCAATATTGAGTTATATTAATACGTTTCAATTTAAATTTAGTGTTTTATTTGTTTGTTTAAGTATACGTTACTTATTAGATTTCGATTTATTTATAATTTCTAATTAAAAATATAAAAACCTAACATTTTATTCTTTTTTATTTAAATATTTTGTTACGTTAATATGTTTCGACTTAATTATTATTTTCAAAAAAAAATATATAAAAACTTGACGTGTTATTCGTTTTTATCTTAAATATTTTATAACGTTAATACATTTTGAATTAATTGTAAATTTTAAGTGAATTATATAAACCATATAAACTTAACAAAAACATTTAGAAATGTATACGTTTTGAATTGTATAATTTGTTAGATACATTTTCGTTTGTATATTTTGTAATTAAATCAAAACATATTAATGTATTAAAATAATCATAATAAAAAGTGTTACGAACATATATATATATATATATAGAGAGAGAGAGAGAGAGAGAGAGAGAGAGAGAGAGAGAGAGAGAGAGAGAGAGAGAGAGAGAGAGAGAGAGAGAGAGATGAAATCAATTTTAATTGAATGTAAAAGTTCAGGGGGTTTATTGTAAATTTCTCATACTTGTAAATGTATAAATAGTAGGCGGTTATAACTTTTGCATGTACATATCAGAAAGTTTTTATTGATTTCTGTGCAAGCAAAGTCAAAACGAGAGAGAGAAACCGCAAGTGATTGTAATCATTCTTCTCATCTTGTAATGAAATCATTCTGTTGATTTTAATTCTGATTGTGTTCATATTGTATTTGATTGTTGATTTTGAAATAACAAAAAGCGAAATATATTAATGTAACTAAATAATCAGAATAAAAGGAATAAAGCAGTAAAATGTGTTACAAATTTAGAAATATTTAAAATCAAAATGAATAAATCCCCAAAATAAATAGAATAAAACGATAGCACGAGCGCCACAATATATAACAAAATAGTTATATTAGACTGTCTGTAAGTTTATATTTTTTTTATAAAAATTATAACTCAGTAAAATAATATTAACATAATAAATAGTTAGATTCAAACGTATAAAAGATAAAAACGCATATATATTTTTACAAATAAAACGTAAGATAAGTAATATATTAATAAATAAATTGGATATATAAAAGAGACGTAAATCAAATAAAATTAAATATAGAAATAAGGATAATATTAATAATAAAAATAAATAAATATTTTTAAAAATAAAAATTTATAAATAATAATAATAATTAACTTTTTAAATTAACATCTAATATTTAAGCAAAAAGTAAAAAATTATGATAAGGACTAAAACTGAAAATAATTACATAAACGAGGGACCAAAACTGGTATTAAGAAAAGGGCAAACCCGTCATTTAAAAAAAATTAAGGGAAAGAGGGACTATTTTTGCAAGTAAATAGTGTTTTTAAGGACCATTTATGTAATTTTTAAAGACCAGGGACCGAATCCATAATTTTAACTAAAGCACAGACCATTTTTGTAATTTACTTGTGATTATATTTTTGACTTTTGTGTGAGAGGAATGGGAATAAACTTAAATCGACTTAATTATATTTGTTATTATTGTATATAATAAAGGGTTTATTATGAAAAAAATCAACATGTTTTCTCGTTTTTTGTATTTTCGTCCGTCCATATTATTTTTTTTTATCAAAAACCTCAAGTTATTCATTTCTTATTGGTTTAGTGAAATTTGGACATTAGAACCCGGTTTTTCAAGTTTTTAAAACCCGGTTCACAAATTATAACCGGGGTCTAATGTCCAAAATTTCACTAAACCAATAAGAAAAGAATAACTTGAGGTTTTTTTATGGAAAAAAATAACATGGAGGGACGAAAACGCAAAAAACATGAAAACATGTTGTTTTTTTTCATAATAAACCCTATAATAAAACATTATATTAATCATCCATTTAAAGTCACGAATCAAATTAGTAACATAGTTCCATTAGTCTCATATAGGTTATCATATGTTTTTTTATACAGACTAATAAAATCATTGTATTTCCAAGACTCTATCATCATAAATTCATAATCTGGTCATCATTGAAGATAGATAAAATGTCAGTGAATATGCGAAAGAATAAAATGTGACTAAATGATTAGTATGGAAGGAGTTATAAAGAGCAGAAAGAGTTAAGTTAATTTATACAAAAATATCATGATGATGTAGTAGATTAAATAAAGTATATTAATTAATAGTAAGCAAAGCATTTGGTAATAGAATTAGAAAGATTGATTAGTGGCCAAAATGCATATTTACTGGATGAAGGAATTGAAGTCACTTGAAATTGAAATAAAGAAAGAAGAAAGTTAGGAAAAGCACATATATACAACCACCATTCCATTCCGGTCGTAAGGTAGCTAGATAAAGATGGATTCAATTTCAATCATGTGGCTGTGGCTGCGGCTGCGGTGATAAAAAAAATATTCATTGAAAGATGACAAAACATTTCAAGTAAAATTAGGTGAAAGATTTGATTCTTATTGTGACTTTTTATTCATATTCATATCTATCAAGTTTTTCTATCGTTTGTTCAAACTTAACTCTCACTACTATCTATATCTTCAAACCCATGCTCAAGTGCCTTATCATACATCAATTTATTATTCACCTAATATCTCTATCTATCATGCGGACTCTACAATTATTTAGCTTCCGTTTGGCTTCGGAAACAAAAAATAAAATACATGGTTTGGTTGATGTTTAATGTTGACTAAGAGTATATGTTATGAAACGTTAAGAATCTAAATTTTATAACACATAGCTAGGAATGAACTCGTGTATAGATTTTGTTGGAATTTAAACAAATTTTAATCCATTATTTTTGTAATCAAATTTTCCAAACACACTGTAGATACATTTTTAATTCCTTTAAATTTATTTTCGTGAGCTAAACACATGGGATTCTTGTAAGGAGTTATACCTACAAAACTATATATTTATCTATTTATTAAAAGAGTAACTACATGCCACTTGACGATTAAATAGAGTGTCACTTGGATTAACAATGATATGACATGTATATCCTATAATTTCTATAAATAAAATAAAATAAAAGTAAGTTATTTATAAAAAACCCTCTGAATAGGGTTTCCGTTTTAAAACTCATGAATATCACTTCTAATTTTTTAATCTCCCTGGTCTATTTTTGTTCAATCGTGTTTTCCTACTTTTAATTTCTTACCGAAGCTTTTCATCACTAATTACTGAAGTTTAAAATAAGTTATGTAAGTATCTCGTGTAATACATGAGTAATAAACTAGTATATGTATATGTGTGTGTGTATGGGTTAGGTTCCGGTAAGAACACTCAATTCCGTGAGAACTACTCTAAAATTTATGCGTTTAATGTATAAAATTCTGTATTTGAAGCTAAAATTTATACATTTGATAAATTAATGCATTTCATGTAAACATTTAAACATATTATAATAATTTATGTTTACTTTATGTACGACATTGTGCATGACAAAATTTGTGCATTTAACATTTAAATTTGTGCATTTAGTGTATAATTTAATGAATTTAAAATTTGAAGGTAATTTTAATGTTAGATTATGATATTTATTAATATTGAATACCAATAATGGTTTTAAGTTATAAATTTAATTTTTAAATTTGCGCATTTTGGAGTGGATATGATGTTCTCAAGGAATTAATGATTATTACCGGAACCCAATCCTATATATAAATATATTCTGGATTAATAGAGTACTCTAAATAATCTAGAGTACCGAACGCACAGGTTGTGAATAATTCACAGATTTTTTTTATATAAACATGTATAAACCAATATTATAAGACTTTTTATCAAAATAATCATACATTAAGATTCGAAAAATAACTTGAATGACCATTCACATAAATATATATATGACAATTCATAAAATTTTTAGGGATGTAGAATTAGTAAATGTATCTGAAATTTATATATCATCTGTGTAACGTTAATTTAAACACGATTATAAAAAAGATTTAGAACATATTTTTTAAGAACAGTACATTCAGGTGCACTCGATATTGAGCGACTTTTTTTAACCTATGTACGTGTGTGTCCCTATATATGTATATTATTAAATTATTAACAGTTGATGATTCATAATGAGGTTGCATTTAAATAAAATAAACGTACATAAAAGGTTTAGATATTGTTGAAGTTAGTTGGGCTGGCAAAGCCCAATGCATAAAAGTATTCTGCTGTAATGATTTTTCATTTGTTTTAATATTAATTGACATGTTGATAATGATTTGGTAACATCCGACTTTAAAAGGCATGTTATAAACATTATTGTTTTGATTTTGGTTGTCGTGGAGAACAACGTTTCTATTTTATTTAATCATTAATGATAATTCCAGATATTAAATAAATTGATTTAATTAATTTGCAACAAACAAACACTATTAATTAACTTCTGTTCTTCTATGTAAATTAATGTAAGCAATCAAATGCTTTATTAACACACCAAATAGTGGCAAATCCAAAATAAATTTTGTTGGGGTATGACATCGTATAAGATATTTCTCGTGTTAATTTTACGGAACACATAGACTAAAATTCGTAAAATTTACGTAAATCGTTGGGGGTATTTTCCCCCGCTTCTCTCCATGTGGCTCCGCCCCTGACACCAAACATATACACATTCATATTCATTTCATTTGTGATATGCTTTTTCATAAGTCATATACGTCTCCACAAGTATACTCAATTAATATGTATATTAATAAAGAAGGGTATTGAAGAGACAAATATCAACCATTAGATCAAGTAACTGCTAAATCATTTGATGTCTGTTTTTTTATAACCGTCCACTCTCCGTATGTTCAATCAAGAAATAAATCACTAAAAACAATACCTCTTATTTATAAAATAATATCTATATCTATATAATTATTATTTTGTGGTTACAAATTTACACATAACACTCTTTGACTTTAAACTAATATCTATTTTAAATATTATCCATTTTGTGTTTTTATAGCCTTTTATGTATAAAGTTTCAAATAAATATAATATATCATTGTGACAATTTTTTTTTGTCCACATTTTGATATAAATTTTGTTTTATGTTTCGATACACAATAATCGTTTGTATTTTAAATATAGGTATATCACTTTCTAAGAGTGGTAAACATTTTTAACTTGAAGGTTATGAATTCATATTTAACATCATTTTATAACTTTTAAGTAATATTAAGTTTAGATTTTACCTATTTATTATTATACAGCTTTTAATATACATAAATTTTTATATAAATAGAAGTATACCATTGTGATAAATTTATTTTATATATGTATTAATATAAAAAAAGAGTAAAGGACATTTTTGGTCATTGTGGTTTGATGGTTTACTCGGATTCAGTCCTTTAACCATAATAAGGTCAAATTTCATCACTATTTTGCTAATTTTGTGCCGTTTTAGTACATCGTCCGTTAAACTTAACGACACAACCGTTAAAATTGTAAGAATGATATTTTTACCCTTTTCATTGAGACGCTTTTAGTCCCTATGGTTTTATTATTTACCCATTTATAGTCCAACATTTATTTTATTTTATTTTATCTTTATAATTATATTATTTATAGATATACTTAATTTATTATAAACACACTTATTTTATTCATAAATATACTTATATTTTAATATTTTATTACATTTACAATTATTCGTATTTTATTTTAAAATTTAACTTTTATTTTAATTTAAATATATATTTCTTTACTAATTTATTTAAAGTTCATCTTTTTTATTAATTTTAATTTTTATAATATTATTGTTGACATTTATATATGTAATTTTGTTAGTTGTGTTTAAGTAGATATAATATCGTCGATATTTTTCTTCTCCAAAGTCACTATTTCTTTAAATATCTTCCAACCTAATCAATTATCGACACATAAATTATATACATATGTGAATATACTTGAAGAAATAATGACATTGGAAAATACTTGAAAATATTTTATACACACATATATATATATGTGTGTGTGTGTGTGTGTGTATATATATATATATATATATATATATATATATATATATATCACTACTACAAAATGAGCCTATTGCAACCTTTTGAAAGCAACTTTTATATAATTAGTTGCATTTGATTCTAAAGCAAGTTTAAAAAAATAAAGGTTGCATTAGAAGATCTAATGCAACATTTAACTTAAAAGGTTACAAATTTAATTAAATATGGCAACATTTATAAGAAAGGTTGCATTTGTTATAGGTTATAAATAACCTTTATTTTAAAAGGTTGCATTTGTCTAAAATAAATGCAACTTTTTTTTAAAAAAGTTACATCTAAAATGTGATTGTGATTTTTTTTATTTTTCTTTAAAATAAAATATATAACTATTTTACATTGTCAACATTTTCATTTGATTAATATTATTTATTGCTAATCTATTTAGTCTAAATATTAATATAAATAGATTCATCATTAAAATATTATAATTATTATATATATATATATATATATATATATATATATATATATATAGGTGGGTTCAATGGAGAACCTCCATGCATCGAAGAACTTTGAAGAACCTCCATGCACCACTACAAATGCATCACAATTCCCCCGTAATGCATCATTTTTTCCACGTGATGCATCGATTTCTACGTGATGCATTTCAATTTTCTAGCGATGCATTGTGGTTCTCCAAGGTTCTTCGATGCATAAGGTTCTCCATTGAACCCACCCCTATATATATATATATATATATATATATATATATATATATATATATATATATATATATATATATATATAAATTTTTATAAATTTAACTTAGTAACCTATTGCATTCTGGAATTTCATCCTCAATAATTTAAAAGGTTTAGGGAATTTTTAAATTTTAAAAAAGATAGTAAAAAAACTATAAGAAAAATAGACTTTATAAAAAATATCAGACATTTCCCCATTCATTTTCCCCAAAAATAAATCTGATTCTCCCTCTCCTAACCTAGCAACCCCCAAACGTTTCCACATCAATTCATCTAGCATCTTTCACGTGCTTCTCCTAAACCCTAGCTGCCTCACCGATCTAAGACAAGCGACCGATGGTATGTGCTCCGGCGACGCTCTGTCTCACCGTTGGTGGTGATGCTCACTTGCGGTGGCAACACACAGACACACACTCTCATTCGATGCCGAGATCTCCTCCCCTCTCCGGCGCCGCTGCCTCACCACGACCACCAGGAAGACGCCGCTGCTGCTGTGTGATCAATTTCTGGGTTTTCCCACTCTCATGGTGAAATAAGCCTTGCGGTGAACGAATTTCATTTCTCAAAGATGGAACAAGGTAAATCAGTAGTTGACGACTTTGCTTAACATAAATTTCTGGTTTAATTTTTTGCCCACTCTCATATGGTGAAATAGGCCTTGCTGACTTTGCTTAAAATAAATTTCTGGTTTAGTTTGTTGAATTGGATCTTTCCTTCTATCATTACCTATTGCTGGCTATGCAATTTTCCTTTGATGATAGTGTGATCAATTGGATGCCAAACTCGTGTTTAATCCTTATTAGTTGCTGCTGTAAAACAAAATTAAGAAAAATTGAATGAAAATGTGCAGGTGTGTGCGTGCAGTAAGTATGTGTGTGTGTTTGTGTATTGCAAAAAAAAAAAAACAAAAAGTTTGTGTAGTGGGTGCAATGTTTCAACTGTCTGTTTGCATTTGGCAGGGAGAAATTCTGTCTTCCGTGAATGGCCAAGAAGGCCATTGGCCTTTGGCCATGGCTTAGTGAACATCATATATGCTTTATTGATCAATTCTATGTATCAATCGCCATTAATCCTTACATTTAGTTGTTGGAAAATTTATAAAAACAAGAAGAAAGTGCAGTCCATGTTTCTGTTTTTAAGTCCGAAAGAAGGCTAAGAATGGCTTTTGGCCTTGGCCTATTCACTTTTATTTGTTTGTATGATGTTTGTAGATTAATTGCTCACATAATTCTCCCTTAATTCTTCTAAAATGCTGCTGGAAATGGACTGAAATAAACAGATAGAAATGAGTCTGGAAATGTGTATTATGCTTCTGTTTTGTCAAGAATAGTTGGCCAAGAAGGCCATTTGGCCTTCGGCCTTGGCGTCATTTCATCTTTGATGATTATTAACCATTTGTATGCAATAAAACGCCCTTAATCCACCTGTTTTGGCTGCTGAAAATGATTGAAAAACAGAAAGATCGCTGCTGGAAAATAAGTAAAAATAGAATGTTTTGTGCAGTGGTTTTGTGCGTGTGTTTGCAAGAAAAACAGAATGACTATGAGACATTAAAATCTCATAGTGTAATAGTACCAACAACACCTCAATCTATGTTTTCATGTTGCATTTGTGTGTGATTGTGGCATTAAAACAGAATGATGATTGGGCTGTCCCGTAACTCAGCAATCGGCTTAGTTACTGGACTATTAAAGTCCCTCATATCACAAATAAAGTCCCTCAACTCACATACATTAGACCTTAACATGTATGCATATAATATAGCTAAGTTTATGTGTGTTTTGTGTTTTGAAAGCAACAACAACGGCAGCCCAACATTCCCTAATTAGAAAGCAAAACAGGAAGATCATGACAGCGCAAAGTACATGTATGATTAGTGTTTGTGTGTTTGATGTGTGCAGTCATGTGTGTGTGTGATCACTTAATAAAAACACAACAGCTATACTTATAAATATACAATCGCAGTATCAAGTTGAGTGTGCATTATAGTGATTGATGTTATGTATAGAAGTGTAATAGACTCCGTGGCTTGGCACATATGCAAGTCTCGGACTTATAGATCGAAGATCAGCAATAAGATAATCACAACAGCAGCCTATGTAGCAAACTTATATACATGTGAGTGTGATTATAAATAAAATAGACAGCCACATACAAATTCCATTTAACGTCCTAATTAACGTTAAATTATCGCAGAATACATACATGAGGTAGTATTTGTTATGAAATTGTTTGAATACATATTTCTTTTATAAATTTGTTGTTATAAATCTCAAATTTGTTTTATGAATTTGTTGTTATAAATCTTGAGTTGGTTTTAAGAATTTATTGTTATAAATTTCAGATTTAATATATAAATTTTTTATAAATCTCAGATTTAATATATAAACTTGTTATACATCTCAGATTACATACATGTATGTGCTTGTTATAAATCTCATTTCTGCTTTCCTTCATCAGTTGCACACCTCCATCTGCCTACTTTTTTCAGCTCATGTTACATAATCATTTCTTACTTCATTTTCACTGCTCTTGTATTATCGAGTTTGATGGTGCAGTAAAAGGAAACCGTGGACCAGCTGGTGTTGGTGTTGTGGTACGTGCAGTGGATGGAAGTATGGTACGAGCTAAACAATTAGATATCATACACTCATCCTCTAGTATATGTTGCACCGTTGGTTTTCTGATATTAACTTTTCAAGTTTACCATCTCTGTGAAGGTCTAGGCATTGCAACCAATAATGTTGCTGACTATCAAGCTATAATTTTAGGACTGCGATATGCTCTTGAGAAAGGATTTTGACATATTTGTGTGCAAGGAGACTCTAAACTTGTTTGTATGCAGGTATTGGTTCTTCTTTGGTCTGAACTATTCTAACTTTCACTCCATAATTATGTGATCCATGATCTTAGCTTTGTGTGTGTGTGTGTATGCATATGTATATATAGTCTCTTGTTTCTTTATGGTTCATTGTTTTCTATATGTTGGTTTGATGTTATCCAGGACTTCTTTAGTTGCTATCCAGGTGTGTTTTTAACATGGATTGATTCTTGTTTTTGTTATGGCCATGCTGGTAGGAGATGACTTATTGTTCCACTTTTTGTCTATCAATTCGCCCCGTTAACAGTTAATGACAACATATGCAGGTAGGAGATGACTTATGGTTCATTTATTGAGGTATATTTTATATATGTGTCGATGCATCAAAAGAAATACCATCAGGTTAAGGGATTTCTCGTTAATGAATTGTCCTTCTATGATGCTGTTGTAGCAACACTCAATACGCTAAGGAAAGCGACTATATAGGCACAGGATCTTTCAAACACGGCTCGCCAGGCACGCGATCTTTTGGAGGCCTTTTACAGCTTTGTTTTCTTTTTTTTTTTTTTAAATTCAAATTCTTTATTTTGGCGTATAGTTGTATTAGTTGGGCTTGCAATATTTTGTGTAATTGATGAAAGATTTTGATACATTTTAACTATTGTAATCGTTTTTGAATTGGTGATGTTTATAAATTGTATTCGTGTATTAAAGATTGTACTTTTTGTAACTAAATTCATAAATGTTGCATTTAAAAATTAAAAAAAGTTGCATTTGAATGTAAAAAAGGTTGTATTTGAAGATAAATAGGTTGCACTTGAGCATAAAAAGGTTGCATTTGAGTTTAAAAACAGTTGCATGTTAATGTGAAAATGTTACATTTTAAAATAAAAAAAGTTGAATTTGACTTTGAAAAAGGTTGCATTTGATGTAAAAAAGGTTGCATTTGAGTGTGAAAAATGTTGCATTTGCTTGTAAAAAGGTTGCATTTAAGTATAAAAAGGTTGCACTCTAAAAAGGTTGCATTTCTACGATTCATGCAACTCTTTCAAAAAAGGTTGCATATTCTACCAAAAAGTTTACTTTAGACCTAATGCAAGAGGACATAATGCAACTCTTGCTAAAAGGTTACTTTAGGCATAATGCAACTTTTTACAGGCCTAATGCAACATTTTGCCAAGGTTGCAATAGGCTCGTTTTGTTGTAGTGTATATATATATATATATATATATATATATATATATATATATATATATATATATATATATATATATATATAGAATATGGTTCGAGAGAGTACCACTACTTATACAGCGCACCAGAAGCTACCACTTTTAAAAAAAACTTTTTTTTAATTTATTATTTCATAAACATGTTTTAATTAACATTATGAAGATTATATGTAAATTTCACATACATTCACATCTTCTAGCTCCTAAAAAATGATGTGAACGCACACTTACATAATTTTGCATATATGTGGTGCGTGATTTCATGCACTTAGAGTGTTCGAATTTGCGTGAAATTCACATATTATCTGTGTAATGTTAATTAAAACATGTTTGTGAAAAAAAATTTTCAAAAAAATAATTTTACGAGTGATACCTTCGGGTGCGCTGTGTAGTAGGTAGTACTCACTTACATATATATATATATATATATATATATATATATATATATATATATATATATATATATAAAATTTATGTATATATATATATATATGTATATCCAACACATATAATATAATTTATGTGTTGATAATTGATTAGGTTGGAAGATACTTGAGGAAATAGTGACTTTGGAAAGGAAAAATATCGACGATATTATATTTACTTAAACACAACTAACAAAATTACATATATATATGTCAACAATAATATTATAAAAATTAAAATAAATAAAAAAGATGAACTTTAAATAAATTAGTAAAGAAATATATATTTAAATTAAAATAAAAGTTAAATTTTAAATAAAATACGAACAATAGTAAATGTAATAAAATATTAAAACATAACTATATTTATAAATAAAATAAGTGTGTTTATAATGAATTAAGTATATCTATAAATAATATAATTATAAAGATAAAATAAAAAAATAAATGTTGGACTATAGATGGGTAAATAATAAAACTATAGGGACTAAAAGCGTCTCAATGAAAATGGTAAAAATGTCATTTTTACAAATTTAACGGTTGTGTCGTTAAGTTTAACGGACGAGAGACTAAAAGGGCACAAAATTAGCAAAATAGGGATGAAATTTGACCTTATTGTGGTTAAATGACTGAATCCGGGTAAAACATCAAATCACAAAGAACAAAAATGTTCTTTACTCTAAAAAAAATGATCAAAACAATATATTTGTTGAGCAAATATAATAATTTACATTGAAAAAACACGATGTAATCTGCATTGGTTAGTTTACTTGACAGTTAATTGATTTTATATTTAGTTTAAAAATACTTCAAACGTGTCTTATCCATGTATGTAATTTAAAAAAAAAAAAGATACGAAAAATTCTTTCCCACCATTTAATGTTCTATTAGCTTCATGGTTGCTTTAATATTTATATTCTTGTAGATTTAATTAATGTTTTTAACTTTGATATATATCAACAAGTGTTTGTAACATGATTCATATGATTTAAAAAATTTCGTAGAATTGTCTACAAGATTCAGAACATTCAAAATGTTCATAGTAGGTTTTTATTACAAGATTCATAGAATTCAACAATATTCATAAGATTCGACAAATTCATAAGATTCAATAAAATTCATAGTACCCAATAAGATTAATAGGTTAATAGAAGAGTTTGGTAGTGTTTTCAACAAAATTCATAAGATTCAAAGCTATTTTTATGGTTGTTCACAACGATAACTTGTTGACAAAAAATCTTTAGTCTATATATATCTGGTTAATTGTTATATCAAGGGACATTTAGTAAATTATTAGTTTTAATCAAAGATATGATCATTTATAATTTTTAATGTTATTTAATATATTAATATATTTTGTTTTAATAACAATTATTGGGATGACAGACATTGATTTAGCGTAAATTAAAACTTTAGGATAGTACAAAGGAACTACAAATGCACGACAAATTCACATGGCAAGTACAATCCGCCATAATCGTTCATGTACTCCACATTCCCCAACTAATTAATAATTTTAAAACTCAACATAATTTATATATAAATCTATATAATATTTCTTTCAAAGAATCAAATGTGAAGTTAGTTTTTTTATGGATTTATTATGAAAAAAATCAACATGTTTTTACGTTTTTTGCGTTTTCGTCCCTCTATGTTATTTTTTTCATAAAAGTACTCAAGTTAATTTTTGCCTTTTGCTTTAGTGAAATTTGTACATTAAAACCCGGTTATAATTAGTAAAACTGGGTTTTAAAAAACTGAAAACCGGGTTCTAATATCTAAATTTCACTAAACCAAAAGGAAAAAAATTAATTTGAATTCTTTTAAGGAAAATAATAAGATGGAGAGACAAAAACGCAAAAAAGTGAAAATACGTTGGTTTTTATTGTAATAAACTCTTTTTTTTAATTAATAATATCAATTCTATAAGGGGAATCTATACACATACACCTTCATATAATCACACATCCCATCTTAATATGAAAAAGTAAATTAAATTTAATTAGTAGGTTTCACGTTAAATAAGTGTTTTATGATTAACAAAAATTAATACGAGGGAGATGTACGTATAACACGGCTCATTATATATTTTAAAGTTCTTGTATTTTTACAAAAATGCAATTAGTTATTTTATTATTTAACATTACCAAAAGATTTTTAACACAGCAGTATCAAAAAATTGATATATATATATATATATATATATATATATATATATATATATCAAGTTCGTATGAAAAAAATATGTTTTCTCCTACATTTAATTAACTTTACTATAAATTGCGCAAATAATATTCTCGTATATCCGTTTTATTATTTGGAAAAATAACACAGCTATAAACATATTTGATGTATTTTATTTTTATAGCCCCGTTGATATAACTATAAAAAGATGTTATTAAATATGGAGAATTTCATATATGTTCCTCTAAAACTACATAATATCATATCTACCCAAGCCAAAAATAGAATTTCATATATATCCTTCTAAAACTTCATAATATAATATTTACCCAATTTAAAACTTTAATATCATATATAACCTTTCAAACTTTTAAATATATCAAATATATCCAAATTAATTATTTATTCTTTTTTATTACTTTAAAACTCATAATAATATTCATTAATAAAGAAATGACAAATCTACCCTTTTTACTTCTTAAATTTCATAATATCATATTTATCTAATTGAAAACTTTATGTATATCCTTTTAAACTTTTAAATATATCAAATATATCCAAAGTATTTATTTATGATCTTTTATTACTTTAAAATATCAAATCTTTTATTTCTTGTCGGAATTCGACGATTTAAATTTCAATTTGTTCGTTAAGTCGAAGCCTACAAGAATTGAAATAAAATTGTGGGCCATTGGCATATCAAAAGTCACCAAAATGAAATAAGATTATATTTTTGGTTGATATTGAAAAAATCCAACCAATTTTTTTTGTTTCAGCAATTAAGTATTTAAACTTTTTTCTTATTATTTAAATCTTAAATTATTTTTGTCTTATTCAAAAATGTATATTTGATCAATTTGACTGGTTACCAAACAAGTACCTCTAGTTTTTTTTCATTTGATTGATGTTGGAACAAATCCACCAGCTTTTCATATTTTAGCGATTAAGTCCCTAAATTTTTTGTTTTATCATTTGTGTTTTAACGGTTAATACGGTAGCCGGTCAGGACTTAAACAATTGAAAAAAAGTTTGGAAACTTAACTCAGAAAATAAAAAAAATTTGTTTGAATTTTTTTAAATAATAACCCTATATTTTAGGTGGTGAGTAGTTTTAATAAGTTGAAATCTAGATGAATATAATTTAATATCTCATTTGAATAATGGGTTGAGACAGTTTGGAGTTGTTAGGGTTCAGATATGAACCATTACCGAACCAATCGATTAATCATAATTTCCCACGATTAATGGTTAATAACTAACGGGGCGTTTATCATCATCTATTAATCGCAAGTATGTTTAAATCCGTAATATTGAGCTAACCACAAGGACATTTTTGTAATTTACTTTAAAGTTTTTGTCTGGAAATTAAAAAAAATAGAACACAAAACCGTTATGCAAAATGTTATGTGTTAAACTGGATAAGCTCCACTATTGATTAATTAAATAATCAATTGAAACCTCATCATTAATTTCATTTAAAATAAACTGTTGACAATTAAATTTTCTCCTCTAACCAATACACAAAGTAGAGTATAATTAACCAATGGGAGGTGATTTGTACACAACTCCTTTTATCCATCCACAACAATTTTACTTAAATGGACAATTATACCATTCCTATCATTTTTATCAAATTCACATATTACTCTCTCCATTAACTTTGTTTTCAAATTTTTTTTATATATAAGATTTAATAATAATTTTTTTACGATATGCAATTCCATAACATTTTAGAAAATAGATTTTTTTTTAAATTCCAATTTTGACCAGATCATGTTTTTCTAAAGTTTTTTTTACAAATTCCAATTCACAGAATTTGATTGTGGGAAATTATATTAAAACAAAATTTCACATTAATCTACAAATCATGGCAATACCACTTAAAAATTTATAAAAACATCAATAAAATAAAAATAAAATACCAATTTACAGCAATCCAACTATGACCCTTAAACAAGAAAGAACATGCTCTTTCCACAATTATTAACTTGTGAACCAATCTGATATTGTTTTGAGCCGACAATTCAACGACCGAAAGAAAGACGTCCAAATCGAAAAAGAAAAGGTAAACAACTTCTACAACCCGATATCCTTCAAGATTTGAATTGGTGGAATCATCACAAAGACACAATTCTTCGAGTTCTACCGATGTACTCCAAGGAAACAATGTGAACGACGGAGAAAACGAATTAATTGATCTGAATTCATATCCAGATTTTTAGATGAATTTATATGCTTGGAGCAACGTGAGTTTTGAGAAGCAACATGGGTTTTCAGGTGCATTTTGACCTTGTAGTGGATTTTTGCGAGCAACATGAATTTTCAAGTGATTTTTGATCCTTGGAGCATGATTTTTCAGAAGATTTTACGAATTCTGTTATTTTAATTATCTACAATTGTGAAGTGTAATTAGAATTTTGTAGTAGATCTTGCAAGAATTAGATTGAAAATTTTATAAAAAATTGAAATTGTTGTGAATTGGTATTTTATTTTAACTTTTTGGTGTTTTTAGAAAATTTTAAGTAGTATTGCCATGAATTGTAGATTATGTGAAATGTTGTTTAAAATTTTTTTTTTTCAATACAAAATTTGCTATCGTCAAATTCTGTGAATTGGAATATGTAAAAGAAACTTTAAAAATCTGCTCTGGTCAAAATTGGAATAAAAAATAACTATTTTTTAAAATGTTATGGAATTGGAATCCGTAGACAAAAAAATATTATTAAATCTTCTATGTTTAATTAAATTTGTCATTATGTAAAACAAAGTTAATGGAGGGAGTAATATGTAAATTTGATAAAAATGATAGGAAGAGTATAGTTGTCCATTTAAATAGAATTGTTGTGGATAGATAAAAGAAGTTGTGTACAAATCACCTCCCTTAACGAATACATGCATAAACTTGTACACTAAAATGATACACAAACTGATGGATGCACAAGATATATAGCATATAAATTAATTTACGATTATAAAAGAATATTTCAAAATATGTTTAAATCATCGGTTCAATAAATAAAACATGTACTTGGTAATTTATTACATTAACTCAGTACGTTCTCTAGTATGTTGATCTAATGATCTCAATCTAAAAGATACACAACTATTTAAATAAGAGTAAATTACAGAAATGGTCCATGTGGTTTACTCAAAATTATGGAAATGGTCCCTGATCTTTAAAAATTACATAAATGGTCCCTCAGAACACTATTTACTTGCAGAATTGGTCCCTCCATCTATAAAATTTTTCTAAATGACGATTTTGCCCTTATTCTCAAATTCATTTTTGGTCCCTATAGTATTTAATTAGTTATGGTTTTAATCATTTTCATTATTTTTTGTCTTTGTTTTTTAATTTTAAATGTTAATTTAATAAAATATGATTTAATTAGTTTATTTTAATTCTCTTGTGTATATTCAATTTATTTATTTTACATTTCATTTTTTTAACATGTTTATACATTTTATATTTTTATACGTTAGCAACTAACAATTTCATTGTGTTACCATATTTTGATTTAATTATAATTTTACCAAAAATATATAAATCTAGAATTTTATTTGTTTTGATTAAGATCTTTTGTTACATTAATACCTTCTGAATTAAACTTTGTCTTTTTTTCATTTTGATTTACATATTTTGCTACATTAATCTGTTTCATTATATAGGTTTCGAAACGTATGTAACGAAACATATATATGTTTTATTCAAAACATATATACGTATAAATATATATGTGTTTCAAAACATATAAACAAAATATACAAACCAAAACGCTAAAAGTTATAATTAAATCGATATGTATTAACGTGACAAAATATTTAAGCAAAAAAACAATTAAAACACTAAGTTTATATATTATCTTTAGAAGTATAACTAATTGAAATGTATTAACACTAAAATATATTTAAATCAAAACGAATAAAATGTCAAGTTGAAACAAACAAAATACTAATTTTAATTGAAACAGATTAATGTAGCAAAATATGTAATTCAAAATGATAAAAAATATTTAAATCGAAATGTATTAACGTAACAAAATATTTTAATCAAAACAAATAAAACCCAAGATTTATATATATTTTTATAAAGTTATAATCAAACTGAAATATGTTAAAGAAATGAAATAGTTAGTTGGTAACATATAGAAATATAAAAACGTATAAATATTTTAACAAATGAAATGTAAATATATAATTGAATATATAAAATAGAATTAAAATAATTAATTAAATAAGATAATTAAATCACATTTTATTAAATTAGCATTTTAATTTCAAAAACAAAAAAATTATGAAATGACTAAAACTAAAAGTAAGTATATACCTGTTATAATAGGTTGTTATGCTTACATGGCAGACACGTGGCGTCCACATGGAAACCCGACTTACGTGGCGCCTACGTGACACTACATGTATAATTCTTAAACTGAATTTTTGCATAAAAACCCCAAAATTTGTGACTTTTTCGATTAAAACCCTTAACTTTTTTTTTTCTCACCTCTAACCAACAATCATATTTACCGTTTCTCTTCTCCTCTACCTCCGGAAACTCCGATTATTCTATCATCTCTTTATGTTCGGTGTTGTTTATTTTATGTAAATATGTTCGATTAACTTTCACCGTTTAATCTTGAATTTTAACTTCAATTGTGCCGATGGTATCGATTTCATTTTGTAATCACGAGTTGCATTTTTAGGTTTGATCAGTTTTTTGTTCAATTTCGTTTATTTATGTTTCATTTCAGCTTCTGAATATGATCAGACAGAGTAATAAGGTTCGCTAGAGCCTAAAGGGTGGAGATTTCATTGGGAAACGAATTCTTTGTTTAATAAATAAAATTTTAATAAATATCAATGTTATCAAAATGCAATAAGTGAAGACTCAATTTTAATTTTCTTTTTTGATAGGAGGTTTTTTATCAAATGAAAATTGATTTTGGGTTTTAATTGAAAAAACTAAACAAGTTGGGGGGTTTTTTACGCAAAAATATATTTAAAAATTTTACACGTTATCAAGTTGCAACCGGTTTAGCCGGTTGCAAGTCAGATTTTTTGAGAAAAACCTAAATCTACAAAGTTTTAACCGGTTGAAGGTTTTTTGTGCAATGAAAAATGGTTAGGGGTTTTAATCACAAAAATGATCCAACTTAGAGGTTTTTTGCGCAATTTCCCCTATGTTATATTGTTATTTTTTGTAGTCAATAAAGAAACAAATTTCTAAATATTATTTTCAAATCATATAAAAAGTATATGTAATAGTTATTGAGCTTTTTCGATATAACCATGTAAAATTCTTTTTAACGATATAAATATTTTTTATAGAGATAAAATATAAAAAACTTAATATAAGTTAGGTATGTTTGATATTTTATTTCAGTTAAAGAAAATGTGATAAACTTGATAATTTTACAAAGAGAAATAGTTGAAGAAAAAAAGATAAATAAAACATTAAAACATCAATAAAACTTGTACCAGTTCCAACCGGTCCAAGAACCAAAAAACCGGACGGACCAAACCCGTATAACAAATATTGGCCGGTTTTCGGTTTTATTATTTTTCTAATTTCAGTTTTTGGTTTTTTTCGGTCCGGGCCGGTTTGGTCCAAATGCTCATCCCTAAATTGTATAAAACATTGATTTAATATTTTAAATACTGATTAAGGAAAGGCAAAATGTTGATTCAGTAAATTAAATCATTAATTTATTATTCTAAGCGATCAAATGAATTAGTAGCTTGTTTGTTATGTTTTTAGAGAAAAATTTTGCCGAATTTTGAAAACACGTTCAAAGATGGTTTTTTAAAATATATTTCATCAAATTTCGGAATTTTCAGATTTTAATTTATAAGTTATTACTAACAATTTAAATCTATACTATTAAAAGAGTAACTATACTCATTTCTGGTGAAGCCACGTGTCGTCACCATGAATCGACACGTGGCAGTTATAGATTTTAAAAAGAATAAAGAAATTTAAATCAAATCTATCCAAATCTAATATAATCCATTTTTAAATTCAAATCAAATCAAATCAAACAAAATCTAATACTCTACTAACTTATTAATTAAATCTATCCAAATCTAATATATTCCACTTTCAAAATCAAATCAAATCAAACAAAATTTAATAATCTACTAACTTATTAATTATAAGATAATATAATAAAAGTTTAAACAAATATATAAGAAAATAATTACTCTTCATATATATTTAGAAATATACAAAATTAATAGGTCATAATAAATAATAATATCACCTTATATACTTTTGTTTAAAAAATAATATTCATCTTTATCTTTTTATTTAATATATTTTATATATATTAAAAAAATATCCGCGTAATACGCGGGGTAATAAACTAGTTATCTATACAAGAAATATATACATATGTACCATAGCTCCAAAATCTAAATCAAAGCAAGAAAACAGTTTGATACCTTCGATCGAGAAAGAATAAATCAAAATGGAATAGATCTGATTAACAAGACGAATAAAAATCAAGTCCGATCACTCAATTCAAATAGATATTGTTATTAAAAATCATAATCAAACCGATTCGTACACGAAACTGATCAGATTATGGTTGTTGTTGGGGATGGCAAAGAAAAACCCTTGAACCTGACGGAAAAACTCAAAACTCAAACTTTTGGGGACGGGTTCAGGGATCTTATCGAGGATTTTATTAGATACGGGTTTAGGAATTAGGATGGGGTCCAATTCTCGTCCCGCCCGATAGTATATATATTATTGGGAGAATTCCATTTATACCCCTCCTAAACTTCATAATATCATATATATACTCAACATAAAATTTTAATGTCATGTATATCCCACCTAAACATCATCATATATACCTAATTTTTATTATTAATATCGCATATCTCTCTCTTAAACATCATTAATATCATATATAATCAAATTCATTAATTTAATTATTTTTATAACATTTATAACTCATATTTATTATATTTCTTATTAATTGATAACCATATAGCATTATTTATTTCTTATTTCAACTAAACTTCAAAATTTAATATTTATCCAACTTAAATTAAAATACCACATCTCTTTTAATAATTTTATATAATTTATTTTTGTAAATTTTACTATTAAAATTCTTCATGGTAAAACAAATTAACATTAACAATAAAAAAGTTGTAATATGTTTTTGCTCGTTTGTAATCAAATTGTATCGTCTTATTTGTTTTTTTCTGCAGTTTTCTATATACAAATTACTGATTACATATTATGTTTATTCTTTTCTTTTTATTTTCTAATTTGTAGTTGTATTACATTTTGTTTTTTATTTATTATATATTTTATCATAATTTATGAAAATTTATATTTTATCCTAAATATAAAAGAAAGTAATATTTGGTGTGATCATTAACTTTTTGTTTGTACAAAACTAAAAATAAAGAAGTTATTAAATTGGTATTTCCATGGCTATATCTACGTTGGAATTAATTATATCAAGTCACATGCATGCATGTATATAGAGATGCACATTCATGATAATGTGTGAACCGAAATTGATACAAATTAATTTTGCTTCAGTTGGGTCCTTATTTTTCGTGAGAATTTGTATCAGACCAATGTGAAAGATCGAACTGAATTTCGTTGACCATTTCTTTTTCGTTTCTTCAATTATATTCCATAAGAAAATGAAGAAGTCGATTCAATTAATGTTGGATTGTTAATTTGTATTCATGGCGTGCATGGGAAATTATGTTTCTGTCTTCCAAAAAGATCGAGGATACTTGGTCGATATGATATGATCTAATTTCTTTTTCCATTCCTTCTCCCCTTCATTTTATTCATAGAAGATCATGATCATATCATGAATTAATGATTAATCTCTGTAATTACCAGAATTATTAATTAATGGATCAGAAAAACAAGAATTCTAAAAAACCAACCTATTCAAGATTCTCCCAACAAGAGCTTGCCGCTTGGAAACCAATCCTAACCCCTGGATGGGTCATCGCCACCTTCATAACCATCGGTGCCCTTTTCATCCCCACCGGCCTTTTAGCCCTTTCGGCATCAGATAGTGTTGTCGAGATCATCGATCGTTATGATGAAGATTGCATTCCTGATGCCTTTACTCGTGATGCCGAGTCATTCATTCAAAACCCCGACACCAAGAAAACATGTGTAAGGACTTTGAGAGTACCAAAGAAAATGGTTGCCCCAATCTTCGTGTATTACCAACTCGAAAACTTCTACCAGAATCATCGTCGGTATGTTTATTAGCCAAATTAAGCTAACCGGCCAAACTCTGGTTTTGTTTTTCACATTAATTATATAAATATTGTGTGATCAATCTACTTAATTAATTAGTTTCATGTTTTCAGGTTCGTTAAAAGTAGAAGCGACAAGCAACTGCGTGACCCTGATGCTGAAAACGACACATATAATTGTTTCCCTGAAGCAAAAAACGACGATGGCGAACCAATTGTTCCGTGTGGACTCGTTGCCTGGAGTTTATTCAACGATACTTACAAACTATCAGCACGAGGCAAACCCATAACCATCGACAAGAAGGGCATTGCGTGGAAAAGTGACATGAAAGCCAAGTTCGGGTCAGATGTGTATCCCAAAGATTTCCAGAAAGGAGCTTTGATTGGGGGTGCAACGCTTGACGAACGCATACCTGTAAGTAATTGAGTTATCGATCTTCTATTTGAATAAATCACAAACAATTCACGCGCGTACACTAAATTTGGAAACTCGGCTCAAGAGAAAACTGTTAAGCTAGCTTTTCGTTATGTTTTAGTTGAGCGAGCAAGAGGATCTTATCGTTTGGATGAGAACAGCAGCATTACCTAAGTTCAGAAAACTATACGGGAAAATAAACACCGATCTAGAAGCACATGAGACTATCACGGCAGAAGTAGAGAATAACTACAATACGTATAAATTTGGTGGACGAAAGAAGCTTGTTCTTTCGACAACAACTTGGATCGGTGGAAAGAATGATTTTCTCGGGGTAGCGTACATTACAGTTGGTGGCTTATGTTTATTTATGGCGATAAACTTTATACTTCTATATGTTTTCCGTCCAAGACGGCTTGGAGATCCTTCATATTTGTCATGGAACAGACAACCCATCGCATGAGACCCTGCCCCGGCCATGCATGCTTCTTTTTCGGTATGTCGATCATGAAATTGAAGTCTTTTGTTAATTAGATTAATATAATATAATGTTAGCTAGATACTGATCGATCGATTACACATGTATGTATGTAATATAGATACGTTAATTGTACATGAAGATCATATATAGTTTTAAAGACGAAAACTTCTTAATTTCAGCTCGTGGATATGATGCGTGTTTCATACACGAAAATGTAAGATGCATACTACTACAGAAATAGCCTTTTGCGACGCAAAAACTCATCGCAAAAGGCTACATTTTGATAGATACATTCAAAATATTCGAAGCCATTCTTGATAGATCATACATTCAAAATTTTCGATTCGAATTCGAGTCTTTCGATTCGAAGACGTACGTTTGAAACAATACCGTACCAGTCCTCGATTGGTTCAGTACGTTTTTTTATGGTCTAGTCTTAGCTAGACCGTCACAAATGGTTTTATTACGGTCTTTTTTCGGACTAGTTAGAATCTTCGGATTTTCATTTTGAAATTTGCGATTCGTTTTTCTAGTGGGTTTTTGTTTTGACTTGATTTTTTCGATTCGCTTTTTGACTTAAGTTTTTTCGATCAGTCATTAAGAATTCATAAGTCGTAACCATATATTATTAAAACTTATCAATATAGTTACAATTTATAAAAATAAAACGATTACAATTAATATAAAACAACTTGAAAGAAAAATTATGCGGTATTTTTTTTAAAAGGTTAAATGTCTGAAGTCTGAAAACCACGTCTGAAATTAAGAGGATGCCTTAAGATATGAAATTAAGAGGCTCTTAATTTTAATTCATACAACTCTCATCCTTTTAAATTCAGAGGAAATTCAGAGGTTTCAACCTATTAAGTCTGAACTTAAAAAAACAATCTTAATTTATTATAAATCTGAACTTTAGACTTCAGATATTTTTAAGAGGCTCTGAATGAAAAACAAATGAGACCTTAGTAACTATCAATAAACTTATAAATGAAATTACATATATATGTGGAAAAATGATTACATAATTAGTTTACAAGTTATTAAAAATCAATATGAAATAACATAAATTATAAGTGTCATCCGTGTAAAAAGTGTAAGACGTGTTCAACATTTGCTGACCGGGTGTGGTGTTACATAAACTTGCATAAATTCCAGGTCGTTTGAGTTCTTAAGTGTTAGGAATGTATGACTCTTCTTTGCCGCCTTAATCAACCTCGATTCTAGTATACGATGAATTTGTTGCAGTTGCTGATTCGCTTTCTTCAACTAAAATTTTGACCTATAAATCCATTTTCGGCGGCACGAGAAGTAGATGTGTTAGTTATTTGAACTAAAAACTGATAATCGAAAGTGTAACTTGAAGTTAAAATTGTAATCACGTACTAATTAATTGAAACTCGAAACGGTAATCACGAATTATTTAATGGAAGCTCGAAAAGTAATCAAGAAGAGATTGCAGAGAGAGTTGTGTTAGAAAAATGAGGTTGGATGGTGGTAATTATAATGACGTTTTGGGTTAAAAAAAATAAATAATTCTTATAAAAAGGGTCAAAAAGTGGTCCGGGCTAGTTACGACAGGCCAACATCTCCCAAATTAAAAATTGTGACAGTTCAACGTCTAGCTAGGTGGCTGGGACTAGTAAAAAAAACCGGTGAGGACCGTAGTACAGGATCGGTTGGAACCGGTTCTAAAATCAAATGAGGACCGTCATTCGATTGAAAGGTAGATCGACCCGGATGGTCGGACTAGAGCCTCTCGTTTATCTTTTAAATGTTCATCACAAAATAATACAAATTCAAAACTTTAGTTGTATTTGTTGCATGTGCTTTTAAACATTTTACTAGAAAACTTCATAGTTCCTTTGTATCAAAGGTGTGGGTAGTGGGGATAGAAGGTTCTATTAAATTATTTAAACTTTAAAGAATAAACTAGTATATTACCCGTGTGGCGTGTGCTACACAGAATAGTAGATAATTTGTTTTTTCAAAACTATATATATCTGAAAAATTATTACAGAAACTACAAATAAAATACAATATTATATTGTTAAAGTGATTTTAGAAAATATATAAAGTGGGTTAAAGTAAAATACATAACTAAAAATTAAATAATAAACAAAAAAGGAAAAAAAATTATAGAATGAGTTTATTATGAAAAAAAAAACCAACATGTTTTCATGTCTTTTGCGTTTTCGTCCCTTCATGTTATTTTTTTTCATAAAAAACATTAAGTTATTCTTTTCTTTTTGGTTTAGTGAAATTTAGACATTAGACCCGGTTATAATTTGTAAACCGGGTTTTAAAAACCTGAAAAACCATGTTATAATGTCCAAATTTCACTAAACCAAAAAGAAAAAAATAACTTGAGAACTTTTATGAAAAAAAATAAAATGGAGGGACGAAAACGTAAAAAAACATGAAAACATGTTGGTTTTTTTCATAATAAACCCTTATAGAATCCAAGAAGTTTGGATAAGAACCCAACAAAAGACGTAAGTTGTAGACTCAAATTTAAATTTAAAATCCAAAATAATAGGAGTTATAGACTCAAATTTAAATTAAAAAACAAATTAATAGGAGGATATTTTATTTCTAAATTAATTTAATTAATCTATCTATACTATTAAAAGAGTAACTATTATGCCACATGTCATTCTCTCATTTAATTTGACACATGACATGCTCTCATTTAATTTGCCACATGTCGCTATCTCATTTTGCCACGTCATCTATTGATTATATATTTAAATTTTAAAGCAAATCAAATCTAATGAAATCTAATATGGATTAATTTAATAACTAACTAACTAAAATTAAGTAAACTTTATTATTATATAATTATTATATTATACATATATATATATATATAAATATCAATTTCTAAAACTAACCCATGTAGTACATGGGTAATAACCTAGTGTAACTAATAAAATATTATTGTCGTATCCACGTTATGCCAAGTGACATAATTTAATTTAAAAGAGTAACTAAATGCCACATGACATGCTCTCATTTAATTTGTCACATGTCGCTCTCCCCTTTTGCCACGTCATTTACTGATTTTATTTTTAAATTTTAAAGCAAATCAAAGCTATGTAACTCAAATATGGATTGATTTAATAACTAACTAACAAACTAAAAAAATTAAGCAAACTTTATTATTCATAATTATTATATTATACATATATATATATATATATATATATATATATATATATATATATATATATATATATATATATATATATATATATATATATAGATATCAATTTTTAAAATTAACCCATGTAATACATGTGTATAAACCTAGTAATATAATATAATAATATAATAAAAATTTAAAAAAATAATTACTATTCATATATATTTAAAAATATATAAAATTAATAGGTCATAATAATATCATTATTGTATACTTTTGTTTAACAAAATAATATCTATACATTTACCTTTTTAATTTAGGGAAAATTTCACAAAAACCATCAAATTACAAGTTTTTTTCGATTAAGGCCCTCAATCAATTTTTTTGTCTGATAAATCCTATAACCAAATAAAAAATCACGAATTTGGTGTTTTTTCAAGAAAAGTTACCGGTGACCTGTTGAGCGGGTTGCAAATTGCTGACGTGGATTTTATAAATCTATTATTTTTTCCAATTAAGTCCCCCAACTAAATTATTTTGTCTTATAAATCCCTTAACTAAATTATTTTGTCATATAAATCCCTCAACTAATTTTTTTAGCCACATAAATCCCTTATCTTGATAAAACTCATGTTATTTGTTATTTTATCAATTTAAGTGATTGTTCAATTGACACTCACGTCACACATACTTGAATGCAAACAAAAATAAATCAAAATGATAAATTAAAACGATCGTTTTTTATTGTTTAAAATTTAGTCGGGATGAACTAGTTAAATATATTTAAAATTTTGGTTTAGACAAACATGGGATCGAAATAATTATCATTTATGTTTTTATATCAAACTAACTTATTTTATCCAAAATAACAGACTTTTAAAAATATTATTTATAAATTAACTTATTTTGGTCTAGAGTCATCGAAATAAACTTCGTCGTTTTCTAAAGTTTAAAAATTTCGTTGTATTTTATCAAAAACTTGAAAGGTTTAAGTATTCGGGGACTTATCAGGAAAAAAATGAAATGGAGACTTAATCGATAAAATGTTATACTTTGATGGTTTTTGCGAAATAGGTTTAAGCATGTTAACATATTATAACAGGTTAATGAACCAATTTAAAAGGTTTAAGCAGTTTGGGGACTTATCAGAAAAAATTAAATGGGGACTTAAGCGAAAAAAATTTGTACTTTGATGGTTTTTTGCATAATTTTCCCTTTAATTTATTATATTTTATATATATTAAAATATATGCGTAATGCGTGAGTAATAAACTAGCAATAATGATAATAACAGTATTAGTAGTAGTAGTAGTAATAAGAACAACAACAACAACAATATAAATAATAATAATAGTTTGCAAAAAAAGTCCTTTAACTATAATTGTTAAAAGACCATTTTATTCAAATTTCATAGTAAATTTAGCGAATAAATGCTAGAAATGACATTTTTTGTAACATTTTGATAGATAAAATATTGTCAAAGTTATTTTTTCGGACAAAAAGTTGAAATTTAAAATTGATGGTGAGTTAAAAAACCATTTATATATTTTTTTTGAACGACAAACTAAATTAGTTCTACTACTGAACTACCCATTTGTTTAAAATGGGGACTTCAAATCTTACTTTCACAATCTAAATTCAGTTCAAACTTGTCTTCGACGGAAGTAGAATCCGTGACCTCTCATTTGTATATCACCCCTTATACGAGATGAGCTAAACCCAACTGGAAAACAAAACCATTTATATAATTAAGTGTTTAAAACAGAGAATCAATGTGATCATTTATTAGTATTTATTTTAAGTGTTCAACATGTGATGATTTATTTGTATTTATTTGAAGTGTTTAAAATATAGAATCGATGTGATCATTTTTTTAGTATTTATTAAGAAATCATATATGGAAAATACTTAAAGGATTGTTATATTATATTATATAGATAGAGAGGCAGAGGCTAAGGCAGAGGTCTTGACTCTTAAATTAGAATTGTGTGCTACCAGAAGAGTGACAGACATTCTATTCTGCATGTGGCGATTCCGACGGCTTTAAGTGACGCTGCGATCCATTTCTGTTTCTTAACAGTAATCAATCTCTATTGGTATGTATACCCATTCTCTATTCATTTCCGTTTTTACATGTATCATCTATTGAATTCATGAGCATTTCACCAGTTCTTGTAGTTGGTTTTGAATTTTGATGTTCGTGTAACCAAATTATTAGGGTTTTAGAAAAACATATCATTCTTTAAGCCCAACTGGTAGTGGTGGTATGCATTTCAATTGATAGATTACCTGAACTATGTATGGGTTTGCGTATCTATCTATCTATCTATTGGTGGAGGGAATAATTTATAATTGTAAGTTGACAGATAGATTTTTTCTTTATAAAAAGATTATGGTATCAAAATGGAGAGATATCCTTAATTGCTAGCCATCTATCTCATCCTATTCCTATCCCTAAGATCACAATCACTTGATTGAAGTTGTATTTGTTGATTTTTACGATTTTGAGTCTGTTTGGTTCTTTAAATTGGGTTCTCATTTATTACTCTGCTTTGTTCTGTTTTTGGTGACATCTGGCTGTGCTTTCCATTAAGAAACTCAATTTTAAAACAACCCCAATTTAAGAATTTCAAGTATACTAGAAACTGATGCAAGAAAACAAGGCTGATTTGGGTTATTTAGGAATGTTTTATCAATACATTTTTCAACTTGTTTCTTTTGCTTTTAGGATTGAATGGTTATATATCATGCTAGACATGATATGTTTTACAACCTTTTCCTTTGTCTTCTTTTTTTTCATTAATCTTATCAATCAACATGCTCCAAATGCGTCTATTAATAAAGTGTCCGAAAGAGAAATTCTTTATTTGCAAACATTCACTTGTTTATTAGTGTGTGTGCCCTTCAACTTTTGTGTACTATTTCATTGGCTAGTAAAAAGCCTAATCCATACGCTTTCTAGACAAAACTGTCTATTCTCTTGTGTAACCTTGATTTCTCTACACAAATTTGCTTTTAGTTAATTTCCTATTGTTTTCAAGTGTAATTAAGTTAGTAATGTTAACAACATATGAGCTTCCATATTCTCTCTCTCTCTCTCTCACACACACATTTGGGTTTAAGGTAGAACGTTTTTCTATTGACAGAACCAAAATTCAGTTTTTTCTAAAATTTTTTTAATTTTCATGATTAAATAAACATTATAAGACAAAATGATAAAAGCATTCAAATGGTTTCGAGTTTTGTAAAGCCTCTAAAGTTACACGTGAATGTATGGTTGTACTCTGAATGTGAATGAATGATTGTTGATG